>CM040427.1:54811065-55411065 GCA_022702705.1 Papilionanthe hookeriana x Papilionanthe teres | reverse complement strand
GTTTGGTATTGATATAAAAGACACAGTAGCACAGAAGTCATAAAACTAGGAAGCCATCTCAAGATCTTCGAAGAGAACGCAATCACTTAGACAAACATAAACATATTAGAGAGGCAATAAGTCAGTTTTGAAACCTTAAAACAAGGCAAAACCTTAAACCTTCAGCACCGTGCAAAAGGCACGATTTCTAACCCTTCAAATGAAAATTTCAAATAAGATGCATAAATTAAACGAATTAAATCTTCATCTGACAAATATAGAGGCAAAAGTCCCATCTTTGAAACAGCAGTGCAAGCTAGAAGTTATTTTTCCAAACATCAAAGAAAGAAAAGGTCCGAACAAAAAAAAAAAATCGCTTTTTCCCTCGTTTCTAATCAGATTATAGAAGCAGAGACCACCACCGATAGTAACTCAAACCAATGAAGCTCAAACATTACAAATAACACCACACGCGAAGCACAACGCCAAGTAGCCGAATATATTAAACAAAAGAAGCGAGGTCATAGGAAGTGGCCCACTTGAGAGGCGTCTTCACGAGCGAAGCAGGCCGCATGCAAAGCAAAGATGGCTTATTTCCCTTTTTGTAATGGCGAAGAGAAGAAGAAGAAGAAAGAGTGCAGGAGTAGGGGAGGAAACTTCGTGAGGAGCTCTTTTTGTTTGCGTTGACAGAGAGAGGTGGGGAAATGCGAATGTGCATTTGTCGGGGTCGAGAAAAAAAAAAGTTAAATAGAAGTGAAATTCAGACGCCCAAAGCAAAGATGAGAGCTTAGAGACAGGGGTAAGCGGAGGAAGGGGGGGAGGCTTTAGGTAAGGGCCTAGGGCTGCAGCGCATGTGAGTCTGTGACCACCCGCTGTCAATGAGCAGCGGAATCAAAAATAAAAGGAGAAAAGAGGAGCTTTTTCGCTCCTAAAATACTCCTTTCTCTTATACTTCAGTCTTTTTAATTTTTACATATTTAGGGCTGATTTATTTGCGGGGGAAAAAAAAAAGTATAAAAGAAGTATAATTGAAATGTAGTATAATTAAAATATTTTTTCTTTATTTGATTTGGTGTAAAGTAAATGTAAGAGCATATTTTTGTGTGCGATGATGATGATGGTGATTGATGATGGCAGTGACAATGATGGGCAACAATCGGTAGCCGGTAGCAGCTAGTGCCACCTGCTACCAATGGAGGATGACTGAAAGTAGCCAAGGCGACTGGCGGCTGAGAACGATAGATTGTAGTTTGTAATATATTTGAAAATCGATTAGATCTAATGAATTTAGAATACATTAGTTTTGAACTGTGACGTGATTATAAATTCATCACAATTAAACAACCTCTTGGTATCTTTGGACCATTAAGGTGGATGGTGCTAGCTTTCTCTTGTATCTGTGTTTTTAAACCTAATTGAAATAAGTTGATTCGACTAGTTGAGCCAACGACTGATTATCTGGCTAACTTGATTCAACTATGATTATGTTTGATATTGAAATCTTCTAGGTTTTTGTTCAATAAAATTACTTATATGATTTTATAATTATCATATCTACATAGTAGCCTTCGGTCAAATTGACCATGACCTCATAGTAAAACAGGATCAATTGATCCGTTAGAATTTTAAAGTAAGAAAAATGCCAAAATGGTCCCTTGAGTTCAACGGATGTTTCCTGGTGATCATTTTAATTCCAAAGTCTATAGAATGTCAATTTATCCAGACTCTACTACATGAGTCGAGAGACTAATTTGATACTGTTATAGACTGTGTTGACATTGATGGTCATCTCTTTTGTACTATTACTTGCACAAAAGATTCTTTAACATTTTTTTGAAATATTACAAAATAATGCATTTATTGGTTTTTATTCAATTATATGATATTGTAATCTTGATGTTCTAGTATTTAAACTTTCTAATTCTTAAAAGAAAATTAAAATAAAATTCAATCACATATAAAGTATTCTACTCTTAATTTTAAAACCATACAATTGCTGTGAATTTAAATGTCTTAACACTTAAACTTTCATATTTACATGCATAACACTCGATTCCTTAATATTACATAAAAAATGCTAATAATAAATTTTTAAATGTGAAATACAATTTTTCATGCACGAGTTTATAACATCGAAGATCACACACAAACGCACATATACTAATTGTGTATGAAACTTTAGTTATTAAATATGTAAATAAATAGAAGTTGTGTGGTATTTTTGTAAACTTTCCAACATATAAATATACCAATTTTGTTCTTTTCATGAAAGAATTGAGATGCAACGTCAAACTGATAAAAATTATTGGTAGAACCACTTGTAAATCTCTAGATGAACCTTATGTTGGTGACCAAGTTGACATTAATGCTATGGACTACCTCCCCACATCACCATTACTACTGGCTCTTGCTACAATTGATATTCTTTGCATTATTCATTAAAGATGATCTAAGCATTCATTATATAATGTGTATATATTTGAATATTTATCATTCTCTCATGTATAAAAAATTGTGTTTCTACTAAAAACAACCACGCGAAAAATCTAAATGTTACTCAACTTAAACTTAATTTTAGTATAACTTAAATTTTAGTATGTGTCATCATGTTAAGAAGTTTTTTCGATCAACATCAATATAGATAATGATTTGATGTCTTCAGTTTTCACTAACATATCTTAATGGATTCTCAGATATAAACCACGTTGTTAATTTTGTTATTGACAGTGTTACTTTGGAGAATATTAATCAATGTCTTTTAGTAATTATACTTTCTCTAATTTGAAAAAAATTACTACTTATTTCATTTCTTTTTAAAATGCAACTCAAATCTAAATGTTACCAGAAGATGCCCTTAAGATTGTTTAAGATTGTATTTTAAAATTTTTTCCAAATAGAATAACCCATACTTTGGACTAAAATTGATCCAACCAAATTAGCTTGATAATGCTTTCTCTCCTGCTTTATAAATTCTCATAAAGGTTCAGGGGGAGGGAGAATGAACGAATTGATGAGTGAGGTGAAGCGGTGGCTGAAGGCTATAATTGGGCATGCAATGAGAAAGCCAAGCAATTGATTAAGCATCATGCAAGGTTGACATCAGATTCTTAAGCCACACCAATGTTTAGGAAAGACTTTTAGTTCGATGGCTTGGATGGCTATGATAAGTTGATTAAGAGGATGTCAATGAGGAGAAGCGAGAGAAATATTTCGATATCTCTCATTCTCCTTTTTCTTGCTCCTTAAACCACCATTACCCTAATCAACTCTAAAATCAATACCTTAATGATTTATGTTTCCTCTATGTGCATAAAGATTAGCTTAAAATGATGATTAATTGAAATTTTGAGGGGCCCTTACAAAAGAAACAAAATCTAAAATAATTTGCAATATATTTATGATTATAGTGAGGGTCTAACATGAGGGGTTTGAGGTATTCAACCTTATTCTTATCCCTATCATGTATCTATGCATGTAATCATAAAAATTAATATGAACTTACTTTTTTTTTTAATTGTGGCTTAGAAAATGTTTGACAATATATATAGTGAAAATCATTGATATAGATTTGATTATATGATTAGCAAGAATTTAGGTGAGTAAAACGCATCTACTCTAAATGCGAGTCGATATTATGCATACATATCCATAACCTTTAACTAATATCTAAGTAGATTTTAAGGTGTATTAAGTATTTTATAAACTTACTATTCAAAATATTTTGTTAAAAAATCATTAAATAGATTGTAAGTATTTTGGTTATTTATTACAAAAAAAATTGATATAATTTTTATAATCATTAATCACAAGAATATGTTTAGTTTGTTGTTTTGGTCATTAATAATTTGAAGTGTATTGTACCAAATTTATGGTCGAAATGTTATGCTAGTTATGGTCTTTATCAGTAAGGAGAATCTTTATTTATTAAGGAGTAAAAAAAACCGATCATTTGTAGGGGTATTATCCTTGACACTTGTTTGCATACTTTAGTGATTAATAATATATTTCAAATATATTTTATTTATTTATATTATTTTGGACAATCATATTGACATTGTATGATAATTAACTATACTATCTTGTTTCTTATACAGTTTTTAAAAAAAATTATGTACAACATTATATAACTTCTAATAAAACATAAATTTATAAAATGAAAGATGTTAGCATGATATATGTTATATTAATAATACATTTTTTGGTATTGGTTAATTGGATTGGTGGGTCCAAATAGTGATAACCTCTTGAAAAATAATTGGATTTATATTGGACCATTGGGCATAGAAAAATCAATTATAGGCGCATATATATATATGTGTGTGTGCGTGTGTGTGTACCGCAACCATGACCTGTTGGTAGAGCAACCTCTCTGAAGTTCGTAAGTTCCCTCAGGTCCCGGGTTCAGCGATATGATAAAAAAAAAAGGAAACAATGAATGACTAATGTGTATTTTATGAATGAGTAAATACAGCTTGAATGTAAGTGGATGTTTCACATTTGAATTTAATAATCACCTAGTGGATATATACTTCATTAACTCTTAAACATATTATGCAACATTAGATGATCCCAATAGTAAAAAAATTTTATCACTTACTCACAATTTATAACTTACATAACATTGACATAGTTTTACTACAACACCTTTAATTAATGTTATTTATGCCACATATAATATTGTTTACATTTTACTCAATAAAGTTCCACTTATTAACTTTATTTTTTTTACACCTTGTCACTTTATTTTATGATTCTGATTGTATTAATTGTGTTTTAAGTTCATAGGCTTATGCTTTACACATATTTTTGAAAAGTGATTAAAGTTAGATCCTTTAGTCGATTTTGATCATTAACTTATTTCTTACATGAATGATTGCACTAGTTAGCTTATAGTTATTCTTAATGCATAATTAAGTAAGTGTTGTTAGATTTAAATGCTGTGATAATTTTATTGGTGGAATATTGTTATTGAAATCATACATTTATACTTAGATGAAGAATTTTAACATTGTATATTGAATCAATCGGCATCCGAGCAGAAGAAAGACAAAAGTTGAGGGAGGTAAAAATAAAAGAGAGATGAGGAAAAAGAGGCATAGATAATAGATTCATGTCATATTGTGCGGTGGCTGACCTTTGTAAAGCAAAAGCAGATTAGATTCTGCAATCTAAGGCTGTACTGTGATCCTCGTGGGGGCAATGCCGACTTGTTTCTTTTGCTTTACCACAACTCAGATCTAAAGGAGCATCGAAGAGAGCTCGTGTGAGCGCACACAAACAAAAAAAAAGGAGGGTCATTTACATGCATAGCACATAATTATTGAGTATTTATAGATCTCACACCCAAACTTTCATGTTAACATATAGGGCTGTCAAAACGGGTCTTTGTTTGCGAAAAGTTTGTGTTTGGCTCGTTAAAAAATTTGTGTTGGATTTGTTTGTTAAGTTAATGAGCTGAACTCCAATTTCTTTTCCCTCGATATATAAGGGAGACGTAAAATTATATATATATATATATATATATATATATATATATATATATATATATATATATATATATAATTATTTTCATTTAAAACAAAAAATATAACAGGAGGCAATGAATCAGAAAGGATAGGCGTGTCATGAAAGCAGTGATCCGAAAGATGGGTGTGTCGTGGAGGTAGGGACCCGAGAGGGTAGGCGTGCCTCGCAGTGACCCGAAATGGTGGGTGTGTTGGGAGGCAGTGACCTGAGAGGGTAGGCATGTTGAGCAGACAGTGGTCTGAATGATAGACATGTTGTGGAGGCGTGTGTGAATGTCTTGGAGATAGTGGCTCAAAGGATGGGTGTATCATAGTGACAGTGACCTGAAAGAGTGGGTGTGCCACGGAGGCAGTGGCCCGAAAGATGAGTGTGTCGTGGAGATAGTGACCCGAAAAGGTGAGCGTGCCGTGAAGGCAACGACTGCACCGATGGATGTGCCATGGATATAGTGACCCGAAAGGGTGGGCGTACCGTGGAGACAGTTGCCTGAAGGATATGTGTGTCATGGTGACAGTGATCTGAAAAGGTGGGCATGCCATGGAGACAGCGGCCCGACGAATAGGTGTGACGTCGTGGCAGTGACCCAAAAGGACGAGTGTGTCGTTGAGGCAATAACCTGAATAATGGGTGTATCGTGGAGACTGTGACTCGAAAATGATGATAATCCACACTGAGGAGAACCATACAAATGGGATGAGTGTACGAATGGACACTTAAACTGTATCTCAAACAAGTAATAATAACTATGCAAGATTTTATGTAACAAATAACACAAGACGTATTGTGTTCGGTCGCCTAGGGCATAAGATGCCACCAGGAGAATCACACCTTGCACAAATAACAACCAAATACACATGGAAATGACAAGTACATGTAGGGTATAGTACACCATGCAAGCAACCAAAATGGACACCAATGCAATCGGTTGGCCGGGGCTGGTTGGACCAAGTGAGTGGTCGACTGGATCGTGCGACCAGTTGAAACAATGTAATCGGTTGGCCGGACTGAGGCAGTCAATCAGGCAAAAGTGATTGATTGACTGGGTCGGGGCTGTCGGTCGAGGCAATATACTAAGTTGATCAGGCCGGAATGATCGATCGAGACAAAAAATAACTTTGATCGGGCCAGAGCGAGCGGTTGAGGAAAAAGTGATGTCGCCTGGTCGGGGCGGCTGTCGAGGTAAAAAGCGATGTCGAATGGGCTAGAGTGGTTGATCGAGGCAAATGTGAAGCTGACCTGGTCCGGGTGGCCGGTCGAGCAAGAGGTGATGTCGGTCGAGGCTGAAATGATGTTGACTTGGCCAGGGCGACTGACCGAGGCAGAAAGTGATGCCGACATGGCGAGGGTGGCTGTTCAAGGAAAAAATTAATGCTGACCGGTCCGAAGTCATCGAACGAGGTAAAAGTGATGCCGACCAGGCCTGTGCTTCTGGTCAAGGAAGATGGCGTGATGAGTGAAATGTAACCAGATATGGTGCAAGTGATTACAAACAATAATGAGTCATAATCTTGCTAATGATCTCACATAGACTCAACACTTAGATGTGCAACATAGCCGCCTCCTGCTTTGGCGAGGTGTGTGGGGAGTCTCACCTTCGGGTCTCCAAATGGAAAACACTTCACAATGTTGTGAAAAGGACTAGCTACTAGGCTTTTCCTATTTCACAACTTCTCATGATATTTTGGAAAGTGAGCTAGCTAAAAAGTTTCTCTTACATTGCAAAATCCAAACATCCCAACCCCTTCAAGAAAGTTTGGGGAAAACCAAAGCATGGGAAAATCAGAATTCCAACCCGCTAGGATTTAGGTCTAGGATTTACAGAAAGGGATCACTCAGTCTCCCATAGTATTTGGCCATGCATAGGTACCTAACCTAGGGCTTCCTTATAAAATCAACATCCAATCTATGGGAGTGTGGCCACGCCGACTAGCGTCGGTCGGCCTACTTACCCTGTCCGGGCGATCAGACCCACAACGCCTATCCTAAACTATTTCTAAAGCTACCTAAGAAGAACAACATGAGTGTTGAGGATGTTATACCATCACAGTGCTTTATTGAAGTCCCATGCTCATGTTTCATATGAAGTTCATCTAACACTAAGAGAGAGGCCCATTTTCTGGCGATGCTCCGAAGGTGTCCCAGTGATGCTCCGACGATGCTTCCCCTATCTAGAATGAAACTCTACTTTTAATGTAGGAGAGTAGGCACCTTCCTCCCTTGATTGCCAAGCCCTTCCACGAGAAGAACACTTTACACACCCAGGAAATGTGGTGGATGAAGGTGGATGAGATGAGGAAGAAGAACTTGAAGAATGGGAAGAGAATGGAGGAGATAAGCTCCCTTAGCCTTCTCCTTTATAGAAAGAAGGAGCTCTTCCACTCTTGCTCTCCCAAGAAGCCTCTCCCTAGAAGCTCCTTCCAAGCTCTCCTCAAAAGCTCTCCAAGCTTCTTCAGACCACCGATGAAAATGGGATCGATTGAGAGACCATCTGAGGGAAATGAGGCTCCCCTCGATTAATATCAGCTCACCCTTCCATTTGACCAGAATGCCCTTATTAAACCTCCATAGAAGCTTCTAGAGGAGGCTTAAAAGAGGTATTATCTACCTTTTTTTCTCGTTCCCAAGGCCCATCATCACACACCTACAATTTCAACTGCCTCAAGGGACAAATCAGGCACCAAAAATAGCCTTTTCACGAACTGGGAAGGGTTCAGAGACTAGGTGCCACTACCCTGGCGCCCAGGCAGTCTGAGGCCATGGCGCTAGGCTCTTGGTGCCTCGGTGCTGCAACCCTAGTGCCTAGTCGCTCAGTCTGGTGCCATGGTGCCAGCTCCTGGCTCCACCCAAGTGGTGCCTACTTTCTAGGTCCTCGATAAGGTGCCATCTTTAGCTGTCTTGGGCACCTAAACGTCTAGTATGGCGCCCAGGCACCAGACTTTTAGTTGCTCGATGTTAAACATCCGGGAAGGCATTTTTGGGGGCCCAGGCACCTTGGGTTGTCGCCTATGCACCAGCCTAGCTCCGAAAACTCTGATTTCGATCCATAAGCTACGGGAGACTTTATATGAGTAAAATTTAGTCCCATAACTTTGAAATTGGATATTTTGATAGCAATTCACCAGGGATATCACCACCAACGGACGCCCTAAGCCACATCGCACGTATGGGGTCCCGGACCCTAACTTTCTCGTAACACGCATAGGAGGATTTCATGACTTTCATTGGCCACGAGAAGCTTCAAAAGAATGTGTGGTGACTTATAAACACCAGAATAGGCATCGAGCATGCCTCTTGTATTGAATAAACCCCTCCGATGGTAAATTCTCCCGGGTGAGCCTAAATCACAGCCAATCCTAGCCCCCTGCTCCAAACAAGTGCTAGAGAGTCCCGAAAGCGTGTCTTGAGATACAGTATGCTACGGACAAACCATAAAATATCTTGAGTCATGCATGTAGATACCCTACACTCGTGACATCAAAAAATTGATGCCAACAAGCATTTTTCGACCGCGCAACATCTTGATGATCCTTCGACTTGACCAAGTCATTCGTGTGGGAATAATGTCAAGAAATTATTAAAAACTTTCAACAACAAAAAAGAGTTTCACGTACCCATAAATCTATCTATAGAGAAAATGTTCTTAAAAGCCTCATCCTCCCCTTGCACTAAGATACTCTACCTTCCTACGAAAAGGGACGATGATCACTTTCCCCACTGGCTCCTTTCCAATCACTTTAGCACCTTTAGCAAGCAGAGTCTGCTAGCGACCAAAGCCTACACCCATGCCAGACTCAAGGGTCACGACCTCCTGACAAGGGACTTCGGCATTCGCCCCTCGGGATCCCCAGACAAGTCGACTTGATTAGCCGACAAATATTTGGGCCTCGACCCTTTCCCTTTCTTAATCTCATTCTTCTTTGCAGAAAACAAGGGTCCATAGCCCGCCTTGGCGAGAATCTTAAGATCTATAGTTTTCCGGCTTGAACCATCAGCCACGATGCAACTCGGTAAGCTGGGAAAAATGAGGACAATAAATACCATGCCAAACATGTGACTTTATTTACAGAGCACATTGAGCACAAATACCAAAAAGAAGTTAATTATTACATTGATTTTAACACCCTTGATTATTAAATAGTTTCCCTGTCTTTATCGTAGCTGTTACTTTCAAGGAGTATGAAAACTTGGAGAACTAATTTACATACATTAGAATTGTCGACATGAATATCAAAGCAATCCAACGACCCATGAGAGTGCTCGGGTGATCGAGACGTCAAATCAAATGAGCATGTTCCGAACCGTTTATTCAACAACTGACCATCCGGTCAAAGTCAAATGACATACTATGATGATGGACTCAATTGGTGGACCCCATCTGCAGCCTCGACCGTCTAGAGGCTCCTTGCAAGGGGATCCGATCAGAACCGGTCAACCGACCATTTTTTACTTCGGCAAGTGCGATCATCATTCGACCTATCGTTTCGGTCGACCGATCGCTTCGGTCGGTCTAACCCAAAAGATCGACTGGCTTGTTACCTCTATATTAAAATTTAAATTGTCATACAAATTTGATATGAAATCAACATAATTATTCGTTTTAATAACAATTTTCTTAGTCGTTCCCTCGTTTATGTAATTGTACAAATACACTTTTATAAATAGGAGAAAAAAAGTCAAATAAAAAGACATTTTCCTGTTTCACTATAGGAATTGGCCTAATTACTCTCTCTCTCTCTCTATTCCTCATTGTCCCAGTTATAACCTCGAGGATTGTTCACAACAGACAACCTAGGATTCAACACATAATGTCTTAACATACATAATTGCATGCATATTTTTACGTGTTAGAAAATTTGCGGTGGTAGAATAATAGTTTATTATTTCAGTGTTTTACGAAAGTCTATCACAGATAAATAATGAAAAAATAATGAGAGAAGACACCGAGACTTTCTACGGGGAAACCCATAAACAAAAAAAGACAGAGCCTAGCCCAACAAAAATTATCAACCATAAGTTTGCAAGTACAAAGATATACTCTTATTTCACTACTGAGAAAGAGTTATGCTATTACTCAAAATACATTGTTTTTTCGTACATAGTATAAAGAAAGTTTATTTATATTCTGAATACAACACGTGAGAGTAGTTTCCACCGGGAGTTATCGTTGGCTCATTAATACACAAAGTTCGAGGTAAGTCATTGCACAGTATTTGGAATAATTTGTTATTCAATAGAGAACTTTGTTACTTAACAATGTCCATCATTACTCAACATGGTAGTTTGTTACTCAACAAAGTCAATTATTGATGAGCAGAGGGCGACCGATTGTGGTTAACATCAGCTGTATGAAGGCGGTCGACAGTGGTCAACGACTACGAAGACCAGAAATTTTTTTCGAGCCTTCAATCGATAACAACACTGTAATTAGACTCTTCCCTCTTCTTCTTCTTCTTTTTCAAGTGAAGACAAATTTTCTATTTATAGGCTATTAAGAAGGGACAATTTGGTCATTTGCTCTATAACTTCTATAATCATCAGATCGAACGACCTATGTTTATCCCTCTTGATCAGAGAGTTTTTTTGATGATTTGAGGGCCTTAATGACAACATAATTAATCAAGCTTAAACTCGTTGGATTCCACTTGTTGAGACACTTTATTTAAGTACATCAAATTTTAAGTTTGTTTCACCATTAAATAAACGATATAAAACATCTAAATGCGTTTTAATGATTTGATCTGAACTTGATTAAACTCGAATTGAATTGATTTTTGTATCATTGGGTTCATCATGTACTTGACAGTCAGTTTGACTATATAAACTTACTAAAATCGGGATGATGAATAATCTTGTATTTGAATTTTAAACTTTTATTCTTCAAAAATTACATCAAGATTCATATTAGATGATAATAATTTGTTGACGATGACATCACATTTCATTAAATTTTTTACAATATATAAAAATCACAATATAAAAATACACTTTTCATGATAGATCATGACACTACAATATTATTTGGAAAATATTAAATTTTAGGTATTAGATATAATAATTCATAAGAAATGCTTGTTATTATCTCTCTAAATTTCCCCAAATTAATTTGAGTCGGCCTGCGATCGCATGGGTGCGCCGCAAATTTTCGAAATAAACCAAATTGCGTCAAATCCCTAACCCTCTGCGCCGTCGTCGTGCCCGACTCTTCTTTTGTCGACCCTCTGAAACCACCCTCGCCGCGCCGGCGAACGACAACCAATGGCTAGCCTCGACGAAGGACAACCATCCCAGACCTCTGACTCTGTGCCTCTCGAATCCTCATTGCGAGCCACACCTGTTCTGTCATCTTCGTCATTGCATCTTCCCGTACCAAGCCCATATTGTAGTCTGTATTCCTCACAGATGAAGATTTCCTTCTGGTTAGCGACTTTCTTTGTTCACTTTTCATCGTTGTTATTCTCCTTTTTTTTTTTATCTACAGATAGTTTTTCTGCCTTCTGCTTTGTCTTCCTTTTTAATTCTACCTTACCATTTCTAGCCACAAATAATTCAGGATGGTTCTTTTAAATCTTCCACTTATTTTTCTTTGATTTACATTTAAATAATAAATATATAATCACACAAGCCTGAGAATCCTTTTTGCAACATTTTTCTAATGCTGCAATATAAACTGTGATCGTGCTTCTCAGGTTTTTTCTCACCTTAATTTTATTGTCTGATTTTAATTTCAAATGATATTATGTTTGGCATGTTCTGCTTTTCATCTAGACTAGGCAATGGCATGCAACTAGAGGCAAAAAAATGATTTTTGCTACTTGAAAATTTATTTGTTGATAATATTTTCTTACTTTATTTAGGAAATTTCTGTAGATGATTATTGGAGTAAAAATTTTAGGTTAATGATAGCTTTTTTAGAAAATTCTTCCTAATATCTCGACCCAAATTTTCTCTCAAAAACATATTGTTGACTATTAGAATCATTTTCCTGTTCCAATTAACATTTGGAACTTGAAAGACGTGTTATTATATCTTCCTTAAAGCTGAAATCTAGGATGATTCCAAATTGATTATTTGATATGATAATGCTTTTATAAAGAGATATCCAATTGCTTCATGTTTGAAAGAAAAGAAGAATGATGTTTTCATTTATCTTAATATTGAACCAATTCATCTTTAAGAGAAGAGTTGAACTGAAATAGCACATGTTGATATTTCCACTGAAGTAATATTATGATGTTTAGATTTTTGTATTTGCTATTTCTTTTTTTACTTTGTATGAATATCATGCTAAGGACGTTAAGTGTGATACTTAGTTATAAGTTTTAATTGGTGGTTGTGGACAACATTGCATTTTGTTTTCTTTTTTAAGATGATTTGTACATATTTTGCTTTATATGTTTGATGCGTCAAAAAAAAAAAAAGGCATGATCAAGCACAAATCTTGATATATTATGGATATCATAACTTGTAAATTCAAATTTATGATAATTGGAGCTCATATTTCAACAAATTTATAGTCAAATTTAGTATATCGATAATAAAAAATTAACGACATAAAAAATAATTCGATTTGAGTTCTAATGAACTCAGATAATTCTTGAATTTTAATTGGAACTTTTAACAAATTATTTCAAAAGTTAAAATATATGTAAATTTGACATGTTTATACTCAAATCTAGTGGCTCAACGAGAGGGATCTAACAAGCCAACATCATTCCATTCAAAGGTTATTAAGCAACTTAAATGCTAAATAATAACCTATGATTAGAGGAATTTATAATGGACTATTTGATTGAGTGTTATGAGATTTTGGCTAAATTTATCAAAATGTTCATCTAAAAAATTATAAATAGGCTACTATTCTTTACATGAAAGATAAAAGAAAGCTAAGAGCTGATTTAACACTATTGAAGGAAGCTAGAAGCCAATAACCACCAACCGTCTTTGTCAACCACCATTAGTGTTTATTTTTGCCGTGATTTTCTTGTGGTTATTGTAGCTCAATTGCTATTTTGTGACTGTTGTAATATGTTTATTATTATTATTATTATTATTATTATTATTATTATTATTCGTAATCAAAATATTATTTTTAAGTTCTCTGTTTGATCATTGTTACTTAATAAAAAGTAATAACCCTATTTCGTCACTTAGAGTGAATAGTTTATCTCTATGACTTCAAATGCATAATGAATAATTTTTGACGGCATCAAATCTCATGATTCTTTTTCTTTTTGATTTTTTCACATAATATCTCATGTGTCCTCTTTTAACTATTTTTTTATCTGTTTGTATGTTGAATCTTCGTGCCATTTTGAGACATTAATTTCTTACTCTATTGTAATGAATTTACTAACACACAACAATGTCAATTACAAATTTAGTTATTGGTGTTTGTTTTATGCTTAATGTATATAATTTGTCTACATTAATACAATTATTACATGAATGTCATGTTGTGCAAATTGATTGTAGTGAAGAATGGCAACATTCGATTGTCTAGCACCAAACTGTTTGCAATAACTTTGTGACTGCTAGCAGTTACAAATTTATGAATGATAACCAGTTTTGCAATCATTGATGGTCATTATGCGGTTGTTAAACAGATTGATCATTGGTTGTTCCCGTGATCTCTACAGTTGTATTTTTGTGATTGATATGTAATTGCAATTGTTATGACATATCATATGCATTATTTGCAGATATGAATATAGTGACCACACAAGCAACCATCTAAACGACCGTAAATATTAACTTGCTACCAAAAATAGCCATTTTGCAACACTTACCAATGCAAAGCTATAGTATTTCAATAATTTCTTAAGTATGGCTCATTAGTTTATCATGTTAAGCTTAAGGGCTATTTTTTGAGCCTATGTGAAATGAATTTATGAGCCTGCATAATACCCTAGAGTACGTACAATGAATCAAAAGTAACTGTAAAAGAAATCATACACCACAAACAGGAAAAAAAAAAAAAAAAACCAAATTTTATATAATTTGATTATATGCATAGTTGCATGGAGATCAAATCATTCATCAAACTCTAAAGTTGGTTTACTAAGCATTAAACTTTATGCAAAATAAGAGAAATAGTGAAAAATTTCATTTATTTAACTAAGGATGCAATTACTTGCTACAAAAAGGAGGGATAGATATGAAGAACTAGATAACAAATTAGAAATTCTTGTTACTCCAGTCACTCCTTTTTCTTATACTATAGGATTTCAATTGAGAACTATCTTTTATTATTGCTAGGAGCTGCTTCTTTTAATAGAACTAAACATAGCAACGCTTCTTCTTGAAGGAGCAAAGCTCCTCTAATAAGCACCCAATTTTTTTTTCTTCTTCAAATGTTATCCTTAGCCGACCCACATAGTTGGATAAAAACTTTTTGTTGTTGTTCTTCTCTAACGTTACCCCTCTTTCCTCTTCCTTTTCCTTTCCTCTTCTAGTTGCTTCTTATTATGAGTTGCTATTGGTTTGTATGGTGAAGAGTTCACTAACATTAGCAATCTAATTATTTTGAATGTGTTTGCAACTTCTAGTACAGTCTTTTATGGTAACCTCCATTTAGGATTTTATGATAATCTTTATTTAAAATTTTATATTTTTCTCTATTTATGATTTGATATGGCCTCCAATCAGAATTTTGTGGTTGCCACCAATCTTAAAATATTTAGGTAAAATATTATCGAAAATGGTTGATGAAAATTATATTTGACAGCTAAAATTTAACTCAATTACACTCCTAACTTCTAAAATCTAACTTTGAGCTCTTTTTATTTTTATCCTCTCCTTTTATTGTTATGCTATTACTGTTGCTATGCTTCATGCACTTTTATTTACTTTGTTCTCCTCGAACTATCAGCAGCAAAGATGTTGAATTGTATGCCATGAATCTTTGGACTTGGTCTCATATTTTTTTATGTCAATCCAAAATGTCCTAATATTCCTTTCCTTTTTAAATTTGGAGTATGATAATATAGAATTACTCATCAATAATTCAAAAACACGTGGTACACAACATATTATATGTTAAATCTTATTAGAGTATTGAATTGGTAGCATTTGAGATTGTTGGAAAATATATTAAGATATCAAATGGTTGGCCTTCACCTGATCAAGTTCATTGGCTAATGTATCCAGCCCAAATCTATTTCTTTTTAATTTACAATCCCTTACAAGTATCAAAGCTGATGGTACTTTGAATAGGAATTAAGTGGTTAATTGGATTTTTTTACTCCCATCTTGGTCAACCTCTATCATGATTGAGCAAAATTTAAAAGCCAGTCTCATGAAGTTTCAATGTGATTGAATTAACTCCTAATGCATGATGTTCGATGAGCTTGTGAAGTTTTTATTTGAGAGAAAGTAATGATTAATGTAACTAGGTTTGAGGTGAGGGGAGATTGTTAAGACTTGAGAACATTATGTTAGTCCTACGTTGAATAGTTGAAATTGTTTTGCTGTTGAAATATAAAGTAATTGATCTTCAGTCATATGCTTAAATATATTTTTTTTTATTGAAAGTAAATTTAATCATTAATACATCTTATTACTAAACGTTAACCTTTTTTTATTCCACTCCCAAATATTGTTATACATAACAAGAGGGGCAACTAAATCAAAAGAACAGTGGATGAATATATATGCTAATTTTCTTTCTATCATTTATCAATATTTTTATTGGTAATGGAAATTTAAAAAATTGTTAGAAGGAAAGGTGCTTGTGTATTTCTGTATCTATCACAAAGTAGCCCTGCGATATTTTTTTTTTAAGAAAACCGATATTTGGCAGAGGCCCAAATATCGGTTTCCCATGCGCTAGGCCCCATGATGAGAGCCCGTGCCATGTGCCTAAACAGACCGAATCCCCTCACGCCACATGTGGGATTCGAACCCTTGACCTTCGGGGTCTTACAGAAGCCTCGCCCCACCAAGCCAAGTACGCGGCACTAGCCCTGCGATATATATCTTTTAAAGACTATACTATAGAGGCTAAGACATGCAACTTATTTCGGTGATTGGGATCCATAGACAAATGGTTAATGCAATAGTTGTGAAAGAACAGTACTATACATGGTTTACAACAAATTGGGCTGACCTGATTTGAAATGGACTTGAAAATTCGACTTTGAGTTGACTTGATTTTCTTTTGAGCCAGGTTTCAACTTTATTGATCCGTTAAATAAACAAGTCAGCTTTGAGTTATATATATTCTAATTTGGTTATATTTGGGTCAAACATAAACCTAACCCGCTAACTCAAATTGCCACCTTTACTATTATCCAAATAATTCCATTTGGAACCCATTTATACAAATTTGAGTATTCATGTGCTGGAGCAGTCAAGATAATTAGCCTAAATCAATTCAACTGATGTGTGCAATTTTTAGAGTGCCACAAATTTTATTACTTGGTAGTTGGAATCAAGATTTATCTAGTAACAAGTGTTTCTTTGGACGATCAAAAATCAAAAGATCCAGTGATCATGCGAAGGTGACCAACTAAGCCTTGGTTATAGAACTGTTAAAAAAGGGACTAAAACGAGAATTCGGAGCAACCTTTAGCCCGTCAAGTGTTATAAATGTTCTCATTAGCATGCTAATAACGACACTAAGTACTCTTTGGCTTACCCTCCTACTTTTACCGTCCCTAACACACAACAACAACGTGTAGTCTCATTTATCTATCACATGTGTAAGCAATAAACTGAAGCCACACGTGTAAAAAAAAAAATAAAATCTGATGCCACACTTGTGGCCACGGGCAAATTTATATTCAAAATAATAAGTTTATGGACATGATTCTGACAAATCGAAATCATCTAGGTCCTTGTCTTAATGACCTCAAAAATGCAATCAAAAGTATAATTAAGAACATAAAAAAAAAAAATCTTTAGAAGATGAAAATTTTTTTTATTGTAATATGGCACAACCTTCCTTTTCATTAATTAGTGTTGACATTTAGCTGATAATTAGTGTGATGTTCTCCCTTTCAAAGCTTACAAAGTACAATAATACCAATTAATATGAGGACATTATTTCAAATAAAAGTTAATAGACCAATGCAACTTGCATTATTTATGAATCAATACTAAGTAGTTTTATTAACCTAAAATTTGCTAGCTGCTTCTAGTTTGTGCCATTCTTTCACCAAAACAATTTGATTGTCTGATTATCAATCATCAATAGAATATTTCAGAATACATACTGTTGAATCCAAAACAATCCGAGAGACACGTCTAAGGAATAAAGCGCTGAAGGATGAGAGAGAGAGAGAGAGAGGAGAAGATAAAACGATAGAACAGTAATGAACAATAAATTTGTCTAACATTTATTTATGAAATGGACACCTATTTACATGAATGAGTCATCGTACAATTACATGCTGTACCCCTAGAGTACGTAGTTACGCCTAGAGTATTTCAGTCTTTACAAAAATATGGTTCGTAGGACTCACAGATATCCAGTCGGGAGGAGTCGGGCGATTGCTAGACTAGGCGGCTACGAAGCCATACAACCACTAGGCCGGGCGACAATTAAACCGGGCGGCCATCAGGTCGAGCGTTTAATGGGCAGGGCAGTCATTTGGCTGGGCGGCTCTAGGTCGGGTAGCTACCAGGCCGGCCGGCGGCATATTGAGACTGGTGCTAACTACTCTGAAACTAACTGTTTGTTTTGCTCATTTGGTCTGTCTCGGATGGAGGGCGCCGAATTCGTCTGCATGAGCTTGGTCAGAAAGACTCTTTAGGAACCGATCACC
Source organism: Papilionanthe hookeriana x Papilionanthe teres (assembly GCA_022702705.1). NCBI lineage: Eukaryota > Viridiplantae > Streptophyta > Magnoliopsida > Asparagales > Orchidaceae > Papilionanthe > Papilionanthe hookeriana x Papilionanthe teres. The sequence goes on along the minus strand of CM040427.1, from coordinate 55,392,796 downwards.
TCTTATTTGTCTTGGAAGCATTATCCTTTTAGTATGTGATAGTCAGCTAGAAAGGCGTGCGGTTTTGAATGTTCTTTGGTGGGTTCCACAACGCCACATCATCTTTGTCGACGATCATAAATATCTTTAAGATTTGTGTTGACACATTTTTATTGCACACACACACACATACATAGCACAGTTCTACTGTATTTACAAATCTCACACTTGAGCATTCGTATTTATTTATTTATTATTATTATTTTTTTAAAGAAATCGACATTTGGCAGAGGCCCAAATACCGATTTCCTTTTGTGCTACAGCCCTATGATGGGGGTCTGACGCCGTGTGCCTATATATTCGAGAAGCACGCGTCATGGGGGATCGAACCCGTGACCTGAGGGGACTTACAGAGAACCCCGCCAACCAACAGGCCACGGCTTGTGGCACGAGCCTTTGTATTTACTTAGATAACACTTAAGGCTATAATATCACATCAATCATCTTGTGCGCTTGTGCGCTGTTAGCACTATTTGAAAGTGAAATACACATCTTTTTATGCAAAAATTTAAAAGACCAAAGTGCTAATGTAAATATGAAAGGTTAAATTTGAATTGCAAATACATATGTATGTATGAAAATATGTTTGTATTTATATATGTATATATAAGGAAATTGGCCACCACAAAAAAATATACTTAATTAAATTCCCTTTGTTAATACTTGTGTTAGAAGGATTGGTCTGCTATCTCCAAGTAATTATGGGCAATTATGTTTTTTCCTTTCCTGTTATTTTCTTTTTTATGTTTTTCCTATTTGAGGACTCATATAAGGTGTATATATACCCTTTTACATATCAATAAATTATCCCGCTGAATTCCAGATTCCTACAGTTTGTAATAATCTACTTGTGGTTATAAGGAATAATTTCAGAAAATGTCTTTTCTATCATGCATCATTAATGCTGCAAGGAACTTATTATTAGTCGCATGCTAAACTTTTGTCACAAAAGCAAACATCGCTATCCGTTTGAAATAATTAATCGTTGGCAACATTATCTTGTAATAAATAATGTGCATAGGCTTACATCACCTAAAACAACTATACATGCAATTTAATTCCTATATATATATATATGCATATATTAATGATGAAAGGAAATTGATTTATTGAGATTTATGTTGATTAAATAAAGGGAAAATGATCTTCATATATAAGATTACAGGTATATGCAAGTCATAGTGCCTTCCACGAAACAAAGACCACTAAAATATAAACCTAATCCGCCAAACTGTGACTTGATGAAACATGCTTGCTTCATAAATCTATTATAAAAAATAATAGAGAACATCCAACTTCCATTTTAAATTCCTACTGGACAGAAATATTATTAAAAAATCCTTTGCTATAAAAATTTCCTCCATATTAAATTCCATTTATATAAACTAGTATCAACAAAAACAAGTATAAAATTATTATAAGAATAAACTGTGATCAGATATAATTTGTAATATTTTTGGGGCCAATTCTTATGACTTTACATGTCTAACACCTTAAGATTCATATTTATATGCATAACACTCAAATATGTAATATTACATAGTTTTTTTTTATAATTTTTAAAGGTGAAACACATATTTTCATGTATAAATCACACCAAACTGCTATAATTGTTATCAAACTTTAAACGTTGATATGTAAATACATAGAAATTGTGTGGTATATATGCAAATTTTCTAATATTTTTTTATAATAAATTATTTTCAGATAGGATTTCTATATCTTCTTACAAATTTATAACATCCCTTGTATCCTCCAAACCTCTCTCCCCTTTCTCTCCCTGAAAAGAATAATCAGGGAAAATCATTAGAATCATTTCATGGCAATTAGATTTTCATTTCTCGCTATAACGCTTCCAGTGAAGGCCAACAGCAGTTCCAAGCCGAAAACCAGGGCTCAGATACTCAGAAATGGCCACGCAGAGCTCAAAACTGCAGCAATTTCATTGAAGAAATTCGCTAAACTCAACAAGGTGAGGGCTGTTCTTCTTCCTAAAACAAAAGACAATAAAAAAAAAAATTGCAGATTTATGATATGGGTTGATTAATCAAAATTCAAACTAGCAGGTATTTGAAGACAAGGAGAGTGGTGTAATTTGCTACATAGATAAGAATGGAGAATTAATCTGTGAGGGATATGATGAAGGACCCAGATTTACACGGCAAACTTCACAACGCATCAGGAGGTAAAAACTGTACAGAAATCAACAAAATCACACGCACACACTCTCTCTCTTTTTCACTATGTTCTTGCTAATCTCTTCTTGCTTATTTCTCTTCGTTTATTGCAGCCAAGCTCGAAGATATATCGTGGAAAGGCCTATGCATGAACTGAATGAAATCATCAACTGAATCTCTGATAGTTATGGTTCCAGTGACATATATATATGTATAAATATTGCTTGTTCTCCAACATAAAGAAAGGGCGATCCTTTTATGTATGATACGTTCATATAAATACATATGAGGCTTTATTTATACCCATAAGATATGAGATTTGATGAGCATTTATTCATGCACAGAACAATGAGGTTTTTCTTATAAATTCATGGGTAAGCTGACATGTAAGATTTGAAGTTCTGGTATTAGATATATAAGAACATAAGAATCGAGTGGTATGCAAGTAAATCTTCCTTAAATATATTGTCTGAACAATTGTTAATTCCTGACTAGATCAATCTAACGGTTCATTTGATTTTACAAATGACAATGCCAATACGTTTTCTAAGAATTTCAATTTTCACAAAAGAACCAATTAAGAACATAAAAAGTATGGCAATATTACAGTATAATTTTACATCAGATAAGAAATACTCAACAGATTTACTGTCACCGAAGCCATAATTGTACGAAGCAGACATTAGACAGAGGTTTTAATGTTAGCCATAGATAATTTTGAATTTAATAAGAGTGATATATCGGTTTAAGGAGATATGATTAGAAAAGAGGTGAGTTCCATCCAAGCAAAGTTAAGCTTAATTAAATGAAGAAAGTGACATCTTCTATTAAAATATTCAAAATCTTCCATGTTTTCAAGCAAATAATTTGCTTTATGTCTTTGGTCTTATCAGGACCTGGTTGTGCCTAGCAAGGTACAGTGGCAAGAGGAGACAACTGATCAGAGACAGCACCAAAATATGTTGAAATAATTTTCCATACATAACAATAAATTCTTATGCATATATATCTAAATTTTTATATTTTCTTTTCTGACCCCCCAGTGTCTACATCACATCAAAAGCATGAAAGTTTGTATTTCAATTTAAATTGGTTAATGTTTATGCCATTTTTGATGTGTTTTAGATGTTAAGATGTGATGCAAGTAAATTTAAACTTTTTTAGATATATATCTAGTACCTAAATTTTTTATTTATTTATTTTATTTTATTTATATTTTTCTTGAAATAAAACATGTTTGTTGGGTATAATATGATTGGTTATTTTTCAAAACACTCAAAATAATTTTTTGATGTTTGAGTATTTAAAATAAAAGTTAGAATGATCTCCAAATTTGAAATTGGTATAGTAAAATCAAACGTCTCGAAAAGAGAAATTCAATAAGCCCATTATCACTCAATTTTGAGGCCATCAAGACACTTTAATATAAAAATGAATGATATATGATTAAGGAAATCAACATTGATTGTACGATTGAGTGCTAAGGGATTTTGGCTAATTTACCAAAAGTCCCCTCTCAAAATTTTATAAATAGGAATCTATTCTTAAAATGAAGGCAAGAGGAGCTAAGAGCTAAGTTCACACCCTTGAACAAGGCGTGGAGCTCAAAACTACTTTCGATCGACGCTAATCAACACTAGAGGCAATTTTAGCTTAATTATTTTTTTAAAGCTATTGTTGCACGTCTTATTTTATTGACTCATCAAAACTTTATAACTCATCTTCTACAAATAGATAGAACACTCTATAACTTGAAATTTAAAGTGGATTTTTTGACTAAGCTTGATCATGTAGTCGTCGTTTCATTTCTAGGTTTTTTGCATAAACATTATGTTATTTTATTACATCTATTTGTGTATGTACTAGATATTTCTATTGATCTAAGATTGATTTTTTCTTATAATTGAGAATTTTGTAGCCGTAAAAAATCTCAATATGTTGAAATGAGTTTGTTAAATATTGATATTTATTATATGCTTAATCTAATTGAAATTGGAGCAATTAATATTGCAAAACTAATTTTGTATATATTTCCAAAATTAATACTAGTTATCTAAATTTGTAATAATACCACTTGTATTTCAAATAATTTAATAAAATTGTAATTTTTCCTTTTGCTTCCATTAAATTATTTACAAATTAGTTGTAACAAAAATATATAATTTTGTTAGTTTATTATTTTAGATAAATATTAAATATTTAAATAATTTTTTTTGGAGTGATAAGATTGTTATTTTTTTATTTAAATTAAGCTTATCATTGAGAACTGTAATAGAGTTTGTTCGACTCATTCCCATAAATAGGATTTTTATTGTATGTGTATATATATATATATATATATATATATATATATATATATATATATATATATATATATATATATATATATATACATACATACATACATACAGATGATTGAAGGAATATCCTAAAACTATTTTATCATATTTTAAATTTTTTTCATTTTAGTCTTATTCCAATAAATTGATAAATATTCACTTTTTATATCAAGTGTGTCAATAAACACTAGACAAATTCACTAATGTAAATTAAATTTTCTAAAGTTAGAAGAAGCAAAAAGACACTCCATGATATGCTTATTCAAGTAGTGAATATATGTTATGAATGTATGTACATACATATATATATATATATATATATATATATATATATATATATATATATATATATATTGTGTGTGTGTGTGTGTGTAATGCCATATCAGCAATATATACAGTGCAATTTGTGCTTATGATGAGAGGCCCTCTAAAAAAAAATAACAAATGGAGTCCAAGTTCCTTTTGTAGTGCTCAACATGAACTAACTAAAAATAAGACTTCATAAAACTGACCACAAATAACTGTGATAAAACTAATGTTAATGTCACCATGTAATTTGCAATTAAAATTAAATTGTGGCCCCCTGATAACTCCAATCAAGAATAATCCTCTAAAATTACCCTGAATTCAGCCCAAGAACCGTCATGCTAGCTTTGGATTGAACATATTGGGTTCTAACGAAAAGGGATGACCTTCCTTGGCCTCGTATTACTGAATAAAAACTATGTGTGTGTCTGTGTAATGCCATGTTACCAGTACCTATAGGCAATTCCATAATATGCATAAATTTATTGGTATTGATCTTGCATAAATCTCTCCAATAGGTAATTCTTCCCTAACCACCCCATTGGTGTGTATAGGCAATATCGAAAACATTGTTTTGACATAGCAACTACAAGAATTAATCCATGATATGCCTTTTCAAGTACTCCAACGCAGCTAAATGATCTGGCTAAAAACAATTCCTCAAACTTGCTTAGGCGAATCTACAAATCTCCTTTAAAACACACAATCAAATAGCCAATACATCCGGCTTTAAACAGGTAATCAAATATTTCCATGTTAGCCAACAAGGCTCATCAAAACAAGCACTCGGCTTTAAACTGGTAATCAAATATTTCCATATTAAACTAGAGAAATTAAAAAGAAGCACCTAAAACTCTTGTGCATTTACACATAAAACTCTTATGCATTTACACCTAAAACTCAAATTTGCATATCGAACACCTGTAATCATATGCAAAATCCTTACATACATATCAACCAATTCTTATGCATATACACATGAAACACCTAAAACTCTGTCTCCAATTCATGCATCGTCACATATAAATTATTTAAATAGATCAAGACAAATATGGGACAACAAGTGAGACATAATTCTAGAAACAAACGTTGGTGGCATAATAAGAAGCTCTAAACATTAATAACTTAAGAACAAGCACAGCTCCAAACTGCACTGCAACCATCCAACAAGAAAGGCTCATTCCAACATGCTTCCACCAAGCCTAATTGCACTGCAAGCATAGCTTGCTCTATAGGCAATTACAACAAAAGAAACATATTGAAATGCCAAGATAGAAACCCCAAGTCATAAAATCGCAAATCCTAAAGAATTGGGGAGAAGAATTTGAGAAGAGGAGAAGGAACATACTGAAACGTAAAACACATTCGAAAAGAAGAAAATTCCATATAGTAAATCAATAGAAAGCCCAACATTACCCAACGAAATCTAACTAAAGGAGCACCAACTAACGAAAATCATTCCATTCAATACTTACAGATCGACCATTAGGAGAGAGTGTAGGGAGGATTTAAGGTAGATGAGAGGCGAAGGAGGAAAGAGGAGCCGAATCGAGCACGAGAGCTCGAGAGACGAAGGATGCGGGATCGCGTTAGGGCAGATGAGAGAAAAGGTAGCCAGCTAAAATGGAACTAACAAACGCATGTCGCGGGGTTGATCCCGCGACCACGTATAAAGAAATAACTGCGACGTTATAAAAACACCGCCCGAACGTGTTAAACAAATGCGTAGGCGACGTTTTCAAAACACCGCCGCACCAAACAAGCGCCCCAAACATGCCCTAAGTTTCTATCGTATGTCACTTTGTTCAGTCACACCAAATGTCTAATTAGTCTTCCATCTAGTGAATTCGTCACGTGAATACTTGCCTCTTAGGCTAGTAGGTTGTGGTCTCATGGTTTTTGTAGCGAGGTGTAGCTCTTAACGAGCTTTATGGCTCATCAGGATGACAATTTTGAAGTATTCGCTAATATCTAGTTTCTTATATTTGAATGTCTCTATTAAGCGAGAAAATATTACATCCGGAGTCCGTACATAGCCTGAACATGGAATACAACATGATTGCACTTTTGTTTACTCTTCAGTAAAATCATGTTGTACTAATTAAAAAAAAAATCTAGATAAATATTTCAATGTGAAATCCATAGAGTAAAATATGATTGTACTGTAGAAAAATTAAGAAGTACAGCCATGTGCCATGTTGTATTCCATGATCCGGTCGGGTTTCAAACTTTTTCGTTTTTTATAAAAGCACAAACGTAAAATTTTAATTGGAGTTCATAAGTCAAAACTCATGACGTAATATTTTTTCTTAGCAAGAAATATTATGTTCGGAGTCCATACATACATAGCCCGGACTTGGAGTACAACATGATTATACCTTTTCTATTTTTCTTCAGTACATCAGCGTATACTCAACTATTCATACTCGGCTCCCTTTTATTCCTACTAGACTACTTAAGGTCAAATCGCATCTTTGCTTCGTCCACTAGTTGGGCTGAATTCTTTGCTAGATGGGCCAGCAAAAGACCCATTAAGTTGGCCCTTTCTTGACTTAAATTAACAAGGTTTATAAAATAATAAATTCAAAATTTTCATAAATGCCTTCACAATATCAACATACTCAAAAGTAATTTGGATATAAAGTCCTTTTTATCTCTTAAGTGATGATTTTAAAAACGTGATTTCAGGATAAAAATTATGACAAATCCTTATAAGCATATATCCAAATTAGAAAGTTTGTTCGGATAGATATGTTAATTAAGGCAAAAAAAAAAAAAAAAGCCATATTTATTTCTTTTTAAAAATATAAAAATCGCATGGCTCTATCAATTATTTCCAAATATAGAAACATTCTGCGATTTTTTCAATAGAAATTTATTTGGGGAAGGTTTGTAACAAAAAAGGAAAAACTTATAATAAAAAGGAGAAAAAGTGCCAAACATTATTGGTTTTGGAATTTGAATCAGATTATGATTCCAAACTGTTGAGATTGCTCCCAGAAACAATCTCCCCAATAAAAATTATGGGTTGATTCGGTTCGCTTTGTTATATATATATATTAGAAGGAATGGCCGGAGGCTATTATACGAGCCCACGGATCACAATCACTTTCATGTGTTTAACTATTTGAGGATCGCCATTACTACCTACAAACTGGCCACACAAGTCTTGAGTCTTACATATCTAAACACCAAAACTTTTATATTTAGATAACCAAGCACGCTAATCTTTAACATCACATTTAACTTTTTAAAACTAAATATAAATTTTTATAAAATTAAATGTTTAAATATAAATATTAAGTTTGATATTAATATATAAATTACCAAAATCACCACCGCTATAAATAGCCCCTCATGACGAACGATATCTTCAAAAATTTCTCCCGCCGCTTCTTCTTCCTCTTCTTCTGCATTAATTTACTGCATTCAGAACGATGAATAAGATTTTTATCAGCAAATCTTTATCAGCCCTTAGGTCAGTGTATCTTCTTCTATTCTTATTCTAATACAAAAATATATATATTTTTTGATTTCTTAGTAGGGTTAGTCTGCGATCAAGTTAAAATATGGAATTGTAGTGTTCACATTCGCCTTAATTTAACCAAAACTATTTATGAGTAATTTTTCTTTTGTCTCCTTCAAGATTTTAGAAAATATAAACTAATAGAAAAAATAAATAAATCAATGCTTGAATGGCATGCAGAACAGTATTCTGAAAACCCAACCTCCAATGTTCTTTGTGCATTTAATCAATCAAAATAGTTAAAATGCTATATATATAGGAAGGGTTTTTTAATTCTTCACGTTAACAGAAATACAGAGGAGAGAAAGAAAACAGAACATTAAACATTAATTTTTCAGGTTTCTTAATGTTACGGGAGAGTTGCATCAGTATTTATAGAAGTGAGAAAAGCTGTGAGTTAGCAAATATCAGCATTTGGAAAAGCTGCCTATATCAGCATTTGAAGGCAGGATGTCCAGATTTATTCATATTTAGCAAATAATAGAGGGGGATTTTGTGAAGCTGTGGGTGGAATTGTTTGTTTTGTGTTGTTGGAGGAGTTTGACCGCAGTTGAAATTGCAGTTTCTAACACATCCTCTTATGGCTGTGAGCTGGAGTTGTTTGCTGAGATTCATGCAATTTTTTGGAGGCTTCTTGGGCTAGATTGAGTTCCTCACTGCATAATTGAGTATAAAGGTCTTCAAGGCTGATAGGATGTAGATTTGTCTAGATTGTCGTCTTGATGCATGGTAGCTAGGAGGTGGGCAATTGAAAGTATATATGATGATGCCTCTACATGAAGGGTTGCTCTAGCGGTGGAAAGAATGCCAATTTTGGATTTCATGTCAGTGATGTATTGATTCATGTTTGTCTGTCATAGAAACATGGTGTAACTCATTCTTTAACTTGATGATATGTGATTGATCGGTGGATTTGATACGAATTCCAATGTGGACCATATGTCGTGAGCTGGTTTCAAGATTGAGGACAGTGGGGAGGAGGGGAGGGGAATAACCGAATATCAAAAGGCTATAAGATGTTGTTCTGTAACTTTCTATTTTAGGTAATAAGAATTTGGTATCCAGTTACACATGGAATCAATGTTGTAGTGATTTGGACAGCTGCAAGGCCCATTCAAGAATTCTTTTTAGCCATTTGCTTGAAATGGTTTCACGATCTTGATCATCCATGTAAGATGATTATCAAGAGTAAGCTATTTGATGTTGGCCATGAGAAATTTTAGTTCTGTGAGATTGTGTTTGTTATCTGATATTGATGTAGGCTTCGTTTGAGAAGGTGGTGAAGTTCCGTTCGGTTGCAGTGAACACTGACCCTTGGAAACATTTTTTGTTTGGAGAATCAATGGGAGACAATTGTCTCTCAAAGTTCTCTCACAAGAACGACAAATTATATATATATATATATATATATATATATATATATATATATATATATATATATATATATATATATATAATATCGAAGAATTTACATATGTTCATCTTTCAAGGGGTCTGCCTCCAAACCTTTGTTGGGAAATGCTAAAATTTTTATAATCTCAAAATCACAAAAAAATATAACTCTCAAGCTAACACAAACAGTATTTAGAAGCTCATAAAATGTTTATTGAGACTTGATCCATAATCCATAAAAGCATGAAATATTTATACAAGTTTAGAAGTAATCAATACCACATATTTTTCAACAATCAAACTAATCTCAACCCTTCATTCTTTACCAACCACACCTACCACAAGTACATGAATCACTTGTCTCACCTAACATTTTTCACCATATGAACTTTTCAAGAATAAAATTAGTATATTTATATCACTCCCTTAAACTTGATTTGTAATTCCAAGAATATTGTGGAACTTGACGAATGTTTCTTGTTTCAATGACCAAGTAAATATGTGCGTCACTTGACCATGAGACATCACATACTTCAACTTTACTTCTTTTTCTTGCAGCACGTCTCTTATATAGTAATAACGGGTGTCAATGTGCTTATTTCTATTATGAAAAACAGGATTATTTGTCAATACAAGTGCTGATTTATTATCAATATGAATCTTGATGGACTCCTCTTATAGAAATTATAATTCATTCAATAAATTCATTAGCCAGATTGCATGACAAATGCGTGAAGTAGCTAAAACATATTTAACTTTAAAACTTGAGAGTGTAACAATAGGTTGCTTCTTCGATACCCAGGTGAATGAAATATCTCATGTAAAGAACAACAATTCAGTGGTACTCTTTCTATCATCTGGATCTCCACCCAGTCACGATCACCATATACAACAATTTTATATTTGTTAGAAAAAGAAAAAAGTAACCAATAGTTGTACCTTTAATGCATAGAAGTATTCTCTTAGCAATCTTGTCATGAGTTATCGTTGGAGCTTCGTAGAAGTTGATTACTCCAACTACATAAGTATATTTGGCCATATATAAGCGCAGACTTCCAATATGTCTTTTATAAAGAGTTGGATCAATTTTTTCCTGTTCATCTTTTTTGGATAATTTGACTCCATATTCCATTGGTATTCTAATAGAATTAGATTCATTCTTTTTAAACTTCTTAAGTAGTTTTGTAGCATGGCCTTCTTGAGTGATAAAGATGTATGTATTTTTTTACCTCACTTCAATTCCAAGATAGTACGTCATAAGCTCGATTTTAGTCATTTCAAATTTCTTAGCAATTTTTTTCTTAAATTTACTAAATATTTTAGGATTATTACATGTAAAAATCAATACATGCACATGATTAAAATATTTTATCTTGAACTTTAATATTAAGTGCATGCTCATTTAGACATTTACTAAGATTTTTTTTTTTGAAATACTTGTAAATTCGAGTATTCTAAGTTCTTGGTCTTGCTTTAAATCATACAAAACTTTGTTCAATTTTAGAGATTTCTATTCTTGTCCTTTTACTTAATAACTTGAAGGTTGTTTAACGTAAAATTCTTCTTCAAGAACTCCACTTAGGAAAGCAGACTTCACATTCATTTGGTGGATCTTCTGTCCATGTTGACCTGAAAAAGAAATTATTAGTTTAATAGTTTCAAGAAGAGTGACAGGAGCAAATACCTCATCGCAATCTATGTCATATTTTTTATTATATCCTTTAGCCATCAGTCTTGCTTTGTATCTCTCTATATATCCTTTAACATTCTTCTACATTTTATAAAACTAGCTAACTTCAATTACCTTATGTCCTTATGGAGGTGTAGCAAGCTCTCACGTATCATGCTTTGTAGTTGCTATAATTTCTTCGTCCATAGCATCTATCAATTTTTGCTTTCCACTACTTTTTGATAGCCTAAAGGTTCACATTCACCAATAAGATAACAAAAAAGTAAAGTCAACTTGATTATTGTTTACCTCATAAATATCTTGGAAACTTTTATCATTTGAACATTCCTTTAAAGATGTTGTCGATGTTGATTCTTCATATGTTCGTGTTGAAATTAATGGAGTGATGGGGCTCCTGCAATTCTTCTCTTACAATCTTTTCAATTCTTGATTTCTCATTTTATTCTTCTTCAAAATAAGGAAGAAATGTATATTCATCTCTTTTTGTTCTCTAATCCTAAATATTTTTTCATCAAACTTCACACCAAGACTAATGAGAGTTTTGTCTTTAACTAGATTATAGAGTTTGTAACCTTTAAAACTTGAGCCATAGCCAATGAACACATACCTTTCACTTTTATCATCAAATTTTACTCTCTTTTTTTTTTTTTTGCCTGGAATGTGACGTGATGCTTTCAAAGACTTTAAGATAAGAGATACTTGATATCCTTCCACTCCATGCTTCTTGAGAAACTTTTTACTCTGCTATTCCATTATTTTGGGGAGAATTAGTATTGTTAAAGAATAATGAATTCCATGATCATCACAATACCTTTGAAATTTAGCTGTGGATTCTTCTCCACGATCAGATATAATGGCTTTGATGTTAAAGCCATTTTCCTTCTCAATAAGAGCTGTATACTTTTTAAAATTTTCAAACACATCTGATTTCTCCTTCGAACAATAGGCCCATGTTTCTCTTAAAAAGCATCGATAAATAAAAGAAATTATTTACTCTCACCAAAAGACATTAATTTAATATGGCAACAAATATTGGTGTGTATGAGCTCAAGTGGATTAGTTGTTCTTGAAGTTGACTCAATTGGAAAGCTTTTGAGAGATTATTATCCAAGTAAACATTCTCACAGAGTTGATGTGGTTGATTGATGCAAGGTAAGTCTCTCACTATCTCTTTATTTGATATAAGTCCAAGATTACTAAAACTGAGATGTCCATATCATAGATATCATAGCCATGATGAATCACTATCGCAAACTTCGAAACATTTTGCAATATCACATTGATTGTTAAGAAGAAACATTCTAGTTTTCGACATAGGTGCTTGATTGATCAAATTCTTTCTATGATCTCTTAAGAAAGAATATTTTTATTAAGTGAATATCATATCATTTCTCTAATAATTGACCCAATTAAATATATTATTTTTCATATTGGGCACATAGTAAATATTTGAGATGGATTGATGACCTCTATTCTTCAAGCATATTAGAATTTTATCTTTACCTTCTACTGATATTTTTTATTCATCTTTAAATGAAACATTTTTTCTTTATTGCTTCATCAGGCTCCACTAATAATCTTCTTTCTCCACCCATGTGATTGCTTGCAATAGTGCCTAGATACCACTTATTAGTTTTGTTTTATCTTTATTTTTGCGAACAATAAAGTTCCTTCTTTATTTTTATCTTCTATAACATTGATTTTATCCTCTAATTTTTTTTGGACATCTGCATTCGACATCATTATGATCAAATCTTTGAAAACTGTAGCATTTAATTTTTTATTTGTCATATATTGACCATGATTTTTCTCTTCTATGACTTCTTGTTGTTTGTTGATTTCTACTTTTGCCACCATAATTGAAATTGTTGGAATTGTTATATTCACTTCTCTCTCTTCCTTGTCCACGACATGTCCTCGACCACATCTTCTTCCTCTTTGGCGTCTTCAAATTGCGTTGAGGAAGTTGTATCATTGCTTCTTGTTGTTTTTCCTTCTTCTTCTGTTTTTCGTCATAAACTTGCAAATAACCCAATAATTGATCCACACTTATTAGTTCTAAATCTTTAGTTTCTTCAATAATAATAACAATACACTCAAAATTTGGATTAAAAGTGCGAAGAATTTTTCTATAATTTTTTACTTCAGGTACATCTTCATTATTTATTTTTAATTGATTCACAATAGTAACACTAAAGTGAAAGAATATGAAATTAATTCAGATTTCTCTATGAATAAGATTTCAAGCTCGCCTGTAAGACTTTGAAGGCGAATCTTTTTAACTTACTCCACTCCTTTGCTGCAAGTTTGAAGTATCTCCCATGCTTCTTTTGTTGTGGTTGACTTTGAGATCTTCTTGAACCAATATTCACCCACTGTTTGATATATGAGATAGAGAGCCTTCTTGTCCATTCTTCTTGAATCTCTAAAAACGTCTCTTTGAGTTAGAGATAGTGTAATATTATCTTGCTCTTTATAACCATCCTTGATGATATCCCACATATTTTGTGCTCCTAGGAGAACCTTCCTCTTGATACTCCAATTATCATAATTGGACTTGGTAAGCATCGAAACTCGAAAGCCAACCATTCCTCCACTTGTCATCACTCTATACCACGTTGTTGGGAAGAACAAAAAGTTTATAATCTCAAAATAATAATAAAAAAAATCACGACTCTAAACTCACACAAGCACTATTTAGAAGCTCAAAAAACATTTCTTCAGACATGATTCAAAACCCATAAAATTATACAGGTTTAGAAGTAATCAACACCACAGATTATTCAACAACAAAACTACTCTCAACCCTTCATTCTTCGTCTACCATACACATATGCATTACATGTCTCACATAAACATTGACTTTTCACTGTACCAACATTTCAGAAAGTTTAATTATCCAAAATAAATTTATTTCTAACATAAAATAAGTTTATTTCTAACTGCATAACTTGTTTTTATTTATTTATTTTTAATTTTTTTTAAGGATTAAAACTAAGCTTTACAACTTAAAATGGCCATCTTAAATAATGTTATCGAGAAATAAAGGTTGGTATTATTGTTGTTGCAGCATCCGAGCCTACGCTGCTCAGGCGGCGGAAAGAACATGCACCGTAGAGATAACGTCGTCGCCGATAAAGTTAGCCGCGGAGGCAATTCTCAGTGCCGGTGGCAATGAGAAAGAGCAAACAAATTTCTGGATGAGGGATCCAAAGACAGGAAATTGGATGCCACAGAACAAAATCAGCACAGTGGAAGATGATCCAGCCTTTCTCCGGGCCAAGTTCCTCCCTTCTTCCAACAAATAGAAATTTATATAGATTCAGCAATTCAATTACCGTCTATTGTTCAATCTCCTCTGAGTTTAACTTTTTAGCATCTTGTCATGTATTTCCAACATATATATATATAATTCAATTATTCGAGCTTCCAATCATTCTCATGTGTCTAACTATTCAAGAACCGCTCTCACTACCAGCAAACTGGCCAGGGGGAGATTCAAACTCGTGACCTGAGGAAGACTTATGACCCTCAAAGAAGCTGCTTTACCAACAGATTAGGGTTGGCGGCACACATATAGATAAATATATATATGTATGTATGTATGTATATATATATATGAACTTATGCTTATATGTATTAAACTATTAATATATAATAGAATTTACATACTCATTACGTAGCTCACATCAATATTTTCATTTTTTACAGATATGGCACTCAGTTTCTTTCTATCACATAAAAAAATAGCACTAATCATATTTTTTAATAGTGAAATTCATATTTTTATACATAAAATAAGGTGTTATGTTTGTAAAAATAAAGATTTTAGTGTGAGATACGTAAATGCATGAGAGTTGAGTGCTAAGCATAGTTGTGAACGTTTATAAGTCTGTGAAGAGAAAACTCAATTATAGCTGTGAACGCTCATTGGCTTAATTTAAATGGGAAATTAACAGTCATAATACCTCAAAAATAAAATTTTATCATGGAAGGTTAAACAAAATTTTTTTCAATGTTTTAACTCACAATATACGAAGGAGAGATAATTTGTGATATTGAAACACAATCTTTTAACTGGATGAGCTGAATGAAATGTTTTATTATTATTATTGATATTTGTATACAACAAAAATGTCAGCACGAACTCAAAGGATCGAGTGGCTACAATGGAGTTTTAGGCACTTAAGTCTCGTGCAAAACAGTGAGGTAGACTTGTCAAGTGGTCGGTTGACCGCATAACAAAAATTAGCTGATTGACCCTGTTGTGAAAAAACGGCGACAATGAAGCGAAAAATTGGAACGAGAAAATTGCACGCAAAAACACTAGAGCGACAAAAAGATTTACGTGGTTCGGCAAATTTGCCTACGTCCACGGAGCTACAGAGGAATTTATTACTTCGAGGAATTACACCGTTGAGCGCCTTGACGTATACAAGAAAAATCTTTATTTTTCTTCTCTCCCTTCCTCTCTTTCTCTCTTCCTCTCTTTCTCTCTTGGAGAACTTGGCTTGGCCCTTGCTTTGCTTGGCTTAGCTCTTCACTTGGCTTGCTCCTCATCCAATAGCCAAAAGAGGCTATTTATAGAATCAAGGAGAGTGGTAGGTGGGAGGTAAGTGAGCGGTAGGTGGGAGGTAGGTGAGCGGTAGGTGGGAAGGTATGTGACCGGTAGGTGGGATTCTTAATTAAGAAGTTAATTAAATCAATGTGGACCGGGTCTCCACATTACCCAACAATTCTCCCACTTGGAGACTGGGACACTCACTGCACCACCAACAGTCTGCATCATCTGCTAAATGTACCGACCTTTTCCTCAAACATGATATCCTCCACCTCTGCAACTCAAAGCCCCTGTCTTCATGCCAGAAGACCAACTGAAGTCGAGCACAACTTCAGTTTCTCGCGAGTAACACCCTCAGTTGACATATCACCGTCAACGTTGCCTTGTACCACCAATCTCTTTCCTAGGTTGCTCCTGTATCTGCTTACAACTCCCACTGCATGAGCACTATCCTGCCCCTGCTGAAAGCCCTTTTCAACAAGTCCAGCCTTGTACCTGTTACTGCCATCAAGCGCAATCTTCATCTTGTACACCCACTTGTTGTGCAATGTCTTCTTCATTGGTGGAAGTTTTGCCAACTCCCAAGTCTGATTCCCTGGCAGGGAATCCGTCTCCTCCTTGGTCAGCTCCCACTTGCTCGAGTTCTCATCTTGCAAGATTTCTTCATAGCTTTGTGGTTCTCCACCATTTGTCTGTACAAGGTCCGATTTTCTTGCCTTTGGCGCTCTGTCACTTTTCAAGAAATTGACCTTCTTCTGCTTCCCCATAATGCACCTCTGACTCATGTGTCCACGCCTGCAATGCCGCAGATCTCTCGTGCTCTCTGCAACTGTAGTAGCAACAATGTTGAGTAAACCAGGTAGTCATATATAGTGTGTCGGCTTTCTTACCCCGAGCCGTACTTAATGCTCCTTTGGTAACCTTCCAGTGCTATCTGAGAATACTACCGAATAACCGCCCTTATTGAGCTGCCCAACAGAGATGAGGTTTTTCTTCAACTCAGGAACGTGTCTGACCTTTTGCAAAGTCCATTTGCTCTTGTTAGGGAGTGCAATATCAACGTCTCCCATCCCCACCACGTCCAGAGCTTTTCCATCAGCCAGATGTACCTTCCCAAAGTTACCTGCAACATAGTTTCGCATTAACTCCTGGTGGGAAGATGTATGGAAGGAAGCCCCTGAATCTAGTATCCAGTCATCAACAGAACTGCCAGCAATAGCGCATCCTGTATTTCTTCAGTTACAACATTAGCGCCATCATTCTCCTTTTTCATAGGATTCCTACAGTTCCTTTTTATGTGGCCGACCTACACAATTCCAACGAGGTTGCTCGCTGACCAGACTTTGATTTTGATCTTCCTCTGTTTGAGTTCCTGTCTTGTGATCTCCCTCTGGAATCAACAATCAGTGCCGAACTCGAACCCGAGGTCTCGCCAGAATCTTTCCTGCGCACCTCTTCAGCCAAAATCAAATCACGAATATCATCATATTTCAGTTTAGATTTACCTGCAGAACTGCTAACTGCCATCCTCATGGCTTCCCAGCTATTTGACAATGAAGCCAACAATATCAGCGCACGTATCTCATCATCAAAATCAATTTCAACAGATGACAATTGATTTGTGATAGTATTGAAATCATTCAGGTGTTGAGCAACAGACACACCTTCCGCCATCTTCAAGTTGAATAACTTTTTCATCAAGTGCACCTTGTTATTCGCCGATGGCTTTTCATACATACCTGATAAAGCTGCCATGAGATCTGCAGTAGTTCTTTCCTTGATGACGTTGTGGGCAACCGATCTCGACAGAGTTAATCGTATAACCCCCAGAACCTGTCGATCCAACAGATTCCATTCCGCCTCGTTCATCTTTTCCGGTCGCTTTCCTAGTAACGGAAGATGAAGTTTCTTCCCATAGAGGTAGTCCTCTATCTGCATCCTCCAGTAAGCAAAATCCGTGCCATTGAACTTCTCGATCCCCGATGTCATCACTTCGTCTCCGCCCATCGTTTTTCTTAAGATCCGAACCTAAATCTCTTATACCAGTTGTTGTGAAAAAACGACGACAATGAAGCGAAAAATTGGAACGAGAAAATTGCACGCAAAAACACTAGAGCGACACAAAGATTTACGTGGTTCGGCAAATTTGCCTACGTCCACGGAGCTGCAGAGGAATTTATTACTTCGATGAATTACACCGTTGAGCGCCTCGACGTATACAAGAAAAATCTCTATTTTTCTTCTCTCCCTTCCTCTCTTTCTCTCTTCCTCTCTTTCTCTCTTGGAGAACTTGGCTTGGCCCTTGCTTTGCTTGGCTTAGCTCTTCACTTGGCTTGCTCCTCATCCAATAGCCAAAAGAGGCTATTTATAGAATCAAGAAGAGTGGTAGGTGGGAGGTAGGTGAGCGGTAGGTGGGGAGGTAGGTGAGCGGTAGGTGGAAGAGTATGTGAGCGGTAGGTGGGATTCTTAATTAAGAAGTTAATTAAATCAATGTGGACCGGGTCTCCACATTACCCAACAGACCCATCGATCGAATGACCCCTCTCCGCAGTTGATCGGGTGACTTTGATTGGTCAACTTGACTCCTGGGCAGAAGTGATCTGATGGCCGGTCGACAAAGCCGGTCAAAATTGAAACATCCATACATTTTAGACATTATATAATATTGTACTTTTTATCAGACAAACAAGTCGATTCAGTTGTTCGGGCGGTTATAACAACTGTTTCCTCCTTAGCTTAGTCAATGGTTTGTTAGTCACTCAAAATCAATTAATTTGAGAGTAAATCAAAGTTGAGTGAAATTTAAATCAAAATATTCAAATTCAAATCTAAGATTGATGGGTTATCAACTAATTCGTCATTTGGTATGAATCTGGAAGCATTTGACACAAAGCTTAATGTATTTTGTTGAGCAAGAAATATTCCAATTCAAATTATTCAGTAAATTTATAGTTGAATTGTCCTGCCCCTCGGTGAAACGTACCCAATGATACCCAAATTGATAAAATTTGAGTCAGATTAAACTCAATAAACACCTTTTGGAGGCTTAAGTTGGTTATTTGAATGGGGTGAATGAACTCCAAATCTGATATTCCTACAGTTGAATTGAGTGCCTCGAAGAGCTGTATCCCACGAGCCCAAGATCATTTATTCTCAGGTCATTGAGGTCATCAGATCATCAATAAATCTCTTATGATCATTGGGAATTAATGTGGTTTGTTCGATCGAGTCGTATTCTGGTTATTCGCCAAAGAATGAAAATAACCCTCCTCCAGGGCCTATAAATAAACCATCTTTCTTCACTTGAGGAGCATAGAGGGGAGTGAAGAAGAAAATTATGAGCCTAATTCCAAAGTAGTTCTGAGCAAAAGATCTGACAATAACTTCTGGTCTTTATAGCCACCGACCACCGACCACCGCCCGGCGGGCTCTGTCAACTAATGCTTGCTACCCTTTGCCTGTCGCCACGTGGTTTTTTCTATTGCCACGTGATTTTTTCTCTTAAAAATTTATAGTTGTTCATTTTAATTGGGCTGAACGATGTGATTTTTTCTCTTGCCGGGATTTTCATCTAAAAATTTATGTTCTCTTTTTATTATGTATGTGTACTGAATTTAACCCTCAAAAGAAAGGGAAGTGTATGACAACCTCTAGTTCGACATTGAAGGAATTCGTTAAATAAATTAATTTTCAAAAGAGTTTATTATTCTAACAATAACCAGCGATATTTTAAAAAAAAAATAAAATTAAAACTTTACATTTATTATCCTTAACAGCATGGTTAACAGCATGGTTGTAGCAGAAACTTACAGACTTCCAATCTATGAACAAAAAAAATAAAGAGTAACGAAAACTTGCATGCTCCCTCAGACTGATAGAGGAGTACTTTATAGACTTGTATTGAGATGAACAGAAATATATAAATAAATAAATATTAAATTTGTATTTTATTTTTGTAGTTAGTTTAAGGATTTTCGGATTGAACTTGATTAAATTTTAATTTTATATTTGGTGAAATTAAAAAGTAAAAAAGCATTTTACACGTATCAGTTGTTTTGCCTGTGAAGTATGTTCATTTTCTTAGGCAAGTCACCTTAGTCCAATGGTTGAGAGCTTTGTCTTTCAATCAAGAAGATCAAGATTTAAGACTTACATATCAGGGTGTAAACAAATCGAACACGAACGAATAGAGTTTGTGTTCGTGTTTGGTTCGTTACAAATTTAGTTTGTTTGAAATTTAGTTTGTTTAAAATAAACTTGTGTTCGAAATTGTTCGTGAAGTCAATGCTCATGTTCTTTTATTAACGAACGAGTCGAACACGAGCCGAACACAAGCTGTTTGTAAACAACAAGTCAGTTTGACAGCCCTAATATTAATATATATTGATACGACATCAACAAATTTTCATCATCTGACACGGATCTCAAAGCATTACACAGATCTCGATGCAATCTTTTGAGCAAAAAAATGTTCAAATCTGGATAAAAAGTCATCCAGAGCTCCGATTTCGGCAAACTTATAGTCAAACTGACCGGCTCGATGAAACGGACCCAATGATATCAAAATTAAACCAATCCAAGTCAAATCAAGCCCGGATCAAGTCATTAAACCACTTTTAGAAGCTTTTCAGACATATTGGAAGGTCAAATGGATGCCGACGTTAGCAAACTCATACTCGAATCGAGCGTCTCGACAAGACGAATCCAACGAGCCCAAAATCACTCAATTCTGACATCGTTAAGGCCATCAAATGCCCCTTAAACGCCGTCTGATCGAGGGGATCCTTCTGAGCCATCCGATCAAAATGGTTGCATTAATTGCACCCAAACATTGACACACGAGAGATTTCTGTAAACGTCTATCAACAGTGGATTCTCGCAACTGGGCCAGGCCCCGTGGTTTTTCCCTTTACGTGTTTTCCACGTAAAAACTTCTGAGTCATCTGTTTGTTCCATTTTCATCCGTGTGCGTGCTTTGAAATCTCGTACAACGCTAAGACGATAATCTGCTACTCTACCACCGCGAATTTTCTTGTACGCATCGGCTTGGCGCCGTCCGTGGGAAGGTCTCAATCCCACCACTCGAAGTACTTGTTCAATTTCCTACATAGCAAATAGAAACGATATTCGACACAACGGAGTAGCTCGCTCCAACACCCATCATTCCAGGGAACTGTCACGTAGTCAAGGGCGATATGTTTCTTCATCGTCCCGTCCTGGAACACGCTATCCTGCCAACGAGGGGGTTTCAGGTCCTTCTATGGAAGAACGCATGAGAAGAATGGAGGAGGCTCAACTGCAGATCTTACAATTTTTACGTGGGACCCAACAAGCACCTATGAATAAAACTCGTTCACCATTAAATCCACGTTCTATGAGAAACATGCCTGGAGGAAGTCGTACCGGTCCCCCTCCCCATGAAGGAACACTTCCCATACCAGGGCGTGATGCTGAACTCTTAGACACTGCAAGTTCTACCTATCCATCTCATGCAGCTCACCTAGCACCGCCACATCTCGCTACCATTCCAAATGATGTCATCCGTGACGAATTACGTCGCCTTGTCCGAGAAGAGTTCCCCATTGAGAAAAAGGATCGCTTCCACACTCATCATAACATCATTGAATCCTCTCCCTAGCGAATGCAGTCCTCCAACACCCCATTCCAACTGGTTTCAAGCTGCCAAACATTGACGCATATGAAGGGATAACTGATCCCTATGAACATATTGATCATTATCGAACCATCATGCACATTCAACGTGCCTCTGACGCACTTGTATGTCAGGTGTTCCCCGCCACTCTTAAGGGACAAGCTCGAACCTGGTTCTACTCTCTATCAGGGGGCACTGTAAACACCTTTAACGAGCTTGCCGGACTATTTGTGGAACAGTTCATAGCAAATCGAAGGATCATCAAAGATTCATCCCATCTCTCAGGAATTCGTCAAAGTGAAGGAGAATCACTCAAAGACTACTTCCGCGGGTTTTCTATCGAAGCCCGTCAAATTCCGGGAGTAGATCCGGAGTTGCTTAGGGAGTCTTTCTTGGGGGACTCCGCCCGAGACCCTTCTATTCATCACTCATGCGGGAGACGAGCTCGTTCTTAAGCTGATCTGGTCCATCGTGTTGAGGCTCAAATCACTGCGGATGAAGCCATCACCGCACATAAGGAGCAATTTGAGAAATTTGGGGGAAAGTGCAAAGGCAACTCCAGAGATAACAATCAATCTTCACAACGGAGAAAATCTGAACAACCAAAGAATTGTGACCTCCTTCTCCAATCCGCGGGACAACGAACTGAATATCGGCCCAATAAAGAATATACACCACTCAACGCTTCACGTGCTAATATCTTGATGGCCATTAAAGATGAGCAAAATATTAAGTGGCCTCACCTCCTAAAACCTAACTCGGGAAATCAAGAACAGATCTTGTCATTTCCATCGAAGTCGTGGACACACCATCGAAGCATGTAAGCAACTCAAGGAAGAGATTGAAAGATTAATTAAGCGGGGATATCTTGGTAGATTTGTACGCAGTAAACCAGATCGGTATCGATAATGCTCCTACCGGGGGACAACATACACAAAGGCAACAAAATGGGGGTCACCCATTCATAGGCGAAATTCAAACAATTGCTTGGAGGCCCGTTGCTTATCGATCAAGTCCTTATCACCGTGCACAGTGAACCGATACGAAGAAATTACGCCTCGACCCTATCACTTTTGATGATTCTGATTTAGAAGGAGTTCGAGTCCCTCATTAAGATCCTCTCGTCATTAGCGCAGGAATTGGCGAACCCTGCTATAACGTAAAAAGAATCCTGATCGACAATGGGAGCTCTGTCGACATCTTATTCTATTCAACTTTCCTCAGTTTGGGATTGACAAGAAAAAGACTTCAACCTCGCATCGGGACCATTATATGGTTTTGATAATCGACCGATAAGGGTCGAGGGAACAATAAATCTCCTCGTTGTCATTGGTGATTTTCCTCGACGGATAACTCACTCGTACAATTCATCGTTGTCAAATCGAATCGAGCATACAATGCCATCTTCGGAAGACCTCTCGCAATCTATTTTTAGCATTGTGACTTCGTGTTACACTCGAAGCTTAAGTTTCCAACCCCAGCGGGGATAGGCATCGTACGAGGAGATCAACATATAGCACAATCATGTTATCTCAGACAAGCTCAGCCTCGCCCGTCAATGACACTTAGCATTGAAAACTTTGATCTTCGAGATGAAGAGGTATCTCAAAGAGCTTCTCCCGTAGAAGATTTGGTTCATATCCCGCTATCTAATGAACATCCGTAAAAAACAGTGCAGCTTGGTTCCTTACTCTCCGATGAGCAAAGGTCAGAATACGTAGCTCTCCTCCAGATAAATCAAGACATTTTTGCATAGACCCCAGCTGACATGCCCGGAGTTGATCCTGAAATAATCATGCACTCTTTAAAGTTAGATCCAATTGTTAAACCGGTCATCCAAAAGAAACGCAATTTTGCCCTAGATCGCTTACAAGCTATTGAACAAGAAGTCAACAAGCTTCCTGAAGCAAAGTTCATACGGGAAGTAAACCACCCCACATGGCTAGCTAATGTCGTCATGGTGAAAAAATCTAATGGTTCATGGAGAATGTGTGTCGATTATACAGACCTCAATAAAGCTTGTCCGAAGGATAGCTTTCCTCTCCCGCGCATAGATCAACTCGTTGATGCCACGTCTGGGCATCAAATGCTTAGCTTTATGGATGCATACTCAGGGTACAATAAAATAAGGATGAACCCAGTAGACGAGGAGGCCACCTCTTTTCAAATAGATAAAGGCTTATACTGTTATCAGGTTATGCCTTTCGGATTAAAAAACTGACACGCCTAAAATATATACGCTTTTTGTTATATTATTTTACTCATTTTTTGATGATATTACACTTTAAAGGAAGGTATTTTGTATGTTTTTTGGTTTTAGGTACAAGAAATGGTGATTGGAACAAAAGAAGCAAAAACGGTGCAATTTGGAGCAAAAACGAGCAAGAAATGAAATTCTGCCATGACACCTTTCGATAAGTCTTTTGATGCTTAATCTCTTTTACACTTCTTGCATATTTTTGAATGAGATTACACTTTAAAGAAAGATTTTTTTTATGCTTATTTTGTAGGGCTATCTGTTACGAACGCAACGCAACTGAAATGGGGCGAAACGGAGTTGAAACGGAGCCAAACGGAGCAAAACCGTGGAGCCGCGCAGCAGCCTGCTCACCGACAGCGACGTCGATCTCGCCGACGGTGAGATTTACCCGAGAGCACCGAAATAAGCCCAAAAGCTCGCCGACAACGAGCTTGAACCCGCCGACAGCGGCCCGGATGACCACGAACCGACTTTTGGCGGTTTTGGGCCAATATTCAACGTATTTGGACGCTTTTTCGAAGGGGTGCGTAAGGAAACTCTTGGGAATTCGTCCAAACTCTTTAAAAATGGCGAATATAGGTTAGAAAAAGGAGGAATTTTAGAGAGAAACAATAGAAAAAATTGGAGAAAAACTTAGAGGAATGTTTAGGATTCTTAGATTAAGAGTAGAAATGTAGATTTCAACCCTTTTGGAGAGATTGGAGAGGAGATTTTGAGAGAATTTGTAAGGGATTTCGCTAGCATTGCATGGATGATCGGGAGACTTTATGGGAGAGATCTTCGTCTTTCTTTCGAGGGGAAAAACTAAGTATTGTTCTTCATTATCTTATAATTTTGTAAACATTTATTTAGTGGATTTGCTTTTGTTAAATGAAGTTTCATTTATGTTTTCTTCGTGCTTTGTGACACATCTCTCTTACTCTTTCTTTTTCTTTGAAAATAGTGGCATAAGAAAATTATGCCATTGTTTTCAATTTACTTTTCTTTTCTAATGAGTAGAATTCATGCTTAGGATTTTGTGATGCATGTTAGAAGTTAATTTAGATATAAATGTGATGGTTTTAACTTGCACTTCATTTACATTGCAATAAGGGCCCATTGTAGTGTTAAAATTCATTGTAATTGCATCGACCCGAAAGGGCGGTGTAATTCTCAACAAAGTGGAACCACATTCAAATTCCATGGATGGTGAAGTTCATAGAAGTTTAATGCAAATAAATAGGGAAATAATATTAATCGGGCGCAGAATTGGAGATTTTAGAGTGACGGACTAAAATCCTTAATTCGGTCCTATCGTTTGGGTGTCGAAGTGTAGATGTTAACCCTCGGGCGAGGGGAACGTGGGAGCTCCGAAGTGGCAGCCGGTATCCTCCCGACCTAGCCGCGGATTCGATAACTAAGCATAGGATTAGTCAATGTTCTTTATGTCTGGACCAAAGGGTAAAGAATAAGATTGCTCCTATTTGGCACATACCATATTTAATGCATCTCAATCCTTTACATTATCTATTTCATTACATAAGAATAGTAGTTTTTAATATCTCAAAATTCTCCAAACCAATTCATCCAAAAAGGGTTATCTTTAGAATTATTATTTGCATTTAGTTATAGTTACTATTACATTTAACACTTACATTTAGGAGTAGTTGCTATATAAAACACAATTTTAATCGACATTCCAAACTAAGGACTATTAGTAGTAGACTAGAATTTGACAAAAGACCTATTACTTCACTTTCTCGTGGGATCGATACTGGGATTTTTAAAGAAAACTCTATATTACTTGAAACGATACGTATACTTGCGTAGTACCCCGAGTGTGTAAATTATTTTCTAATTTTTATATCATTTAAGAATTTGCACACTAGCCGCTATTTATAAATCGGGTCAAGTTTTTGCCTTCTTTTGGAAGTTAATTTCATCGCGTAATTGCGGGTCGGGTCAAGTTTTTGGCGCCGTTGCCGGGGAAGCTTCGGTAAGAACTTTAGGAGAATTTTAGTTGAAGTAATTAGGCTTAGACTTGGAAAACTGTAGTGTCGTAAAAACTGTTTTGTGTGAAAGTGTTTTTATATGAAAAGTGTTGTGAAAAAACTGTTTGTGTGAAAAATATGGTGTTCGTTAGAATGTTTGGTTGTGTTGAATGTATTTCATCTATTATTTGTTTAATTGTTAATATATTATTTGTTGTGTTACGTATGCGAAACAAAGGATCTGTAGGACTTGTACCTTATGATCCTGAGTTTGAAAAAAATAAAAAATTAAAAATACAGAAAGGACTCGAAAAACTAGAAGTGGAAATGGAAAACTTTCAAGATAATAAATTGGAAAATCATCATAAATTATCGAGGGATTGCATAAATCCTACGACAGGATGAAATTCACTTAAGTATACAATACCCCGTCGTAGAAGCTGACTCATTTGAAATAAATTATGAGATTATTCAACTGGTGCAGAACAATCAGTTTAGAGGAACTCCTTTGGAGGAACCCTATTTACACTTATCAAATTTTCTAGAACTTTGTGCTACATTTCATTATAACGGTATGTCAGACGATGCTCGTTAGACTAAGACTTTTTCCTTCTCACTAAGGGATAAGGCTAAAATGTGGTTATACTCATTAAGCACTCGGTTCTATTAAAAATTGGGAGGAGTTAACTCAAAAATTCCTAGCTAAATATTTTCCACCTTCAAGGACTACTCAACTTAGAAACGATATTATCTCATTTTGTCAATATGAAGGTGAATCAATATATGAAGCCTGGGAAAGATTGGAACTCCTAAGAAAGTGTCCACACCATGCTCTGCCCGATTGGTTAATCATTCAAACTTTTTATAATGGGTTAGTAGGATCCTTTAGGTCTATAATTGATGCTGCCACTTGTGGATCATTAATGTCAAAATCATTTGATGAAGCGTATGCATTAATTGAAGAAATGGCTACAAATGAATTTCAACGGCCCTCTGCAAGGGTAAATAATAAAAATGTAGCTAGTATTTATGATACAGATACGATTTCAATTCTTGCATCTCGTATTGTCGCAATATCGAGGAAGTTGGACCAATTTGGAATGAACCAACCTCAATTTACTCCCTGTAAGTGAGGAAAGTTCATTAAGGCCTATAATTGATTCTAAATTATCATATAAGACTTTAAATACCATAAACAACCCATATTCTAACTTTTACAACCCGTGTTGGGAGAACTATCCTAAATTTAACTGGAACCATACTACTGATGGTGGAAACCAACAATGGGAAAATAATCATGCGAATCCTAATGGAAGTTGGAATAATCAGGAGAACACAAACTATAGACCTTCATATCCACCAGACTCTTACGATGATCAACAATTTGAGGATAAGAAGACGTCTATGGAAGAAGTGGTATTGCAAATGGGAAACCAACATGCAAAGTCAAAATGCCGCAATTAGAAACATAGAGAATCAATCTAGACAAATTGCTAATTCACTTAAGCAATAAACCCCAAGGAACACTTCCTAGCAACATTGAGATCAACCCTAAAAAGAACACTAATGAACAAATAGAAGTCGTCCAATTAAAAATTGGAAGAGATATAGAGGATGTGGTTAGAAAAGAGAAAGATGTTGTGAGAGAAACAAAGGAAACTAAAAGACTCGAAGAACATGTTTCTAAGGATCTAGAAAAATTAATATCTCCAACTAAAATCAGCTTGGAAAAACCACCACCTCTATTTCCTCAAAGACTTAGACAGCATTAGTTGGATAAAAAATTTTCAAAGTTCATGAAAGTACTTAAGAAGTTAACGATAAATATTCCTTTCACTGAAGCTTTAGAACAGATGCCAAGTTATGCAAAGTTTATAAAGGATATATTAAACAGGAAAAGAAAATTTGGGGATTACGAGATAGTTGCACTAAGTGAGGAGTGCAGCGCTATACTTCAGAAAAATTTTCCTCGAAAACTTAAAGATCCTTGTAGTTTTACAATTCCTTGTGTAATTGGAGAAAAATTATGTGGAAAAGCTTTATGTGATTTAGGAGTGAGCATTAATGTGATGCCTCTATCTATATTTAGTAGGTTAGGTTTAATCGATATTTCTCCCACTACTGTAACCCTTCTATTAGCTGGTCGATCTATCATTTATCCAAAAGGATTTATAGAAGACGTGCTTGTTAAAGTGGATAAATTTATCTTTCCTTTGGACTTTATTATATTAGATATGGAGGAAGATAAAGATATTCCAATTATTTTAGGGAGACCTTTCCTTGTTACTGGACAAGCTATGATAGATGTGCAAAAAGGAGAGTTGACTATGAATGTTAATGATCAGAAAGTCACTTTTGATGTATTAAAGACTATGAAATATCCAGCTGAGAGAAAAGATGATGATTATTTTTTGATGGATGAAATTGATTATCTAAGTAAAGACCATTTCAAAGAAAGTTTTGAGAGTAATTTAAAAGATGAGATTGAAATAGATTTTCATGATGATTCGAAAAGGTTATTTAAAGAAGACTGTATGTATGTTCAAGAGAGGTGTGAAATGATGGACGCTACCAAAAGTAGTAAATTTTTAATTCCATTTGTTGAAAAATCTCATGAACTTAAGATGGATGAACCCCATACAAATTTAAAGCCTATCTACTTAGGGAATTCATCTATACAACCAGTCTTTATATCTTTAGATGCGACTCAATCACAAGAAAAATCTGAATTGAATGATGAACAAGATAAAATTATTGAACTAGGACTTGGAAGAGAATTTGAGGATAAATTTCAAAAGAACTTTGAGTTGAGAAAAGATGATAAGGATATTGGAAGACCATTGGAAGAAATTCCTAAGGAATTAGAAAAACCTATTTCCTCAACTAAGATAGATCCTTCATTATTTAATAATTATAAAGGGGAAGAATTGGAAGATAACTTGAATCATAAGAGTAACATAGATGATATTGATCTAGAATCTGAATTATCTAGAGAGAATCTAATCCAAAATTTGGGAGATATTGAAGTATCTTATAAAGATCCATTTCTTATAAATTTCAAGGATGATATTAATATGCGGATTGAAAAAATCAATAGAAGAATATTGGATCTAGAAAGAAATATGAGGAACAATTATATAAATCAAACTGAAAAGGAAGAGCTAAATGAAAAATTAAAATTTGAGGATTTTATAGGAATCCCTGGATCTGGAAATGATTGGGCGATTGATCGAGGATTACTTAATTGGAATTTTGATCCGAGTGGAATCATATGTTCAGGCTAATGACGTTAAACCAAGCGCTTTATGGGAGGCAACCCATAGTTATCGAGTGTGTTTTGATTTAGTATGTTTTGAGAGTCATGATTGTTAGTGTTGTATGATGTTTGCTTTATAATGTATTGATAAGTTTGATTGATGATTGGTAGATGTTTAGATTGTTAGTAGTTTGATCTTTGTGTGTCTTGAGGGAGGTGATTCCTTAACTTCTTATTATGGCTAGAATTGATCTCTTGTAAAGTTGGATTGACGAGTCCACTATAACTTGGGTCTCACCCAGACTTGAGTTTTACAAGAGAAATCATGAATTTCGAACATTTATAGTTCCATCTTAATTTGTTACTTCCTTTCTACAACTTTATTTTCATTAGGTAGGAGTCGCGAACCTATTTGATGAATACCATAAGGATGATCTCCCACTATTTTCTTAATAACTTTTAGAGGTGCTTAATTATAAGGATTAGATGATGCCTGAGATTGGTGTCCGGAAACCAATTTATTAGGGATAATCTTATCTTTGGGATTATAATCTATAAAATCATTTTAAAGTACCTAATTTACTAGTGTAGTGATTCCGTTAAAAATTGAAGGTAACATAGTGAGATTGGATGAGTTAAAGGAAGAATTGACCTCATTTATCATTTGTGTTTGTATTTGAATTGTGTGTTTGTGTTTATGTTTGTGTTACAACTTTATTTAGGTATCGAAGAACATTTTTATAATCCCTTGTCGATACATGCTATGCTAGTTAGACTTTAGTTTAGTTAATTTCATTTTGACATGATTAGTTTAGATTTACTTTCTACTGCATATTGTTCTGTCCTAATGAATACTTTTAAATGGTTTTGATAGACATTTGTGGTAGATAGAATTTCTAAATTATTTTTTTCCTGCTTATATTTTCTGTACTAAATGCTATATATGTTAAAAATTAAGTTTGGGGGTAGGAAGAAAAATAAAATTTTAATGTGAAAATACTTTCTTTTAGTGTAATATTATTGTAAGCATGTTTTAGGCTAGATTTACTTTCTCCTACAGTCTTTCTATCCTGATTATGCATGATATGAATTTGATAGGATGTTGTAGTAGTAAGTAGATTCAACCTTTACTTTTTCTTCCCGCTATATTTTATGGAATTAATTGCAAAATATTTAAAATTTAAGTTGGGGGGAAGAAAAATATTAACTTTTATTTGTTCTCAATTGTTATATTTTCAAAAATTATTAGCATAACTTCTAGCAATTGAACCTCACTTGAGATAACTAAAATTTTTTATTTCAGTTGAATATTATGGAAGAATTGGATGAAAGTTTTTAGTAATAAAGGTTTATTTTATAAGGGTAAGATATTTAGTATGAAAGAATTTGATTATAGTTAACTATTTAAAATAAAGAAAACTGTATTTTTGAAATGTTAAGAGACTTAAAGCATTGTGTGTTAAGAAGAGATTGTGACTTTATGATGAATAATAAAGCTCATACCTAATTATAAAGTAAGGATGTGTTTCAAGTTTGAACTTTAGAAAGAGGAGAGTGAAGTTCAAAATCATTACGAGCTCTCAGAGATATAGTAATCCTCATTAAAAAAAAAAGAAAAAAAAAAAGAAAAAAAAAAGCAAAGAAAAATATTTATGAGGAGATGCCTAATCAAAAATTGGCTTCACTTGAGTCACCCTAAAAGGAGAACTTGATTTCATTTCTGAATTTATATTTAAAGTATTAGCCTACATTCTAATGAAGTTTGCATGAACTTCTTTTACACATAATCTTTCAAGGCAATCTTAATGTGACAAATTATGGTTTATCTTGAAATAAATAAAAGACTTAGAACCCTTAGACTTGATTGCTGAATATTCTTATACTTGTAGTGTTAACCTGAGTTACTGAATTTCTTTCTAAAAATCTAACCAATATATTCTTTTAAATGAAAAATTTTAGTGTCTTACGAGTGAAAAGTACATTGCCTTGAGTTATATTTTTATGTAGTAAAAGTGTTACTTGAGGACAAGTAACAGTTAAGTTTGGGGGATTTTGACACGCCTAAAATATATACGCTTTTTGCTATATTATTTTACTCATTTTTGATGATATTACACTTTAAAGGAAGGTATTTTGTATGTTTTTTGGTTTTAGGTACAAGAAATGGTGATTGGAACAAAAAGAAGCAAAAACGGTGCAATTTGGAGCAAAAACGAGCAAGAAATGAAATTCTGCCCTGACACCTTTCGATAAGTCTTTTGATGCTTAATCTCTTTTACAGTTCTTGCATATTTTTGAATGAGATTAAACTTTAAAGAAATGTTGTTTTTAAGCTTATTTTGTAGGGTTATCTGTTACGAACGCAACGCAACTAAAATGGGGCGAAACGGAGTTGAAACGGAGCCAAACGGAGCAAAACCGTGGAGCCGCGCAGCAGCCTGCTCGCCGACAGCGAGGTCGATCTCGCCGACGGCGAGATTTACCCGAGAGCACCGAAATAAGCCCGAAAAGCTCGCCGACAGTGAGCTTGAACCCGCCGACAGCGGCCCGGATGACCACAAACCGACTTTTGACGTTTTTGGGCCAATATTCGACGTATTAGGACGCTTTTTCGAAGGGGTGCGTAAGGAAACTCTTGGGAATTCGTCCAAACTCTTTAAAAATGGCGAATATAGGTTAGAAAAAGGAGGAATTTTAGAGAGAAACAATAGAAAAAATTGGAGAAAAACTTAGAGGAATGTTTAGGATTCTTAGATTAAGAGTAGAAATGTAGATTTCTACCCTTTTGGAGAGATTGGAGAGGAGATTTTGAGAGAATTTGTAAGGATTTCGCTAGCATTGCATGGATCACTGGGAGACTTTATGGGAGAGATCTTCGTCTTTCTTTCAGTGGGAAAAAGCTAAGTATTGTTCTTCATTATCTTATAATTTTGTAAACATTTATTTAGTGGATTTGCTTTTGTTAAATGAAGTTTCCTTTATGTTTTCTTCGTGCTTTGTGACGCATCTCTCTTACTCTTTCTTTTACTTTGAAAATAGTGGCATAAAAAGATTATGCCATTGTTTTCAATTTACTTTTCTTTTCTAATGAGTAGAATTCATGCTTAGGATTTTGTGATGCATGTTAGAAGTTAATTTAGATATAAATGTGATGGTTTTTACTTGACTTCATTTACATTGCAATAAGGGCCCATTGTAGTGTTAAAATTCATTGTAATTGCATCAACCCGAAAGGGCGGTGTAATTCTCAACAAAGTGGAACCACATTCAAATTCCATGGATGGTGAAGTTCATAGAAGTTGAATGCAAATAAATAGGAAATAATATTAATCGGGCGCGAATGGAGATTTTAGAGTGACGAGCTAAAATTCTTAATTCGGTCCTATCGTTTCAGTGCTTGAAGTGTAGATGTTAGCCCTCGGGCGAGGGGAACGTGGGAGCTCCGAAGTGGCGGCGGTATCCTCCCAACTTAGCCATAGATTCGAGTAACTGAGCATAAGATTAGTCAATGTTCTTTATGCTCGGACTAAAGGATAAAGAATAGGATTGCTCCTATTTGGCACATACCATATTTAATGCATCTCAATCCTTTACATTATCTATTTCATTACATAAGAATAGTAGTTTTTAATATCTCAAAATTCTCCAAACCAATTCATCCAAAAAGGGTTAACTTTAGAATTATTATTTGCATTTAGTTATAGTTACTATTACATTTAACACTTACATTTAGGAGTAGTTGTTAGATAAAACACAATTTTAATCGACAATCCAAACTAAGGATTATTAGTAGTAGACTAGAATTTGATTAAAGACCTCTTACTTCACTTTCTTGTGGGATCGATACTGGGGTTTTAAAGAAAACTCTATATTACTTGAAACGATACGTATACTTGCGTAGTACCCCGAGTGTGTAAATTATTTTCTAATTTTTATATCATTTAAGAATTTGCACACTAGCCGCTATTTATAAATCGGGTCAAGTTTTTGGCCTTCTTTTGGAAGTTAATTTACTGCGTAATTGCGGGTCGGGTCAAAAACGCTGGTGCAACTTATCAACGTCTCATGAACAAGGTTTTCAGAAATCTTCTCGGGCGTACAATGGAGGTTTACGTTGATGACATGTTAGTAAAAAGTTTGGAAGCCTCTCAACACATTTCTCATCTGGATGAGTGTTTTCAACTCCTTCGTCAATATGATTTGCGACTTAACCCGACTAAATGTGCTTTCGGGGTCACATCGGGGAAGTTTCTAGGATTCATGGTTACCCATCGTGGAATTAAAGCAAACCCAGAAAAAATCAAGGCGTTAAGAGAGATGGTGCCTCCGAGGAACATCAAAGAGGTGCAACGCTTGAATGGTCGCATAGCGTGCTCTTTCCCGATTCCTAGCTCGTTTCGGAGACAAGTATCTTCCATTCTTCAAGATACTTAGGGGTGCTCGAAACACCTGGTTTCCAATGGACGGATGATTGTCGAGTTGCTTTCGAACAACTTAAGGCATATCTAGCTTCGCCGCCCCTTCTCTCAAAACCCGTCCAAGGGAGATGCTATATATCTACTTGGCTATTTCACCTCACGCAATAAGCTCGTCCTTGTCGGAATGGAAAATTCGATCGAGAAACCAGGTATACTACGTCAGCAAGATTCTTTCCGATACAGAAAGTCGTTATCCAATGGCGGATAAGACTGCATTAGCCCTGGTATTCTCAGCAAGGAGACTTCGTCCGTATTTTCAGGCCCACACTATCGGAGTCTACACACAACTCCCTTTGAAGGCTATCCTACAAAAACCAGAAGCGTCGGGAAGATTAGTAAAGTGGTCGGTAGAATTGGGAGAATTTGATATTCATTACCTACCACGACCAAGCATTAAATCACAGGTGTTAGCTGATTTTGTGGTAGAATGTACAATACCTACCTCTGTCGAACCACCTGTTTCTCCTCCACAATCACCCAAATGGGCACTATACGTGGACGAAGCATCCGGAAATTCGGGAGCTGGTGCAGGAATATTACTCATCTCCCCGAAGCAGGACATCTTGGAGTACGGGCTTCGCCTAAAATTTCCAGCCACCAATAATGTTGCCGAATATGAAGCACTTGTAGCCGGATTAAAACTTGCCATCGATTGTGAAGTACAAAACATGATCATCTACACTGATTCTCAACTCATCGCATCCCAGTAGAAGGAGAATTCGAGGCTCATAACTCACAACTGGTGCAGTATCTCGGTCTGGTAAAAACACTTATTGCCCAATTTGAAACATGCCAACTCATTCACATACTTCGGGAGCATAACACCCGAGCTGATGCTCTTTCAAAGCTCGCAAATTCAACAACTGGAGATCTCTATAAAAGAAGGTGTATTGAGGAGATACATTTTCCCGATATCCGGGGTCCATGGGTGATACCGTCTATATATGACCCATGGGAGACATCATGGATGGACCCCATCATATCCTTCCTCCGAGACGGAACACTGCCAGATGATACTACTTCATCAATTCGTCTCCGACGCATGGCCGCCAACTTCATCCTTATTGGGGATGAGTTGTATAAGAAGGCGTTCGTAGGTCCATACCTTAAGTGTCTTCCACCATCTGAAGCTGATTACGCTCTACGAGAGGTTCATTCCGGGATATGTGGAGAGCATCTTGGAGGTAGGGCTCTCGCTCTGAAAATAATGAGACAAGGTTTCTACTGGCCTACGATCAAGCAAGACGCGTTAGAGTTCGTGCAAAAATGCAAGAGTTGTCAATTACACTCCAACCTAACGCATGCACCCCCAGTAGAACTCACATCTTTTCTGAGTCCCTGGCCTTTCGCTCAATGGGGAGTAGACATCATGGGACCATTTCCGATAGCTACTGGACAACGTAAATTCATCATCTTAGCTGTCGACTACTTCACCAAATGGGTAGAAGTAGAGCCACTTGCTAAGATCACTGAAGCAAATGCTAAACAGTTTGTCTGGAAAAATATCATATGTCGCTTCGGGCTTCCTGCAAAGATTATCACTGACAATGGGACTCAATTCACTGGAAGGATCTTCACGTCATTCTGCAAGAATCTTCACATTCAGTTAGTGCACACTGCCATGGCGCATCTCCAAACGAATGGGCAGACAGAGGTAACTAACCGAACGGTGCTAAAAGGGTTGAAGACTCGTTTTTGATGAGGTCTTCTCTTCTTCTTTTAGTGCTTAGGATCTAGCCTTAGGCTTTTCCTTTGACTATCTTAGAGGACTAGAATTGGGATCCACCATCTAGAATTTCAAACCACTTCTTAACTCCCCGCAAACTCCACAAACTTGATTGTAGACCCCTAATCACCTAGAGGGTTGAGATCAAATGTGGAAGTTTAAAGGATGAGTTCCTATAGGACTCTTTGGCCTTAGGATCGCCCCAGGTGGCCCTGGTCCAGTGAAGGGTCGACTTACACACACATTACACCTATACACTACACTTTCACACACTTCCTAAAAACACACCCATACCCGACTTGACCTCCCGACTCATGTAGGTGATTCAAATGGATGGTCCTTAACCCCTAAGCCCTTGGCAAGAGGGTTAGGAACAACATAGTGAATGCCTCAAATGAGTCCCTTCATGGCTCATGTGGGCTTGATATGGCTTCATGGCTCAACCAAAATGATTTCATTCCACTTACATTAACCCAATCTTCAATTTTCCAAATTTTCAATTTTTGACCCCCGGGACCCTACACCCGCCTAACCTACCCAAAACCCTCGAAACCACCCAAAATCTCCAAAATCACCTAAATTACCCAAAATTCCTCAAGACCAATCCTAAACATTTCCTCCCCACTCAAATTGATCATCCATAACCAAAAATACCAAAAATTCCAAAAATACCTCCCAATACCCTCCAAATACCCAAAATACCCCTCTTAGTCAAAAAATCCAAAAACTCAGAAAATTCCCAGAAAATTTTAGAAAATCCCAAATATTCCCAATTTCATTTTGTTTAACTACACAATGGGACAATTTTGTCAATTTACCCTACTTTTGTCAAAACCCCCAATTTGACCCATTTTAACCCAAAGTGAACCCAATGTCAAACCAAACCTACCCAATTGACCCAAATTCTGGTCCAATTCAATTCTAAACTTCAATTTAACATCCCCAACACCAATCCAGACCAAATCTAAGCCCAATTTGATTGGCATTGGGATCCAATTTCACTTTTGGCCTTAAAGCCCAATTTGGACCCATGACCCAAACTTAGCCCAAACTCACCCAATTCAACCCCAATTAACCCCAAATCTTTTCTAAATCTTCCTTAACATTCCCACAAACAAAACATTAACATGATTTGCCCAAAATTTAGACCCAAACCCCACTCAAATTCAACCCAAAGCTAAAAGGCCCATTTTTGACGTAAACCCAAACCTAACCCAAATGAGCCCAAACCCCAAAATCAAAGCCCAACCAAAGTCAAAACCTCTTTTAAACACTCCCATAAATATTTCTCAACATTAATTTTACATCAATTTCAACCCTAGCCCAACATTGGCCCAAGTTAGCCCAATTCGACCTACATAGGCTCACTTACCAAATAAACCCAAATTCAAACCAATTCAACTCCAAATCACACCAAATTGACTCCAAGCCCTTCATAGAACATCCCTAAACCAATTATGACATTTATTTGACAAGGTCCTTCACAAAATCTTTACCCAAATGCCCATCCTAAAATCAAAAAGCCCATTTCCCCTTAAACTTTCCTAAAAGCCCACTTCTTTCAAATTCAAAAGCCCAAATTCATCCAAAGCCCACATGGCACTTCCCCTCATCATCCATTTAATCAAAATTGTCCCTAAGTTCCAAAGTCATCAATTAAACAATTCCAAATCAAGCCCCATACAAATTCCCATCAAAATATCAAAATTTTCTTAAATCCTTTTTTATGAAATCGACCCAAGCTTTTCCCAAGCCAAAGGTGAGCCATGAAGCCATGCATGAGCCACATGGAAGCCATGAGAGCCTCTTTACATGTCACCATGCCATTTTGGGCAAAAGGAGGAGACTCTTTCCTTAATTCCTAAAGGTGATTAACCACTCCCATGATTCCACTAAATCTTGCTTAAGCTTAATTGTACTTGGATGGTGACCATTCCCCATCGATTAAGCTGACCTAAATCACTTTCTATTCAGCCTAAACAAAGCCTTGGGTGGTGCACCTAGCCCAAATGGATGGGTTGACCAATTTTAAGCCAAAGTGGCCTCTCCCCCATACCATTTTAATCCAAACACTTTACACATGTCCAAGCCCAATTGACTTCACCATTGCTGAGCCCCGACCTCCCTGGTCAAGATGGTGACCCATGCTCGTAGGCCGGCCACCAGGCCGCCGGAAAACGCCATGGCCGAGACATGGGGAGGAGCCAAACCTTGGAATTCCACCTTGCTGAAGCCGCCCCATGCTCGATGGCCACCATAGCTGTTCTTCCCATGCACGAGAGCAGCTCGATGCCAACCCTCGGCCATCCCCCGTGAGGCTCTCCAGCCCACCTCTATTTAAACCCGACCCCCTCACGGCCATGAGAGGAGAGTTGCACAAACCTTGCCGAAACTCTGCCAAAATTGTTCTAGACCCTTCTCCACCTTTAGAGCGAGTTGATCCTCAGGTGTCGATTTGCCTCAATCCCCACCGATAAAACTCAATTTCCCAACCGAAATTCCACCCAAAACCGGGACACTTCTCCACAGGTGAGCCAATCCCCAAATTGATTGGTTCTACACCTTCACTGGATCAAGGGAAGGTGTCCACCGGCAAAAGCCCCATCTCCGGGCCACCCAGGTTGCTCCAGCCTCCAAGCTTTGTGATCGGCGCGTGGTCGAAGTCCAACCTGCAGACGATTCACTGCACCGGGAGACTTCATCCGGAGCTTGCTAGGATCCAATCGAAGGTGCAACAACTCTCAGATCGAAGCCACACTTCTCTGAGCAAAGGTATGAGCTAATTCTTCATCCCGAGCTTCTGGAGATTCTCCATTTCAAATGCTTTAATTTCAATGCTTGATAACCGTATAGATGTGTTCGTCTCTTCAAGAAGAATCCATAGAGCATAAGAACATGAAAATCCATTGAGTATCGAGTGAGATATTAGGGATTTAGTGTGGACGGCTCTCGGGTGAGGACACTTGGGGACGATGAACGGATGCCGTCCATTTAATACACGCGCGGACGGACGGCCGGGATCGCGCCGGATGAGGAGACGGAACGATACGGCGGGCCCCGGACGGCCGACTCGGATGGCGGCGCCTAATCACAGCGCGACACGTACCCCTTCGGAGCCGCCGATGTTTCGCGCGGCGCGCGTGGATAAGTAGATAAATAGGGTATTTAATGTATTTATTAAATATCGAAACTTTAAAAATTCATAACTTTGTGTAGGAAAATCAGAAAAATAAAATAAAAATACCCTCTTGCTCGGTGAACGTGAGGAGAATAATGTGGAAAAGAAATCATTTAATTTCATCAAGTATTTTATTTTTTATAATTTATTTACTCTCTGCATACATTTAATTCTCCATGCATGTATACAATTCACCATGGCATGAGACCATAGGGCTTTTGAAGCCTCCGAATTTGGGAACATTCCCTGAATTTTCCAAAGTCGAGGTCATCCCTATGAAGAGTTATTGATTTTTCAAATTCATGTCACTCGTTTTGAGTATTTTAATTCCAATAAATAGCATGTTGTGAAATAAATTCTAGGAAAATTTGGTGATGTTCCTTATAACCAGAGAACCCTAGGAAAAATAGGTTTTGAGTTAGTTCATTTTAGACAACCCTAATTGGCTTAAACACTCAAAATAGGTCTCTAATTAATTAGAGCTAACCATACATCAAATTGACTTCAAATCAATTCTCCATTGACCTTTAGGGTCAGAAGAACCCACCATAAAAATTTGAGGTCAATTGGACTTGGTTAGCCCTATTAATTGGGTTGATTAAGCCATTTAGTCATTTTAAATTTTAAAAATTCATAACTTTCAAAATATCTTTCAAAAATTCACCAAATTGGTTTTGGAACCTCTCTGATATCAGGGGAATTTAAGAAAATTAAAATTTCAATTTTCTAAAAAAGTTGATTTTTAATATTATTTTAATATTTTTAATAATTAAAAAATAATAAAAATCACAAAAATAATAAAATTCACCAAAATGTCACATTTTGAATTTTAATCACTTAGGAACAAACCCCATATTTTTCTTAGGCCTATTTGGTGAGATATTAATTTTTAAAGCTCTAGGGTAATTTTAAAATTAAAAAAATGTATTTTCTAGCATTTTCACTAAAATAATTATAATAAATCATAGAAAAATCAGAAAATTACAAAATTTGCTTCTCTGATTTCCTTGATATCAGAGAGATTTTTTAAAAACATAAAATTCATTTTTCAACATTTATTTTATTTTTAAATTAATTAACACTCCAGACCTTAAAATATTTATAATAAAAATAATACAATTCAAAAAATCACCAAAATTGGTCCAAGTGGTCCCCTAGTCATTAGAAATGTCCCCTAATTTTCTTAAGGACAGAAACTTTCCCTTGGTCATGTTATTAAATTTTCCTTGGAAATCTCTATTTTCTACCAAAAATAATTATATAAATAAATTAAATACAGAAAAATCACATTTTCTCCTCTCATGTCTTTATTGACATATGAGTGAAGTCACATAAAAATTTCAAGTTCATTTGAGTTCAATTTAGTGAGTTATGAAATTATTAAGCTTAAAGGGTAAAGTGGTAATTAAATTTTTTTTTAATCCTTAATTAAAACTTTAGGTTTAATAAAAAATTAACAAGTAAAATATTTGATCCTAATCTGATTTGGATGATTGAAATTTAATAATTGAAGGGTAGAAACCCATTAAGCAATTTAAAATGATTAAACTTTAATTAAATAATTGATTAAATTTGGAAGAATAATAAAATTTGAATTATTAAAATAGGGATATTATTAGGAAGAGATTTATTCTTTAATTTAAAAAATCCCTAAATTAATCGTTTCATTAGTGTTTAATTCCTAATTAAAATGATA
This sequence comes from Papilionanthe hookeriana x Papilionanthe teres, assembly GCA_022702705.1. Lineage (NCBI taxonomy): Eukaryota > Viridiplantae > Streptophyta > Magnoliopsida > Asparagales > Orchidaceae > Papilionanthe > Papilionanthe hookeriana x Papilionanthe teres. Next base: position 55,352,549 of record CM040427.1, on the reverse strand, counting down.
ATTCAAATTTAAAATATTAAAAGACTTAATCATTAAACTAAAATTAAATTATTGAACTCTTTTAAAATTTTAATTAAAATTAAAATGAATAAAATTGAATTAAAAAAATTAAATTAAATCAAATTAAATCAAATTAAAAATTAAATTAAAAATTAAATTAAATTAAATTAAATTAAATTAAAAATTAAATTAAATTAAATTAAATTAAAAATTAAATTAAATTAAATTAAATCAAATTAAATAAAAAAATTAATTAAATTAAATCAAATTAATTCAATGTAACATCAAATTAAACTAAATTGAATTAAATTGAATTAAATTAAATTAAATTAAATTAAATTAAATTGAATTAAGTTGAATTAAATAACATCACCTAAGACATAAAGAAATAAACCTAAAATAACTCTAACACTATTCCAAATTTAAACCCTTCAATCGAAATTAAGCTAAATCACAAACCATTTCAACACCAATTTACCCTCAAAAGCTTTAGTTATCATAACTCCTAAACGAATATTAAATGAAATGTTACTTCACTTATAGGACATTCAAATATCCTAGTTCACTCGAGCAAGTTAACAAAACTCGAAAACCTCGACGATCGATTCATTTACATAATTAAATTCATTTGGACTTAAAACAATCCTAGAAATATTGAAAAGATGTTTAAGATTCCTCTTAAGCACTTCCTCAATATGATAGGATATTTATAAGAACAATCGAACTTAGTTGTTCTTCGATGAAGAAAATCGTCTTCAAATCAAAAACACAATGAACTCAGACGTCATAGGAAATGACTAGCTATAGGATTAGGAATTTGGTAGAAAACCATAACCCTTACCTTAGCTTTACCTAGAACTTGCTTAAATGTTCTAATCGTGTTTTAAGTGCAGCTTGGAATGACGGGAAGACCCTCCAGTACGCTTTTATTTTATCGCAATTTACTTTCCCGCAATTTAATTTCTGCAATTTATTTTATCGCAAATGCACTTTACTTTTCTTGCATGATAAAACAACTGTTGCATGAAAACCCACACCTTTAGGATAGTCCCTAAAACTGAAACCAAAACTAAGTTAAAAGTCATTGTAAGATAAAATTCACCGCCACAACATTTCAAAATATAAAGCAACTCAAAATTTAATCACAAACGTAACACAAAACTACAATTACAACCGAATTAAAACGTCCCGTTGGATGATCGGGAATACCTCGGATGATGTAACCTACGTGTTGCTAACGGGATTTCCCACGGTCTAAATGAAAGTGTGGAACTCATTCAGTTGAGTTTAGCAAATTCATCCGGACTAAGTGAATCCGATAAAAATAATGATGCCGAAGGATGGAACCGTGGGATCTTAACCGGTGTTGTTATAATCAACTTTAAGATTTGTTTTAATTAAAACACAAAAAAACACTTGGAAATTAAGGCTTCTCTAAACCAAAACACTTTTCTCATCCCCTGATTTATGATTTCTAAAACTAAACCTCCGCAACAACAAGGAGCTCTGAGCATGGTGGGCAAGCACGGCCATCGTCGTCAAGCAAAACTCGAACCCACTTCAACGAAAACTTTCCTAGAATTAAACAACAAAGCCATAGGACTTCGAGGTAGTTTGCACTAGTGCAACATAAATCCTCAACTCTTCGTTAGGCATTTGCATTGCAAATTAAGCCCTAACCTGGTCTTAGAATCCGAGGTAGTCGTCCGATACGATATAAACCCTCATATCTTCCGAGCTATTTGTATGATTCTATCATATAAATATAAGCCCTAATTAATTAAAATTGGCAAGATTAAAACATTAAATAAACATTAGGACTTTCCTAAATCCAAGCCAAACAATAGGATAGTCGGGAGATTATCGAAGTTCACTTCGAATCCGTAATTTCTCCTACTTTTCTTCCTTTCGAATTCCCAAAATAAAATGTTCCAAACTCGATCCATTCCCTATTGAGATTCAAAAATTCAATTCTTTGAAAACTTAAACTTTGAAATTCTCGAGAGCGAATTATCGATTATTATCGAGAGTTTTCTTAGGTGATTCCCGTCACTTAAGATGTAATTAACTATGTGGGCTTGCCCCTATAGGAATTTTAAAGAACCTGAGTAATATAAACCCCGCTTAATTCATTTATATTAAGCTAGTGGAATTTGTCAGCTTATAAAATTGGTTCGCGGACCAAACGGATGTCACAAATCTTCTAGCTTTATTTAACCGAGCCCCACCATCAAGCAGAGGTGTCTATCCTTAGGGATAGATACACGGCTTATGATGCGATGCTCGTTTGTATAAACTATTTGGGATGCGAGATCGGTTTGATTTCATATCTTAAAATCTTCAAATTTAAAATTATTTTCAAAATCAAATACTACTTTCTAAATTATATCTATATTTAAATTAAATTTAAAATTCGCCGACAACTTCTGTAGGCGACCCCTTTTAAAAAAATACAACACTCAACCTAAAAATATGCCGACAGTGGTAGCCATGATCAAACCTGGAACCTTCAAACTCAAAGATTCAGATGGGAAAATACTGCCCCGAACTTAGAATGCTGAAAATCTTCGCAAATACTATCAGTAACACACAAGTTTTATAATATGTTTGTTAGTAATGTATCTCAAACTTATTAAATACTTGTTTTATTTTACAAAAGAGAATATCTTTAAAAAGTACAACGACTCATCCGTGAGTCACTTTCTGCTCTAGACCCGAGAAATGCACAACTCCGGTTGTATCTTGATCAGAGCATGACCGATCCCAGGGGGATTTGGTTTGACCTCTTCCATAAGAGTTAACATCGCAAAGTTTGCATTTCGATAAACAACTCTGGATAGGTTAACAGTCCTTGGTGGACTACGCTTGATCCCTTCCATATAGGTTTATAAGCGAGCAATGCTCCGAAGAAACAACCTCGGATGGGCTAATAAGTCTCGGTGGACCTTCGTTGGCTCTGTTCATACAGGTTAACATCATCAAGTAAAACTCTGATACATAACCTCAACAAAGTCAAATATCCTTGGTGATTTATCCCCACAGTAACTCTCCCACATGTGAGAACTTCTGAGATATCTTTATACACTGTGAAATAAAAGGAAAAAATATTTCAAAAACATCATAGAAAGGAAGAGAATGTACTCGGGGGCAAATAGCTAACAGAATCGAACAATCAAACAAAATAACCAACATGCGTCACATACAACATTATTACAACAATTAGTAAGGTCCAACCAATGCGACAAAAGCAACACACTACAAGCATGAAAGGAAGAATAGAGCACTAATTAACGTCAATATTCTCCTCCGCCCCTCTTCATCATAGAAATGCACTTTCCTCGCTTCGCTCTCTACGTCTTCACCGTCGAATCCGAGGAAGAATCCTTCGAAGCTTGGCTAGGAGTAAGCCCTTCCACTTTAATCCTCGTTCGACGTTGCACCGCTCGACTCCCCTTCATAAAACCCCGGATGAATCCTTCCTCGGTGAACCACTTTTGATGCTCCTTCACCTCAACATCAAGCATCCGATCACGAGCCTCTTGAACACGGTCTCGAATGATAGTCTTAAACTCTAACGAGTTCTTGAAGTCCTCAACCGCTTTACGCTGAACTTCTGAAGCATCAACTTCTTTTGTGGACTTCAAAAGTTGAATCTCCTCTTCTTGGGCTAACACAGTCGATTTAAGAGCTCTCACACTCTTATTACTTTCGCGAAGGCTGGCTCGTGCTTCTACCATCCCCTCTCGGGTTTTCTCCAGATCCTGAAGCTGCAATGAGAGGGAGGTTGCCATTGTTGAAAGTTACGTCCCGCACTCCGTCAATCGTGATTCCGGAGATGTAACTTTTTCAACCTCGCATTCATATCGACGCTCGTACTCGCCTTGGAAATATTTAATCTTAACAAACTCGGAATTCCAGTTTCTCGATGCCGATGCCGCCCCTTATGAATTTCCATCATGTTATCCACCTAAAAGAAAAGAAATTTGGGTCGGATATATAAAATAATACGAGTAGCGTAAGATAAAAGAAACTTACCAAACTCTCGGCTTCCGGAGCCCAAGTACATTCATGAGATAAGACACTCTCGGGAATACGAATAGTCGAAGGACTCGGCAAGGGATCTCGCGGTGCTTTAACTTTCTTTTGTTTTGAGCGATATTTCACAGTCATCGCTTGTTGAAATCTGCTTTAAGGGTTCTGCAGGAGCTGGCTCGGAAGGTCGTTTCTTGAACTTCTTTAATATCATAGCCGTAGACCGTTCTTGTTGGAAAGAAAGTTTTACCTTGAATAATGATTCCTCACTCACAAATTCGTAAATGTATTGCGTCTCGAACAACAACTCTTTAAAATCATGAAATCCCAACATCTGCAATATTCCCTCTTCGGTAGTTTGAAGAGAAACAGTAACTGTTGAAACTTTCCTTGCCTCTCGCGGAGCCCCCAATCATTCTTTGCAAAGAAAAATCTTACGGACCATTGTCGTATTGGTTCCTTTAAGCGAAAATCCAACATCTTTTGCTTAAAAATTATACGACCATGTGTATCGCTAAAAAACCCGCACAACCTTGCCAAAATTGACGGAGTTAGCGTCAACCCACGGCTTCTGAAGAAAACAATCAATCCAATAATTACCGTCACCACCCGACAAGACAACTGAGCAATGCAAACACCAAACTCTTTCATTATTTCAATAAACTCAGGTGCAGGTGGAAATCGAAGACCAGCTCTCAAGGCTGCCTCGTGAATAGCGAAATATCCAGAAGGAGGAGAATATGCTCGATCATTTGAAGTTGGCAATTTTACCACCATATCGGTCGGGAAGTAAAACTTCTTTCGAAAAAAGATTAAGTCGCTCTCCGTCAAAATTAATACGGCATCCTCTGGGTTCTGACTTTTGCTCTGGTTCTCGCAGAACGGGTTCTCGAATTGTCGTCATTTCCGCAACGCCTCACAGTTCCGGTACGCCGCAACGTTTCACGGAAACGATTCGCCGCGACGCTTTACAACAACGGTACGTCGCGACGCTTAACGGCAACAGTACGCCACGACGCTTCACAGCAACGGTATGTCGCGACAGCACTTCGCCACGACGCCTCACCGCAACGGTTTGCGTCAACTCTTCGCCGCAACGGTTTGCCACAACTCTTCCCCGCAACGGTTTGCCGCAACACTTCGCCGCAACGCTTCGTCGGGACGCTTCTCCGCAAGTCTTCGCCGCAACACTTTGCTGCAACTCTGCGCCGCAACTCTGCACCGCAACACTTCGCCGCAACACTTTACTGCAACTCTGCGCCGCAACTCTGCGCCGCAACTCTGCACCGCAACTCTGCACCGCAACTCTTCGCCACAAATCTTCGCCGCAACTTTTCTCCGCAACGTAGAATGATTTTCTCCTTCTCCTCACTTGTGTTTCTTCTCCTCATCCATGACCTCTATTTATAGGCTTGAGATGTGGTATAACATTAAAAAAAAAACAACAAAAAACGGCAACCCATTAAAAAAAAAAAAAACAACAAAAACGACAGCCCCATTAAAAAAACATCAAAAAACGGCAGCATTCATTAAAAAAAAAAATAACAAAAAACGGCAACTCATTAAAAAAAAAAAAAACAGTTATATATATATATATATATATATATATATATATATATATATATATATATATATATATATATATATATATATATATATATATCAGCTTTTATATATATATATATATATATATATATATATATATATATATATATATATATATATATATATATATTAAATGTTGTGTACTTAAATTTTAAACGCCTCTCTAAATTTCTAATTATCTGCTCAAATTATAAACATATTCTTATATGTTATCATTCATATATTTCATCTGTTGAACACCTCTTTGAATTTCTAATTATCTGTACAAATTCTAAATGAATGTTTGTATACCTCTCTCTCTCTCTCTCTATACATATGTATATATATATATATACATATGTATATATATATATATACATATGTATATATATATATATACATATGTATGTATGTATATATACATATATATATATATATATATATATATATATTTGTATGTATGTATATTAAAGACGGTTCAAATTCCAAACGCATTTTCGGATTCCTAGAACCCATCAGATTCTGGCAGCTTGTTCAAACCTCAGCCTGTTCGGATGCTTGGCCCGTTTTAGCAGCACTGCCTAATCTAGCCCGCCAACCGCTTGCCTCTTCGAGCTTCGGCCCGCCTGCAAGATCGCTCAAATTCGACCCGATCCGCCCGTCCGTTCAAATTTGGGCCAACTTCGTGTCTCTTCAAGTCGAGCTAACAGGCGGGCCTAATTTTAGCCCGCCGACCGGGTCCGACAAAATTTTTATTCTTTGTCTAACACGGGATTCGAACCGGGATCTCTCTTATGCGAAGAAAGAACACCAACCATTTAAGTTCGAATTCAAGTTCCGAACATATAAGGATAAAAAATATTCTTATACTTAGAAAGAATGTAAATAACATATACTATGCTTCAAATATTGATATTTTCGGACGATAAAAATGTCTCATCCGAAAATAGGGGGGCAACTGATACGGCATCAACAAATTTTCATCATCTGACACGGATCTCAAAGCATTACACAGATCTCGATGCAATCTTTTGAGCAAAAAACGTTCAAATCTGGATAAAAAGTCATCCAGAGCTCCGATTTCGGCAAACTTATAGTCAAACCGACCGGCTCGATGAAACGGACCCAATGATATCAAAATTAAACCAATCCAAGTCAAATCAAGCCGGATCAAGTCATTAAACCACTTTTGAAGCTTTTCGGACATATTGGAAGGTCAAATGGATGCCGACATTAGCAAACTCATACTCGAATCGAGCGTCTCGACAAGACGAATCCAACGAGCCCAAAATCACTCAATTCTGACATCGTTAAGGCCATCAAATGCCCCTTAAATGCCGTCTGATCGAGGGGATCTTTCTGAGCCATCCGATCAAAATGGTTGCATTACATCGCACCCAAAACCCTATAAATAGACCCCAACTCTCACATGAGAGGGGGTGGAGAAAGGAGAAGGTTTGAAGTCTTGAGGAGAAGAAGCAGCTTTGCATCATCGCCGACCGCCGTCGATCACCGCCGATAGCCGTCGACCACCTCTGATCGTCGTGAACCTTCGCCGATCGCCGTGAACCACCGTCGATTATCATCAACCACCATCATCAGTATACCGTCAATCGACGTTGTCATCTACATCATATAATTACATTTTCCCGTCTGTGGGACGAAGGATTTCTGTAAAAGTTAATCAATATTGGATTCTCGCAATCGGCCAGGGCCTGCGTTTTTCACTTTACGGGTTTCTACGTAAAAACTTCTGGAGTCACTGTTTGTTCCATTTTCATCTGTGTGCGTGCTGAAATCTCGTACAACGCTAAGACGATAATCTGCTACTCTCCCACCGCGAATTTTCTTGTACGCATCATATATAAATAATATATTATATTAATTATATAACTTATGGATATATATATATATATATATATATATATATATATATATATATATATATATATATATATATATATATATATATATATATATATATATATATAAAATATCTATATTAGTATATTAATATATTATTATTATTATTTTATTATATTTTATAATTTATAAAATTTGATGTTTTAAAATATCATAAATTTCATATTTATAATTATTTTAAATTATTTTATATTTCGAACAAAAACGATTCGAACACGAACGAATATATCATTGTTCGTGTTTGGTTCGTTTAACTAACCGAACGAAAAAAAATGTTCATGTTTGTCTCGTTTACTTATCGAACGAATCGAACACAAACTCATTGAAGAACCGAACACGAACAACGAGCTTTTTTGACAGCCCTACTTACATATGTGGGATGTATGTGTTTGCGTGTGTATAAAATGTATAAAATGCAACATAAAAACTAAGCTATTAATAGTTATCAATATTCTTCGGTGAGTGAAATTAATAAAGTAGGGATAATTAAATGCACATCACTAAAAATTTGTTTATTTGCAAAATTAGCTCTTTAACTTGTTTTTTTAACTATTGAACTAATGTTGTCATGCCTGCTACAATCAAACTATTGAGACTTTGCTAAAAATGAAAATTATGAGTTGGGATTTTATTATTAATTTTGATATTTGAGTGAGAATCTGAAAATTGGACAAAAGAGAGTGCTAGTTTTATAAATTATAAAGGTTTAAGTGCTGCATACGCAGAAGAAGCACATAATCATTTTTTTTCAATAACATACTCTATTGCTTAAAAAGCCTAATTAGCACCTTTCATTGTGATAGTCGTTAATCTCAACTAATGACAAAAATTGGCAATTGTAAATTTTAATGCAGTCGGTGAAGGAGGACTTTTTATATCCCTAACGCCATAAAGGAAAATCAAAATGAAAGATTTTTTTTTTTTCTTGGATGAATAGGGGCGTTTCAGTTTAAATAAAAAAAAGGATAAAGTAATGCTACAAAGAAAGTTAGAACTGAGTCATTCAGGAAAATACAATTAAAAAAATTCTATCAACTAAAAGTGTTATTATGTGGAGCGTCATTGTCAGAGGGGCGGAGGAGGGCAACACCCCTTATATGGGTTCAACATTGTAACCGCAGTCCCTTGGAACTTTACGAGTAGCGCTACAACATCTGTGCCGCAGAGTAGCACTACAACTATCTTTGTAGTGCCGCAAAGCTATCATCAAAGAAATAAATTGTTCTGAAACAGAAGAGTATGGCACCACAGCGTCATATTACATCGTCGCAGAGCTACATCCCAGCACCACAACACTACAACCCAATCAACAAGTGAGAGATTCTCTTAACGTGTGAATATTTTTTTTTTTATGCTTACATTGAAAAGATTCTTGCATTCTTTAAATGAGATATAGGAAAAAACAAATAATAAAGAAATAAAGAATTAAGAGGAATTTCTAAGAAAGCTAAAAAAAATTTCAATAACACATAAAAATCATATCATTTAAGATTTACATATTGACATACCGACCATTCATTTTTTTATAACTATTTAAATACAACCAATTATATACATGAAAATATATATTTTATATTAGACCAAATGCCCAAATCGCCTGAGAATTTATAATCATCTGACTTAGCGAAAAAAAAATTCACAACGCTCGGTATACGTTTTCTTTAATTATACAATATACTTTAATTTTCTACTTCACAAAGGGCATTTGGTCTAGTGGTATGATTCTCGCTTAGGGTGCGAGAGGTCCCGAGTTCAATTCTCGGAATGCCCCTAAATTGATTTTGGTTTTTTTAAGGAAAAAATTAAATTTGCGCAATCTATGAATTTCTTTTGAAGTATTGCAAAATTAGAATGTTGGCTGAACCATATGGCGTCCAGAAGAAACCATGTTTTTCTAACGAATGCATATGAAGAAAAAGATGAACAATCACATTGAAAAAGTGAAATAAAATTTTTTAATTGATAAAATAAATGAAGAACAAATAATAATATATTCTTATTTGTGTGGGAAAAATATGTTGCAATAATAATGTTAATTTTTACTGCAGGAGGTGCTACTCAACACGTCGAACTTATTGCATCTGGATAACGAACATTTAGATGGTAGCGGTGAATGTGATGTGATCTATATTGTCATCCGAACAAATGGTTGTCTGGATGTAAATTTTTTTAGCCCGATTGTGAAATTCATCTTTTAAGAAGGGTGGTTGATCTAAGCACTGAATTAAGTTGATACGAGCAGTTTGTATCTTCTGTATAATGTTTAGGGTTTAGGATTTAGAGTTAGAATCAGATCTTAAATATGATTTAAAATTCGAATAAATTTGTCCTGTTTTGAATTAAGGGGCTATTGAATTTATTCTTAATTGTATGTATCGCCATATTTCTTTATCTGCTGCAGCTTTTATTACAATTTTTGGACGTTTACTTACGACTCAATTCTTATGTATTTACATATCTCACCACTAAAATTTAGATTTTACATTTATACCAACCAAATATTTCATGTCACTGAGAAAATATCACAAAGTTAACTTTTAAAAAGAGAAATACAGTTTTCATGCATAGGTAAAATGATAGATATTTAAAAATTAAAGTTTAGGTGTCAGTTTTGTAAATACATGGGAATTAGGTGGTATGTATGTAAATCTTTCCACAATTATAAAAATATTTGTGATCGAGTTATTTAAAATAAATTTTGGTTAAACATGTTTTAACGAAGTTGTTAACGTTTGAGGCGGATTTGCCTTTTAAGGAATCTCATTTAAAAGCAAAGGTCTCGTTTGATAATCCCATAGTGACTAGGGCTGTCAGAAAAGCTCGTTATTTGCCAACAGTTTGTGTTTGGTTCGTCAGGAAGTTCGTGTTCGATTCGTTCGATAAGCAAACGAGACGAACACTAATAATTTTTTTCGTTTGGTTTGTTAAACGAATCAAATACGAACAGTGATGTGTTCGTTCATGTTCAGTTCGTTATTGTTCGAAATATAAAATAATTTAAAATAATTATATATAAAAAATTTATGATATTTTAATAATAATTATATATTATAAAAGTTTCTCATATTTTAAATAATTAAACTTTTATAAATTAAAATATATGATAAATTATTAATAACAATAATAATATTATAGTATCAATTATATTAATATAAATATTATAATATTATAACTAATATACTATACTATATATTAAAATAAAACCCTAAAAAAAATCATAAACGCCTTATTCAGTTTGCTTCATTTTGAGGAAGTATGGATTACCTGATGTGTACGGAATACCTGATCAATTTGCTTCATTTTGAGGAATTATGCTATCAAAGCTAGGGATGTCAAAAAAGGCGTTGTTCGCGAACAGTTCGTTTTCGGTTAGCCAAGAAGTTCGCGTTCAATTCGTTCGACAAGCAAACGAGACGAACACGAATAATTTTTTTTTTGTCGGTTTGTTAAACGAACCAAACACGAACAGTGATGTGTTCGAACATTTTAACACGAACACTAGTTTTGTTCATTCGTGTTCAGTTCGTTTACACCCCTAATAGTGACCACACCTTAATTTTTACTGCTCAATATGAATACAACTTTTGAGAAATAAATGTGAAAAAAGACATTAAAAAATATGATCATGAGATTCAATATCATTTAAATATAAAACATAATTTAAATTAATATGCAAACCTCTTAAGGACAAAATATCACAAGTTTTTAATGTTGGATCAATTATGGGACTATAATGTAATTAATAAATGCGTTGGGTCATCAATTAATAAGTCAAAAATTATTGTGGTCTAATTAAGAATAAAGTTTATGACTTTAGACACATTTGTCATGAAATTACAAGTGTGGATACCATATATGCACCACCGACCGCGGTCGACCATCACCTGTCGGTCTCCACCGATCGCCTTGGACTACCACCTACTTCTTACAACTTCATTAGTTTGCACTTTGACGTTGTAATTCAGAAGACTTTATTATAACCATTTTCCTGCTTGTGGGACAAGTGGTCTCTGTAATCATTAAAATATAATGGGTTTTTACAACTAGGTTAGGTCGTATGGTTTTTCTTTTTACGAGTTTTTCACGTAAAAACTTCTGATGTCGCTATTGGTTGCTTTCTTTACCTGAGTGTGTGTTGAATACTCCTGCAACACTAACATGATAATCCATCACTCAATCACCACAAATTTTAGCACCCATTAAATATCTTTAAATTTAAAATTAAGTGGAAACCTAAATCATAATAGGGAGTAAAATCCAGAGATTCTCCCTGGAAAGAGGAAAGAAACCCCTAAACCAATATAAGAAAAACCAAAATAAAACCCTCAACGATTTTCAAAAATCATCAAAGAAAACCAAAACAAAAAGTAACAATAGATAAACATAGAAATAGATTTGATTTTTTTCCAAGAGAAAAGAGAAAAAAACATGAATATAACGAAAGTAAAAGAAGAAACTCTTGAAGATTTCTAATAATCACCAAAGAAAATCAAAACTGACATAAGAATAGGTAAACTTAAAAGTAGAAGTGATATTTTTCCCATGAGAAAGGGAGAAAAAAACCAAGAAACGAAGCTAAAAAAGAAACCCTAGAAAATTTCTAGAAACTACCAAAGAAAATAAAAACCAAACGAAGACTAGGTAAACATTGAAAATGAACTGAAGTTTTTCCCAAGATAGAGCAAAAACATGAAGAAAATGAAGAAAGAGGAAGAAACCATAGAGGGTTTCAAAAAATCTCCAGCTCTCGCGCGTTCGCCCTCTCAAAAAAAGATTTATATTTGTTAAATAAATTATTATTGTTCTAATGCTTTTATTATATATGTAAATATATTTTCCCCAATTATATATAATTGTCAGCTGAGTAATAAAAACTACGGAAATTAACATACATAGCACACAATTCTTATGTATGTACATATCTCAAACCTAAACTTTTTATATTTACACGCAACACTCAAATTCTTAATATCGCACAAGAAATAGTATTATTACCGTTTTTTACAATTTTATCTCAAAAAAAACTTCACACTTTATGCATCTAATAAAATATTATGTCTGATTCAAGAGGTTTATGTTTAGATAACTATTCTTATTTGTGTAAAAAGCATCATATTTTAAGGAATTCTCATATTAGGTAGTATAGCTTATATTTAAATAAAATATTTTCTTTTGTAAATGATATAAATTAATATCAAATAATTCATTATATCAATACATACAACAAGGTTACTAATTACATCTTATTACATAAATGCCCTATGTTGTGGAGATTATCACATGCCTCTAGATAATTGAGAGTGAAGGGTGACTCGCGTCATATGCTAGCCATAATATGAGGCATGTATGTAAAAATTAAAGTTTGGGTGTTAAATATATAAAGTGAGCGGTATGTATGTAAAACTTCGCATAAATACATGAGAATTGTGTATTATAAATATAATTGTCTCTGCATATGAACGTACATGCAATAAAGAAAGCTAATAATGAAATTTCATTAATCAACTTTAAAAGATTTTTTTAAGAAAGTGAAGGCCTCCTCAAATTTATTAAAATAAAATAAAGTACAGCCTAATACAGAACAAAGAAGCTAAAAAAATGAACAACCAATTCTAACACCAGCATCGAAAATTTCTGTCAGAATAAACCCAAGGAATCTTTCATCAAATCCTATAAATCGTGTAAATCGACCGATTTGTGAAATTTAACAGATTTGGAGTTACAGTTCAAATCCGTGAAATCCATAGTTAACAAATCCGCAGTTTTATTTTATCCAAAATGACACTCTGACAAGATGTAGCCAACATTCAAGTTAAACTTGGGGCGAAATCGGTGGCAAGGGAGCCCCCAAGTGAACATTAGACCAAGCCATAAGAATGAGATCCAAAAATAAAAGATCGTGCAAGCCAAAACGTCACATCATATCTTAGAACAAGTGGCTTATAAAAATTTCTGAAAGCCAAGGATTGAAGATCACCAGAATCATTCAATGAATCATTTAATTAAGGCAAGTGGCAAGATATTATTTCCTTTCTTTGTCTTGAGCTGGCCTTCCTCCGAACAAATTATTTCCATTTTTTTTCTCTCTCTTGATTGGGCCGACGGCGAATCAATTTTTATTGCATTTCCTGGAACCAGTCAATCAACATGGAGCCCACATTTCTTCACCTTTTTTTTATAATATTAGTGAAATGTCAATTAAATTGTTGTATCATGATGTTAAGTTTGCTGCGTACTCTGAATCTATGGTTGCATGTTGCCATCAACAAAATTATTGGTCAATTATTATAAGGATTTTGCGTGATCAGAATAATTAATAGTAAAACGGCATCATCTTGCACTGATATCAGCAAGCCAATATATGTCGCTTAAAGGCTGTTGTTACTATAACGGGTACTTCGTTCATGTCAGGTTCCTTCGAAATTATTTCTTTCGAGATTAGCTCGTATTTGGAATTATATGTGATTCGTTTGCTCGTATTTGGCTCGATTTATATATTCTTGTTCGTAGTTGGCTTTTGTTTTGACTTGATATTGACTTATTTAAATCAATTAGAAAAATAAAAATTAAGTGTTTGAACGGGAACATGTATAACTTCTATACAATAAAGCTTCAGAACAACATAACCACACGGGTTGTAGTGATTAAAATATAAATATAAATATATAATATATTATTATATAAATAATATATAATATTTTTTTAAATTCGAGCTTAAAGAGTCAAATACAATTGAACAAAGGATTGTTCATGTACGGCTCACTTGCTTAATGACTGATTCAAACATTAGATACTTAACAGGCCGTAATGAGCTTTTTTGACGGCCCTAATAATAATTGCTAGAGTTATTAATTTATTCAGATTAAATATTAGATTTATTTAAGAAAATATTTTTTATTTCTTTCTTAAAATATACGATATATGTAGATGCTGGCTATTGTTGAAAACGTAAAGTATATTTACTATTGAATTAGAATTTCAACAACATCAGTTGCAATATATATCAGGCTCAGGCATTGAGCACTGTGACTACCATCTTAATATATACCGGGTTCAGGTGTCATCCACGCTGATATAGAAGTTAATATTTTTGTGTAAATATTATGTTTCAAGATATTTTAATAATAAAAATATTTGTACTAATTTTATATTTTATTTGTTAATTTGGTTTTATTTAATTATATTTTCTTGATTAATTTAATATTAGTTATAAATTAATTAATGTGATAATTAATTAACAAATTTAATATTTTCATTAATGTAAGTTTAAAGAATAATTAACAAATCTATTTATAATGATAATAAATATATATTAAAATTTATATTATTTATAATAAAATATATTCTATATTATAAAATTTTAAAACTAATAATTTTAAAAGAATGTGGGCGACTTTTCTTTCTTTTTTTTTTTTTTTGAAAATTCTTTTTTTTTTTATAATTTGGCCTTAAAAATATACTACTCAAAGTTATTTGGTTGTATATATGACGCACATGTTGTACAAAAATAAATGACATTTTCATTTAATAAAAATTTCTGTGAAGTTATTTGAACATTTAGATCTCATTTTGTTAGTAGTACGAGAAAAGAGTAATTTTGTTATAAAATAAATAAAAAAAACATAATTTAATAATTTGTGTGTGTAGAAAATTTGCAGCAGTGGAGTGAATTTAATGTCTTGACGTTGCATGAAAATCAAATATACACACAAATAATAAAAAAATTATTGGAGGAGACGCCACGATTTTTTACATGAAAGAACTTGGAGAGGAAAAGGTCACGTGGCCTAGCATAGTTAAAGTAATATACAATACAATATGTGTGTAAGTATAAATGCACTCTTTTCTCACAAATGAGAGAGCGATATTACTATTATATACTAGATACAACATTTGTCAGTTTACAACATACATAAAGTTATGTGTTAGGACAATTGTTGTATTCTTACTATAACAATCGTAAGTAGTGGTCCTCGGTCGCCGGTGGTTAGCGGCGGAATGAGTTGATAGTGGCCAGCAAATACATATATTGGAAGTTGTCATTGGGTCCTCAATACAAGTGTAATACATTAAAACAGTATTTGAGATACGACGTTTACAAACAGAGTCTGTGGACGTAGGAAGTCAAAGGAGTCAACCAAGGTTGACCGGCGGTAGTTCACAGTGGTCAACGGTTGGTGAGCATCGTTGACTATAGAGGTTGGAAGTTATCACTAGGTTTCAGCCTACACAAACTTTCAAATATCTTTGTTTTCTCATTCCCCCTCAAGTAAATAGAGAGGTCTATTTATAACTTTCCCAACCATCTGATCAAAAGGTGCATGCTTATCTTTTTTTATAATAAGTGGGATTTTTAAAATCTACATGTCTTAACTATCTCAGAATTCAACAAACTTAGGCTCATTGGATTCTGTTCAATTTGACTAAAAATATATCAAATTTGGAGTCTGTTTGACCATTCAATTGATGATTGAAAATCTTCAATTGTGCTTCAATGGCTTAATAAAGGCTTGCTTGGACCAAGAGTAAACCAATTTTAGTATAATTAAATTCTTCTTGTTAAGATAGCCAGTCTGACTAACAACTTACTGAAATTGGGGCCCTTATGATCATGAATTTGAATTTAGAAATTTTATTGTTTAAAAATGCATTCAGATTTGTGCCAGATGATAAATATTTTTGGATGATGCGTCAATAATTATAAACATCAAAAAATAAGAATAAAAAATAAAAAAAGTTTACTTTTATAATCCCATTTGTGGCTACGGCTTTGAGAAGACGTGAGAAGACAAATAAAATTGGACCTAAAGTTTATTTTAGAAGGGAAATAAATTAGTTAATATTAGATAAAATTTGGTTTGAATTGAATTCAAATAAAGTTAACAACTTATTGGAATCGAGATATATGAATTTAATTTTTATAATAATAATTTTGAGTCAATATTTAAATTCAAAATTAAAATTCTTAACAAATTTAACAAAATTGGTAACGTACAACCAAAACCAGTTAATATATCAATAGGAACAAGACAATATGTCTAATGGGTCTCATTCCTGATCTAGGCCTATTAAAGGATCCAGCCTAGAGCGAGAACGACATGAGAAACCCCACCTCACCAGCTCCGAGATGCACCGATCGAGTTCGAGCGGTAGAGTAAGAGTGCCTGAGAGCGAATGTTAGAGTATGAGCATCCGAAGTACGAATGTCAAAACTGATATTCTTAAGACCAGAGAATAATGACCAATGATTTCTGATCCCTTCACTGCACAATATTTAATTTGGGTGAGGAGATCTTTAGGAAAGATTTTTATTTAAAATGATGATGCGCCTAAATTTTTGTATTTTAAATATATTTATTCTGTGTTATTTTATAAGTTTTTTTCAAGTACTTTAAAAAATTTTAGTTATTTTTAAATTATTTTTTTTATTGTTGAGCTTATAACTATCCTCGCTAACTATCACCATTGTAAGCCACCATCGCCATCTTGTGTGCTTACTGAATTGAAGAATATCCACTACTATCCACCACCACAATTGTTGATTGTCATATTTTACAATGAAAATGTGTTATCATTGATCTTGACGAGATCTAACGAGCAGTCCAAAAAGAAGAAAGTGTGACAAAGGAGAACCTACCGACAAAAGAATAGGAAATCCACTTGTCCAATAGGATGTAGTCATCCAAGCCAAAGTAAACAAGACCAAAGCCGACTGCAATACCAACTAAGCCTAGCCGACCAAACTTGTCTTGCGGAATTGAAGCCAAATGAGCTCAGCTGTCCAAACTAGAGGAGCCGCGCTATAGACTAATATTTGTAAATACTAGGATTATCTCGTACAACCTCCATTAATGCAAAGACCAAAATGTAGCGCTCTCCTTTATAAATCAAGATATAATTTCATGAACCCATCTCTCACATAATAAATAAAAATAAAACGGAAAAATTGATCTCAAATAAATTGCATAAAATATTTATGTATGTCATATATTATTCATTCAGTAGTCTTGCTTTTTCTTTATTTTTGGCCATGAGTTGACTAACCGAGTAATATACTCTACAATTTAACGTCAGGCAATAATAATGTTGCATGTAATTTAGGTTCTGCATAGCGGTAAAGCGTAGGGCTCAAGATTTTTTCTTTATTTTTATTTTTATTTCTGTATCCTGTGATATCATATAATGCACTGAAAGCATTAAAATTTAAATTTTAAGAAATAATTTCTCAATTATTTTTATTGAGTAGCAAGAAAAATATTCAGAAAATGGCCATGACTTTATGTGTGTTCATTTTATTGATAGCTACATCATGTTTCTGCATTACATATTTTTTTTTATGATTTTAATAATGTTCAGAAAAATACATATCAATTTCTGTTAATGTCATAAAAGATGATGACTGCCGTCTCTTTAATGGAAATTAGAGCTGTTTGATATATATATATATATATATATATATATATATATATATATATATATATATATATATATATATATATATATATATATATATATATATAATA
Source organism: Papilionanthe hookeriana x Papilionanthe teres (assembly GCA_022702705.1). Lineage (NCBI taxonomy): Eukaryota > Viridiplantae > Streptophyta > Magnoliopsida > Asparagales > Orchidaceae > Papilionanthe > Papilionanthe hookeriana x Papilionanthe teres. The sequence goes on along the minus strand of CM040427.1, from coordinate 55,334,487 downwards.
TGATGCGTGTTAGAAAATCTACGGTGATAGAGTAATAGATTATCATCTTAGCATTGCACGAAAATTTAGCAAGCACTTAGATGAAAGAAAACAATTGATAATGATACAAAAAAATTTTAAAATCCGGAAAGAGAAAAGCTGTGGGGCATAGCCTAGCTGAAGAGTTCAACTATAAAAAGATGATTACAATTGCAACCATTTGTCCCACAAGCAGAAACTGATTACTAGGTTTCACAAATTATAATGTTGACGTGTCAATGAATTTGTTACTAAGAACGGACGACGCTCAATAATGATTGGTAGTAGTCGATGATGGTTGGCGAGGATTGACGACGTTAGGCAGTGGTCGATGGAGATTGGCGGTGATTGACGATAGTCGGCGGTCGACGGAGATTAGCGGTGATCGACGACGGTCAACAGTAGTTAACGAAGGTCAGTGATGGTCGACAATGGTTGATAGTGGTCGACGAAGATCAACAAAAATCAAAGACAATCGATGGACGTAAACTGAGGTCAGTGGTGGATGACAAAATCAGCGATGGTGGTGCTAGACTTCAGCTCCTCCACAAAGTTTCAAGTTTTTTCTCAAATGTCAAGCTCTCTTATCCCCTAATGAGAGGGGTGTTGCTTTATTTATAGAGCTCTGGATGCAATTAGTGCATGAATATGAACCATTTAAATTGGAGGGTCCTGAGAGCTTCCTTTGATTAGACGGTGTTTGATAGACATTCAAGTGCCTCAACAATGTCGGAATTGAGCGATCTTGGGCTGATTGGATTCGTCTTGTCGAGACGCTCGACTCGACTATAAGCTTGCTAGATTTGAGATTCATTTGACCTTCCGAATATGCTTGAAAAACTTACAAAACTGGTTTAATGACTTGATCTAAACTTGGTTTGGCTCGGATTGGACAGATTTTGGTACCATTTGGTCCGTCTCGTCGAGCTATCCATTTTGACTATAAGTTTGTTGAAATTTGAGCTCTTGCTAACATTTGATTAAAGTGTGAGTATTTTTTTTGTTCAATAGATTGTCTCGAGATCTGTATCATGCCTCAAGATTCATGTTAGATGATAAATTTGTTGATGACTTGTGTGTGCATGTGTATTTATTTTACAACATGATGCAAGTGCAAAACCAACATTATTTTCTAGGATTGATAAAATAATAAATATCTATTTTTTAATTATTGGGCAAAAAAATATATCAAGCGCGGTCTAAATTACATCAAAAAAAATTATTAAATTTTAGTATTTATATAAAAAAAATTTTAAATTTCTTGAGGGCAATTAACCACCTTAGATATAATATGATTCTGCCTCTAAAAATGAGTGATCAAATTCAGGCCAACTCGATGATGCTGAAGCCTAAAGGTTCCGCACCACAATTTTAACATCCTTATCATCTAATAGTAATATTTTAGAATCTGCCCCTAGTTTAGTCAATTCGGTCGCATCTTCTACTAATTATTAATTTGAGAATAATTGTATACTCTTTGATTTTAATATATGTTATAAAGATACTTTGCTTGTGGCAATGATGTAAGATGCCAATACTTATATTGTTATTGAATGATTGTGCAATGACTTAATACTTATCATTTTGATGTGTTGCATATTAATTGCTTCTCTGCTATAAATATATCTATTGTATTATATCAATAATAATTAAATAATATTATAGTTTAAGCGTTGTTTAAGCCTGAGCCAAATCGTGTCTGAAGTCTGAAGTCTGAACCTTATTCAAATCTTAGAAGATCATTTGTGAACCATTTTGAGCATTATTTGAACACATCTTCAAATAATTCATCATGACTAAAAATTTCAAAGTACTTAATAAGTCAAACTCAAGATACATATGTCTGTGTAGCAAGTGAAAGCAAGTGAAAGAAGCCTGCACAACTAATAAGCATGAATCTCAAAGTATTACATAGATTTTGAGGTAATATTTTAAGCAAGAAACATTCAAACTTCAATTAAAAGTTATATAGAATTTGAATTTCAGCAAATTTACAGTCAAACTGACTGGCTCGATGAGATGGACTCAACAATAACAAAATCAATCCAATATGTGTCAAATCAAACCTCAATCAAGCGATTAAGCAACTTTTGAAAGCTTTCCAGCATATTTGGAAGTTCTAATAGATATTGAATCTAACGAGCTTATAATTGACTCGAGCGTCTTGACAAGACAAATCCAACGAGCCCAATACCGCTCAATTCCAATATTATTAAGGTACTCAAATATCCATCAAACGCAGTCTAATTGAGGGAATCTCTCTGGTGGGATAAGAGTAGTTATATTCCTTCATTAATTGCAACTAGAACTCTAAAATAGAGTCATGCTCCCTTCTTGAGAGAGGGAGAAGAGAGCTTGAAGCCTGAGGAAGACTGAAACTTGAAGAAAGAGCTAATGTTACCTTCTACTTCTGCAGTCGCTAACCACCGTCGACCACCACTCTCTGGTTGTCGGGCCACCACATCTTGCGATGAAGCATCGTGTGAAGCAACAATTGACATTGTGAATTCATGAAGCAACAATTGACATTGTGAATTCATGAAGCAACTTGAGAAGAGGCATATCATCCTGAACTTTAGTCTGATTTTGAAGAAGGTGCAATAATGCGCCCACAAGACTGTGGAACAACGCACCGCAAAGACTGGGCAACAAGGCATCTCAAAGATGGGGGTAATGAAGCACCTCGCATACGCTTGTACAACTCCCAACTTCAGCCCCCTGTGGCCTACAAATATCATTACCAGTATGGTCTACTTGACCAACTACAACTTACGTGGTTCACAGCTCGTGCAGCTCCTGACTCCAACCCCTACAGCCCACAAACGTCATTATAGCTCACTACTATCGCCTATACAACCTACCTGGTCCATAACTCCTGCAACTCCTTACTACGGCCTCAATGCCCAACTGGCGCTCCTGAAACAATCATTTACGACCCACCTGACTAATTATTGTCATGTTAATCAACTATAACTTCTACAACAAGCTGACGCTACGACCACCATTTACAATATTCACGACGGACTACTACCTTTACAAAAATTGGCTAAGACAATTGCAGCGTGCTGTTGCTAAGAACTACAGCCATATTACGAAAATATAATTTTGTAATTTTATTTTCTTTAATTCATAAGAAAAGTGGACATGTGTCTATCATCTTTCATAGTGAATTAAATTATAATAAATAAATTGGATTGTGAGACTTATGCTATAACTTATTTAATTAATCAAGATCGAGCTCAAATGAAGAGTCGAGCCCACTCACTTACATCCTTAAATGTTTTCGCATCTTTATTGTCATGAATGCTTAAAATTTATTATATATATCCACACTTGTTCTTATTATAATATATCTAAATATTTAAAAATATTATTCTTTATTATATTTTTGTGTCAACTAAACAATACATCTTATTAATACATGATATTTTTAAAAACAATTTATGAATAAAAAAAAAAACAAATACTCAGAGTCGGTGTTAAAATTTCTTTGGGAAATTTGCTTACTGTATACACAAATACCAACTACATTAAAATTGATTTATAAGGAATTGAGTTTACCTGACGAAGTTGCTTAACTGAGTCCACCTGTCAACATGGTTGAATCGAGCACACTTGCCAAAGCGCCTGAATCAAAGTCACCTCAACAAAGTCAACTATCAGATGGAGTTAAGATGATCGATAGAGACACCAATCGGTCCTTCATTAAGAATACAGACGAACATTTGAAAAAGAAGTCTTCTGAAGGCATCAGAGATGGTTGTCATACCGACCATATCTAACAGCTTGATGGCAAGACACCAAATGAAGCCGACACGGAATGCAACATCAAGAATCCTTATTAATAGAGGGGGTTCTCGCTTTGAGAGAATTTTTCTTCTTGAAGCGTATAACTGAAGAAATCTCGAAGAAATCCATCCCTTGAGCTACTAATAAAAAACATTTACTCAGCTCCTCCTGTGGAATTTGATTCATCTCTCTCTCTTTCCATCATCTTCTCTAAGACATCGGATTCTTTTGTATGTTATATGTCCTCACGAACCCCATCATAAAATGAATCAATGCTTTTCCACTTAATTCATTTGTATTTACAAATCTATCACCTAAATATTTTTATTTACATCTATAATAATTTGAAGTTTTAAATTTATGCTTTAAAATAGTAATAGTGATATGTTCAAATCTGTAACGTAAAGAGTTGAGTGCCATGCATTAAATACGAATGCTTGAGGGCTCAAATCTGTAATTTAATTTCTTCTACTTGATGAGCGACGAATTTTTTAATAAAGAAAATATTTAATGCACGGAACACATGGATACGTATATGCTTCTTACATAAGCATTTATCATCATGTATTGAAATAAAGCACGAATTCTTTTAAATGTATTTTAAATTGACGCGAGAAAACTTTCAACTGACATATTTATCTATTCTTTTTCTATAGGGAACGTAGCAGGGCATGCGCCTAGTTATTAATTCTATATTATTGAGTAGAAGATCTGTGCAGAGTGCGTACTGCAATTACTGTAAGATTGAAGCATTTTAGAGAACTCTCTCTCTCCAAACGGCTACAGCTTATTCAATGAACAGGATTTGAGAGGGGTTAAGGGTGTATTGCTTATGATCTGTTTGAAGTAGTTACGAAGGTACTTCACAGGAAATAATTTTTTAAATTTTGTGATGATTATTATAAATTTATCTTATTTTTAAAATGTCTTATCATAATTTTTTAATAGCCGTCACATTTTAACAGCTTAAGTTAAAAAAAAAATCAACCGACTACAATAGAAATTTCTAAAAATAAGAAAACAATTCTCCAAATAGAACTCTGGTGGCAGTCTGAAAAGCAAAGCATATAGAAAATTATTTCAAACAAATCTTTAGTCCAGTCCAACGATGAATTATTACATCCGGAGCACGTACGCAGCACTAGGTGTGAATTTTAACGGTACTAGGTGGGTATTGGATCGGTATTGGGTATTGGGTATTGGCTATTAGGTGGGTATTGGATGGGTATTGGGAGGGTATTGGGGGAGATGAGTGCGGACTGCGTACGTTCTCCGTATAGAATAATGGCTATAGTCCAACAAATGAAAAAGAATAACAATATATTGATTAAGATTATAATCTTTTCTTTTTAATTAAGAAAATACTACGAAGTTGATAATAAAATACTATATTGATCTTCTGTGATATTGGCAAATATAGTGTAGGGTAACTAGGTAGCATGACAACAGAGCATTAACAATTGAATGATGAATGGATATTATACATCAAAAATATGTCAGCATTGATCATAAAGAGATCTAACTGTCTAGAAGGGAAGAGTACGACAAAGGCTGACTCGCTGTTAAGGGTTTGTGAGGTCCACTTGATCGATCGAGTGAAGCCATATGAGCCAAACCAATTCTCACACCTGGGGTTCGGAATGTGGTATACTCCGATAACGCAGGACACGGTGAAATAAATTAAATATGTTTTGTATTATCGAAAAAAGACTTGGGTAGCGATGGATTTCGGTGGCCGGAGGGAGGAACGTCGACCGACGATGGAGTGGTGCGGCTACCGGTGAGGCAAGAGGGAAGAAAGGTTTTCAGTGTCACGAGAGAGAGGAGTGGAGACTGGCGCGAAGAAGAAAATGAAACAGAAGGCGCGAGATGAGTTTTTTATGTCAATTGTGTCGACTTTATCGTCTAATTTTGTGTCAAATTTTTTCGACGTTTTTAAGTAAAATTTTTGAGTCGATTTATTGGACCAAATACAACGCAAAAGATACCGTAACACCACCATTAATTTCGTCAATTCCGACACTAATAGAATAATTTTACTTTCGACGCAAATCTATTGCAAAATTTGGCGCAAATATATGCCTCGAAAATGTCTGAAGCAATTTTTTGACGCTAATTCAACGCTCTCCTATAGTGATCGACAATGTCATTTGTTGCTTCACATGATTCTTAGTTGCAAGGATTAGGCAGTGGCTGATAAGTGGTGGCCTGTAGCGGTTGGTGGTGGTCGGCAACTGTAGGAGTAGGAGGCAACTTCAGCTCTTTTGCCAAGCTTCAGTCTTCTTCACACTTCAATCTCTCTCCTTCCATTTTAAGAGAAATGTATGACTTTATTTACCGTGCTCTAATTACAATTATTGAAGAATTTTGAACATCTTTGATCAGAACGACCCAGAGAGATTCTTTTGATCGGACGGTAATTGATGGAGATTTGAGTATCTCAACAAAGTTGAAATTGAGCAATCTTAGGCTTATTAGATTTGTCTTGTCGAGACGCTCAATTTGACTATAAGCTCACCATACTCAACATCCGTTTGATAATCTAAAAATTCCCGTAAAACTTTCAAAAGCAATTTAATGCCTTATTTTGTGCTTGATTTGGTTCGGATTGGACCAAATTTGGTATCATTGGGTCTATCTCGTCGAGTAAGTCAATTTAACTATAGATTTGTTAAGATCGAAGTTCTTGATGACTTTTAATCGAAGATTGATAGTTTCTTTCTCACAAAATTATCTTGGGATCCCTGTTATATCTAGAGATTTGTGTTAGATGATAAAATTTGTTGAACGCTGCTTATCAGGAATAATTCGAGTTCTTTCTCAGCTTGGATGGTGTCACACTATATATAATACTCGTGCAAGTTATTTAAAAATGAATATAATTTAAAAATAAATACATGTATTACGGTAATTGCTTCACAATAAATTTTCATTCTAACTTCGAACCATCAAATTCTAAGAAAAAAAAAGAGAGATGAGATAGAGAAAGCATGAATTGTGAGGGCTTAGAATGATTTTAGGACCCACATTAGTTGAAAAAATTATTATGCATTAGTTAGGCTACTATGAACCTACCTAGAATTTCGATGATTTCATCAAGGGGTGTAAATGAGTTTAGTCGAGCTCGAGTCTCCTTCGATTTGAGCTTGAGTTCAATTAATATTATTGAGTCCAAGCTCAAGCTCGGGCATAAATCTACAAGCTCAAACGGCTCATGAGCCAACTTGTTTAGCGTAAAAGAGAAAATAATATTAATTTGAGGTAGTGTTATAATAACATGAAAAGTAAAATGAGCAATTAGTATAGTAATAATAAGAAATCACTTTATATAAAATATAAAGTCTTCAAATTTAATATATTTTGAGTATATTTTATGTTAATACTTTTTAAAACGAGCCGACTCACGAGCTAACGAGCCGAGTTGGGGTATGTCAGGGCTAGCTTGAGCTTTTCTTGTTAGCTTATCGAACTCAGTTTATGAGCCACTTATTGAGCCGAGCTCGAGCCAGCTCACGAGTCAGGTTGACTCACTTACCCCCCTAATTTCATCTCTAATATGTTTTCCTATATTTTACTCGTAAGAATTTTAATAAAATTTATATAAATTAGTACTTCAATAATTGATAGCTTAGTTTTCTGTTCACGATAATATCTCGATCCAACGTGGATGGCTTTGTTGATTCAATCAATCGGATGGGGACATATTTAGACCATATGACAACTGATTTGAAATATCTTGTTTGGAAGAATAAATCTGAGCTTGATCGTTGTGGGAACTTTGTATAATAAAAAATATTACCCAGAAGAAACTGTCTAGATAACCATCATTGATAATCCTTAGTTACTTTAAATTTTTTAGCAGTGTTATTAAATTGATATTTAAAGAAAATTTATTTCCCTATTTTTCTTAAGAAGTCAAATTAAAGAGAACGAAACTTGTAAAATTGTTGACATTATTTTTTATGTAACACATAAATTAAGGGATTGAACTGTTCACTACTTCGATGATATCGACATTTGTGCTAGAATTGAAGTTATTATGGTGACATAGCTATGACACACTCTACTGTTTACCTAGTGGTGATAAAGGGTCAACATCAAACCTTTCCTTTCTGCAAAGACAATGTACTGAGTGCTCTGTCTTTGATCAGCATTTATAGCACAGTGTCACTCATGGTTGGCGCCACACTCACTATCATCATATTTTTAGCATTAAAACACCCATGGTTGGCACCATGGCACTGCACTCTTTGTCTCGAGCATATATGTACTCATGTTTATAATGTTGCAATGCGTCCTAGATTAGTTCCATAGTACCATTTTTTTTTCTATTTGATAGTTATGAAACATGATAACGTGTAGTGACATAACGTTGCAATATGTAGCACAGTGATGCAAATGACTAAATTTTTTTCTTAAAGAATATATCCTCTTGTTAGAAGATGATGGGAGAGAATGGGTAGATGGAGGATTTAGTCTCTTTGGTGGAAGGTAGAAGTTGCCACACACACACAGAGAGAGAGAGAGAGAGAGAGAGAGAGAGAGAGAGAGAGAGAGAGAGAGAGAGAGAGAGAGAGAGAGAGAGAGAGAGAGAGAGAGAAACTATGCTTGAAAACATTAATGAGAAGAGATGAAATAAATTTATTTTCCACTTCTCTTAGAATCATCCACGCCGAGGTGAAAGTTCATCAGCATTTCCCTTTATCATTTTGGACATCTCACAGTGAGGATGGGCAAGTCAGAAACCTACCTAAATTTCATTTACATGAGTATCTTCTTCTGTCCTACTCTCCATTTTTGCTAGAGCCCCTAGTTTTGCTATGAAGATCTAATTATTGGTCTGTGTATATAGAGGAAGCCCTTAAGGTAGGAAGCTATCCTTATTTCCCCACTACATTCCCTAAGATACCAAGAGTTACCTAATATCCCATGTTGCCATGGTATTGTGGAAAGTATCATATTCAAGCTATGTCCTTTGTCAATTGTAGTAACTTTGCACTATGTTTAAAGAGAGCATGAAAATATGAAAAAAATGTAGGTTTGCACATCTACCAACATCGATGACCACAATCGACTGCTATCACCAAATTATCATCTTCTATTCATCATCAGGCATCAATCACAGTTCTATTACCTTCATCAAACCACAACCATCATTCAATTGCCAACACTTATATATTATCATTTGAATATAGTTATCCATTCATCATCATTTGGTAGCCATTATCAAATTTTCTTTGTCTGAACACAATTATTAAGCCAAAAACACCTCATTGTCATCAAATTGCCACCTCTTGATCGATTTTCTCACCACCCACTACATTGCTTGTCTTTAGTGCTAATAATGAGGTCCACTATCCATCAAGTTAAGGTTCTTCCAGCACCCTAAACCCTATATTTTGCAAACACCTCATTAAATTTACAAACTTGCTAGCACATAAAATAAATAAGCAAACTCCATGTGCTAATTAGTTGAGATAAAGGAGCTCAAACTCAAGCTAATTTCATTTTTTTTCTTTTTCCTAGCAAGATGAGAGCTCGAATATTTATGACGTACATATAAGTGCAATAGTTTTTTTTTCTAACTCCTTAATTACCCAAACTAAAAAATTCTCATTCATACTTCAAATTAATTTTTCACATTATTTAAAAACAAATTTAAAATAAATAAAATATCACTACAACTCAATACTCATTTTAAATTCAATCTCACATTACTCTGCTACACACAACAAGAAAGGGATAATGACAATTGAGGTGACGCTCCATAGCTAAGAGTGTATTACTTGAGAGAATTTGTTGAGTATATCCTCACTGAATCATAAATCAAGCAAGCCGTTCATCATTAGAGAACTGGTACGCATTTTGCGTATTAGCACCTTAGAATAGTTATAATTTCACATTTGTCCTCCAATCAGACAATTTTTACCAGTTCAGGGGCTTCAGGCTTCGCTTCTTATAGCCAGCAAAGTGGAGTTTTCTTGTTCATGTCAAGATGTGCGGGGGCGCTATTATCTCCGATTACATCGCAACTGCGAGGCCACAGAGGGTCACCGCCGACTATCTTTGGTCGGATCTGAGGAAGAAGAAGAAGGGAAGCCGAAAGATTCGACCGGCGGCTTTTGAAGATGATTTCGAGGCTGATTTTCAGGAATTTGAGGACGAGACTGAGGTGAACGAAGCAGTTGATGTGGATGACGAAGAGGAACTGATCCAGGTGAAGCGCTTCGCGTTCCGCTCAAATGGGGTGCCGTTATCCCTAGGTAAGCATCTTGCCTCATTTTTGTGTTGAAAATTATTTTTAATCAGTGATTTCCATTTGATATTGTTCGGGGGGAGGGGAAGGTTATTGGGTTTCTTGGTAAGTATTAATATTGTGTAAATTGGGTTTTAATCGTATGATTAATTGGAGGAGGGGCTTGCGAATAGGGTTTGATGACATGCATGTTGAATAGAGTATTTTGAGGAAGCATCCATGATTTCATCCGTCAATAATCATTTGAGTTTTCTGATTCTTACTTTTGGAGCTTTACAGGCACAATCATGAGTTAATCATGACATATTTGATCTAATCCTAGTATTTGATATGTCTTGTGCTGTTTGGAGTTCCTTATCTCCTTTCTTATATTTCTGGGGTTTGAAGGTTCTTTTTGCAACTGCTGTTCTCATAACTTATCTTTAGTGATCTCGCTTTTATTGAGTAAGATTATATCAGTTTGAAACTGATGTTCTCGTATTCTCTTTTAAATCTTTCACAGAGCACGGTGGTGTGAATAAGCCTTTGCTAATCGTTTGAACATGACTTTTGATTAAGATTCAGCATACTTGATGATGGAGCTACACTACAACCTATGAGATTTGTTTGATTATTGATATAAAGTCGAATTTTCATCATGGTATCCGATTTGTTCCCGTGATATTATGATATCTCATCAATCTTAACTTTTTTGAATTTTGATGGGCGATATGTTCTTAGTTTTATATAATTAGATGTTGTCAGATGTATTTTGAGAGGAGGAGGAGAAGAAGCTTCAGTTTAATTGCAGGAGTTAATTTTAACTTATTTTCTTTCATAAGACAGGTTCTTTTCTTTTACCAAGATTAGCTTGGGTGAACACTTCTTTTTTCTTATGAGAAGTTAAAAACATATTTTGCCTTGTGTGAGGAGGAGGACAAGCAGGAGGATTTAATCTGATGTTTTCTCTCCCACAAAGGGGAAGTTAATCTCAAGGGAGGAGGAACTCCATAAACATCTATTCTGATTTTTTTTTCCTAGAGAGAGAACAGAAAAAAAAAAAAAATCTTCAGTTTAATTGTAGGAGTTAATTTTTATTTCATTTTTTTTCCCAATACAAGTTTTGACTTCTCTCATGATTAGCTGCGACCAAAACTTATTTTTTCTCATGAGAGGAATCTGGCAAACGGGAGTATTTAAACTGATATTTTCTGTTCCACTGAGATGAAGTTAATCTGAAGAATATACTAGCAAAAATTGAGATCCTATATTTGCTTTATCATGGATCCTATGAGGCATCAAGCAAGCTTGCTTAAATTATTATTGTCTTTATTTCTTTTTGTTTCCTGAATGAAATCTTTTATTTGATCATCAAAAGAGAATTATTTTGCTTGATTTTTTTATCTCACACAATTCTTTTTATCTTTTATCCCCCAAGGAGTCAAAGAGAGATCAAACATTAAAAAAAGCCCACAATTTGATGGACCCGCTGAGAAATTGGCCAAAAGGAAGAGAAAGAACCAATTCAGAGGAATCCGTCAGCGCCCATGGGGTAAGTGGGCGGCAGAAATCAGAGATCCTCGCAAAGGTGAGAGGGTATGGCTGGGGACATTCGATACTCCTGAAGAGGCTGCCAGAGCTTACGATGCTGCTGCTCGTAGAATTCGCGGTAAGAAAGCGAAAGTCAACTTCCCTGACGAATTTCCCAGAGCTGCTCAGAATCATGTGAAATCAAATGCACAAAAAACACAGGAACCTAAACCTTACAATCTTACCAAAGAATTTAACTTCAATCAAGTGTTTGGTTTTCCAAATGCATATTGCAAAACAACCTCTAGTCCAGGGCTGGGGAAGGTGGAACCCTTGAAGCTCGAACCAGCTACTTCATCACCAACTCTGAAAGCTTTTTCTCCTTCTCAGGAAGTTCCAAATTTCCTCTCTGAACAGGAAAGCAACTCTCTGAATTCCTCAGACTTTGGCTGGGAACATGAAGCTAATATGCCTGAGATCACATCAGTTCCTGCTTCCATTGTTGAAGATCAACAGTCAGGATTTTTTGAAGAAAGCGAACCGAAGAAAAAACTAAAAAATAATTCTGGTGAGGCAGTCTCAGCCGATAAGATTGCTGCAATAGAACTCTCTGACGAGTTGTCAGCTTTCGAGCCATATATGAAGTTCGGACCTTTCCTCGAAGGAGGCTCAGATCTATCCTTTGATTTTCTTCTTGGTGCTGATTCAACTCAGGATGGAATCAATTTCATGAACCTATGGAGCTTTGATGATACACCAATGGTAGAAAGTGTCTTCTAAAGGCATCTTAACCGGCTAAGGTATTTCGGTGAATAACAAGATAAGTGTGAAAACCTTTCTGTAATCTTAAATTGTTTTTTTATCTCACCATAAATTATATTTATTGGCGTAAATATTTTGTTTTTCAGGGTTCATTTTTATGGAAGTTATGGAGAACCAGAAATGTTAGCCAGCTGTGACGTGTTTCATTGAACTGTGTTCTTTGGAACAAATTTGAGGTTCTATCTCTTAAAACTTTATATGGTAGTGTTTATATGTGATGCGTTGTTTAGAACTTGGAGGATATATATTTATGTATTGTTTGTATGTAGTTGTCTGTGGAACTTATCAGTGCTACTCATGATTTGTGTTTCTTTGTCTTCCTGATGATTTTCTCCAAGGGGACATTTGGCTCTGCTTGAAGTTAATGTCTTGTAAAGTAATGAATTTGTTAGTTCCATTATTTGATTGGATATGCTTAGAAACCAATATTGATTTTTAACTCGAAAAATATCTTCAAAAATAAATCTCTCCAGTACGTTGATTTCTTATTCATGCGCAGAATGACTGAAAAATTATTATTTTCGGATGCCTTGTATCTTTAAGCAACTAAAAAGAACCCTGAGAATGATGATGCTGCAATGTTATTCAGCCCGTCTCTTTCGTTATTTTCTGTAGTTAAGTCACTTCATTGCTCTAAATTGCACAATTTCCTGGTTTTTCTTCAATTCTGAGGCATTGCAAATTTTTCTCTGCAAGTTTTGAAAATTTTTCTCGTGTGTAAAGATTGCCAACTTCTTTTTTTTCTTTTTTTTTTGTTTGTTGTTCTTCTGGTTCTAATGAGTGATCTAGTTATGACCTCTTTCAGAGATATATTCCTAATTTCATACAAGTAACATCTGTAGGTCACATCTGCAAATATAAATTCAAATTGAATTGTTTTACATAGAAAATAGATGGAGGGTCCAGTTGTCTTTTAGAGGAAGTGGGTAGAAACTCGTATTTGTTTTTTATTTCTTTATGTGTGGGTGTTATAAAGGTTGGTGTATTTAGCTTTAGTTTGATGGGAAATTGCTGTACAAGTTTGATTTGACAGAACATGCTGCGTGTCTGTGTTATATAAGCTTTCTGAAGAATTTGGATTATAGTCTATGGTATAATGATTTCTTAAGGGAAATTTTTTGGCTAAAAGTGATTCTCTGCAATAATATTCTAATTTGTTATGATCAATCTCTTTTTAAAAGTATTTTCTTATTTTTATGTTGGGAAATTTACATGCACATATCACAGAATTCTTATGTATTTGCATATCTAAAACCTGAAGTTTGATAGTTTATAATGCTTTGATGTTATTAACGATGTTATGAGCAATTTGGTTATATATATATATATATATCGCATTGAAATAAATTTAAAAACACATAAATATGGCTTTTCAGTGCTGGGTTTGGTTGTTGTGCCGTGTCCCAGAGTTGTTGGCCAAGTGGAAAACTCAGTTAGGTATGGTGGCAGGGTATGATGTCGAAATTGTTTACTCGAGAAAAAATTAAAGAATAATAAAATTATATGTATATAAAAAAAACTATGCCATCTCTTTCCTGAGTATAATAAATAATTAATGTTTTATTAGTTGAAAAAATATTCTAGTTTAGAATAAATGTAATTCAGGTGTAATGTATTGTTACTGAAATCTTTTGGAGTTAGTTTAATTTATTGTAAAATAAATAAATAATTTTCTTTGCTATGAAGTGAAATTAATTTTTTTTATTGGTTTAATGTAAAATTAAAATAATATATTCCAAATAATGTTTTTGTTGGCGGGGCAGAGGGAGGTAGCAAAGGTGGATGATGGCAGTGGTCGCGGTGATAGTTGTGCAAAAGGTGGTTGGAGGCGGTGATTTTTCTGGTGATAGCGACGTACCTAGTGATGGCGATAATTCACGGAAGCAATGGTGACCATCGGCATCGAATGGATGGTGGTGGCTAGTGAGCGTGGCCTAACAACTATTTAAATTGTGGTTTTTTGAAATTCGATCAAATTTGATTAATTTCAAATTCAAAGAAATAGAACTATCTATTGAATTTCAAATGCAATGTAATTTTATATTGCATTCCAATTCCTTTGAACAAACAACTAAATTTTCTAGGTTTTTAATATTCCTCTCATATATATATATATATATATATATATATATATATATATATATATATATATATATATATATATATATATATATATATTCCTATCAAGTCTAAAGGAATTTTGGCCAATCTGTTGTTTGGGTGGTGGAGAATTGGCTTATCTTACTTTGAATTCTATCATGGATCATCAAATTCTTAATAATGATGAATAGATTGATGTTGACCTTAAATCAGTATTCATAATGATTTGTATTGGATAGCTTAATTTATGTTTCTCAATAATGATTTGAACAATATGGAGGAATTGACTTAGAAGTTTGGGATTTATGTCGAAGAGCCATGTTGAATTGATGTTGCTTGGATAAGGAACATTAGGTATGGGCTCAATTAGGCAAATGTATCAATTTGCTCAAAGCAATAATAGATGTCCTTCTTTCTATTGTCAACACTTTGATTGAATTGTGTGCATTCGATGATTCATTCATGACTAATTAGAAGATAATCGGGGAGACTATTTGGCTTTTTAAGAACCTTCTGAACGAGGGCGGGAAGATTAATTTTCATAATTTCATATGATATCTCAACTATATTTTAGATGTTAAACATATAACTTATGTCATTTTGTTAGGACTTCAATCTAGAAATCTCTATTTTGGCATTGATTGGAGAGACATTCCAAATATATATGAGCCTAACTCACCTAATCATGCACTTTAAAGAATCATAAGTTATCATTAAATATAAATGAGATTGACCTAAGAAGAAATCAAGGTCATAACATTAAAAAATGAAACTTTATGTTGGGATTAACCTATCCTATTGATAGAGGAAGCTTCCATAATCAAACAACGAATAATTGAACACATTAAAATCCAAAATAGTAATAATTATGAATGACTAAATTGACTAAGGCAAATGAATGGTGAAGATCAAAACCAATACTTTGAAATTTGTTTCCATTAGTTAGAAAAAAATTAAATGCTTAACCCATCGGAGGTAGTTAAGCAAGTTTTTATAATATCAGGTTGCCTAAAAGCTCTATTACTATAAGCGGCTTCATGATTCAAAGAATTTACTCCTCCAAGACATATAATTGATTTTAGAGGTATATTGAATCTTAAATTATTCTTTGTGGAAACACGCCTCGAGAGTTAGAAACGGGAGGAGGATGAGAGAGGGAGAGGTCCAGTAGTTTGGGAAGTCCCTCGAGAGAAACGAGTAGAGATCCCTCTATTTGTCTAGTCACCTCGTATTTATAGAGGCATGCTTGTACAATTACTGAAATAATGGAACAATTATGAAAATTGCTCTTAATATGATTAGTTATACTAATTTTATACCAAATATATATTACAATTCCAATTTGAATGTAACAACTGGTCGATATTGTTGAACTCGGTCAACCGAGACGACCGGTCTAGTGGCGATCCTGATTGCTAAAGTAAAAGACTGGTAAGTCGGTATGTTACCGTCAGGCTCTCTTGTGAAGATTTTAGTCGATTCAAGGTTGTAGGCTTGACCGGCCTATTGAATCCTTTCGCCATAATGCATCAAATTGCTTCGATAGAGCTATCAGCCATCAGATGGTGGACTTGGATCATGTTTTTGTAGCCTGTTGCTCTGATTGTTCGACAATCGTCTTTAGCCGTTCAATTACTTTGGGATTCGTGCCGATGGTTTTGGTGCATAAATATTATTTTCCTGAGTTTTTCTGCTCCTTGAAAGTGAAAATTGTGATAAGGACAAGAAAACTATTTAATAATACTGCTAAAATCAAGAAAAAAAATAATTTGATGATTAAATTCTCGTTGGATTTTGTGCCCACCGTGCTCTATAAATAAAGCAACAGGCTTGGTTTGGCATCCATTGCCACCATTTTCTTCTAGACAACTAGGTTGCGTCATGGTGGACATTTCAAGTCAGATCACTGTGGACCCCAAGATTCTAGCCAAAGTGGGCTATCAGGTCCCAAAACTTGCAAAGAAGAAAAAGATTAAGAGGGAGAGGAGGACGGGATCCAAGCCTACGTTGTCAAATCGAGTTGATTAGTCCAGGGATCCTGAGGGGTGGATGTCGAAAGTCCCATGTAAGGAGGTCGCTGTCCCTGAGCCTAGAATGGATGTAGGCTCTGGGGGCCAACGGATTTTATTTGCTAAAGGTGCCGAGGTGAGTGGAAGGGAGAAACGCGAAGCAACAATCCACTTCCTCTCGTAACCGCTACTGCAGGAAGGTGGGGGCTTTTCGACGTAAGAGGGAAAGAAGCCCATAATGTCACTTTCTTCTTTGGACAGATTTATGGGTATGTAAGACCTTCTTTGGACTGTTGATGGTTCAGAAAAAAAATGATTTTTTCTTTTGACAATTTTAATGCAAACTAATCAGTTGGGTTGAATCACCCAAATGAAGGGTCGTCGAAGGATGTTGCGGAGTCCGCCTCGGCTATGGTCGCAGACATGCAGGCCAAATTTACGAGGCTACTGCTGGTCATTACCTTAAAGGGACGTCAGTCACCTAGCCCCTTGCCCGTTATTGGTCTCAAACCAGAGTCGGCATAGTTGCAACAACATTCCCTTGGAGTAATATAGCAGCGAGCAAAATGGACTAGCACCTTGACGGTGTTGGTTGGCTCTTCAGGGGGAGCGGATGGAGGTTCAGCCGTTGAACCAGTGCTGGAGTCGCTTGCACCCCCATCTTCCACAGACTTAGAGGTGGCAGCCTTTGTTAACATCCACTTTTGATGCGACAACTATGAGAAATCCCGGCTGAGTGACACAACACTATAATTAGGGTTTACACCATAATAGCCTCATTTTTGAGTCGATTGTTGTCAAACCGACATCACCTCCGACATCCTATAAATTGATGTTTGTTTTTGTGGCATGTGGCTGTATCTGGCTAAATGTGCTCCTATGTCGCGGATCGTCAATGAAGTTATCGCACGCCATATTCGGGTCGTAAGGCTAAGTTATGGATAAATAGATTTTATTTTGGCGCCATTCTACTCAACGACACATAGACGGTTCGTCCTCTCAAACTCTCTTGAGATGCTTTCATGACTTTTATGGAGTCATTGGATCATAACTGCTGATATTCGCTCATCAGAGAATCCACAAGGCCTGGAACCCCTTAGCGAGCTTGTCTGGAAGTCTAAATTTTCTAACCCGGCGTCACCACGCCCAACCAGTGGTTTTATCATGCCTAAACTAGGCGTGACCACACCAAAACCTCCCCAAAGAGCTCAGATGGCCTGTTTTCCACGTGACTACGCAAGCCAAAATGAGAGTTTGGCATAATTATGCAACACTTCGGGTGTGGCCATGCCTAATTCTAAAAAAATGTTCAGGTTAATCAATCGGTGTGACCACACCCGGAGGTGGTGTGGCCATACCTACCAAACTGAGTGCCCAGCTTAATTAAGCTTGGTCTTGGTTGTGACCACGCCATGCCTCCATTCACGTTGGATGCTACAGTGGCGTGACCATGCCAAAGTGCAGTGTGGCCACACTGTTGGAACGTATTCCTCAATTTTGACCTTCGGTCCTCAAATTCTCGCAAGTGAGGTGGCCATGACCGGTGGTCCTCCCTCTTTTTTGCCTTGGTTTTCACTTAAAATGGCATAGAAACCATTTTATTCCATTCCAAATGGGAAAAATGGCTTGGGACTATTGGGCTTCTTCCTAGGGCAAGCTTAACCAGGGGAAGAGGGCTCAGTTGCAAGGATCATCCTACATTTTGCTTTGGGAGCGTAGAGAAGAAGAGAGCTTGAGGGAGAGCATTAGGAGCTTCCAAGGGAATTTTTGAAGGGGTTTCTTCTTCTTCCTTCAAGAGAGGCCAAGGCAAGCCTACTTCTTCCATTTTCCTCAACTTTTCTTCCATTTCTCTGGTCATCTTCCTCGTTTCCGGTGACTTCTAATGAGCCAATGAGGAAAGCTTTATCCTAGCATTGAAGAAGGAAAACACTTATGATCTTGCCATTTTCTTTGGTGCGGACTGCTTCCACATTACTTTGGAGAAGAAATTCGGCCGTCTCGTCATTCTCTCCGGCAATGAGAGCTTCTTCCTCTTAGAGAAACACTTTGATCAACTATCGCCTAGGTGAAATCTTGAGATTTTTCATTCCTAGAGTCCCCTAGGCAAGGGTGTTAGAGAAAGTAGGTTAGGATTTCTTTGTTCTTAGAGGATGCCCCATAGAATTAGGTAATTGTGTTCTCCCTCGTGAATCCAAAGAGAAGAAACTATCTTTTTTGTTCCAAACCAAAATCCAAAAGTCTGAGTTGCACTAATCCAGTCGTTTGTCTCGGTGATTTCATGCACACGGGCATTTGAAATCCACATACCAAAAAGATGAGGACATTCCTTCAATAGTCATCTATTTGGTCATGGAGAATTCCTCTTGTGAGGGATTCCCCATCTAGCGCCATGGAAAGGAGGTGGGCGTCAGTTGCCTCACGTAATATGGCATCGGTACACCTCTCCGTCATTTCAACCTAGGTTTCTCATTAGTTTGCTAGGACGAGCATAATTCATTGTCGAATCTAATCAGGTATCATGTTGTTGATGTTTGCATTATCATAGTGTGCATGACATTATTTAAAATATGCACACAAAAAAACATCTGTTTATGCATGCTCTATCGATCGGCTGCCCACGTCGGCCCAATCAACCATCTTAGGTCAACTCGATTCATCGGATGTCACCAACCTGATCGTAACAATAGATCATATTTCGTTGATGGGCCACCCATGATGGCTTGATCGACCATCTTCGGTCGACATGACAGATTGGGGCCGCTATCAGCCCGATTGTATTGATTGACCACCTTTCGTGATCGACCGCACACTCCGACCCAATCAACCACCCTTGATCCACTTGATTAATTGGTGCCACCTCGGTCGAATTGATCGATCGATCATTTGCATTTGGTATGCCGCATTCATCACATGCTTTTTCACATTTTCTGCATTAGCACATCCATATTCGCACTCTTTAGTGCACTTGAGAGCATTTGCCTTCATATGTTCGGGATGGGTATTCGTGCCTCCCAAATACATATTATTCTACACCTTGGCTCCTTGACATCCCTATATCGTGGTGCACCATATCCTTTATATTTGCACTTGTACTTATTCACTCCTGTATGACCGTTTCGTATGGCATTCCGCAAGTTGCATCACCTGCATGTTTGAACCAGTTTGAATCACTGTTCTTACATACTCGCTCCAAATACCCACGTGTCTGAATTGTGGATGGGTTTCCATCCAGTCCATTTGACATGTAGTTTTCTCCATCGAGAATTACATTTCTTCACTTCCTATGACACCGTTCTTGACTACCATAGGTCTTATTCCCGAGATGCTGCCTCCACAGCACGGACATCCTCTGTGTTGGTGTCTCCATAACACACCCACCCACCGAGACACAATCTCCACGTCACACCCATTCTCTGGTTCAGTATCTCCATAGCACACTATTTCTTCATGTCACTGTCTCCGTGACATACTCATTTCCACTTGTATTATATATTTTGCATGCATCATTCCGCATTACCGGCACATTCGTCGTTAATATATACCCTCATTTACTAGTGACAAATGTTTTCCCTCTTTCGATCGTTCCAACTCTGCTAGGACGATCATATCATTATGAATCTGTTGCATTTGGATGCTCTCCCCAATCATCTTGAGAACGAAGCTAGCTCGCTAGTTGAGTGACCATTCATTGGTCATGTCGCGGTAGCCATTATTACTCATGTGGATGTCTCGGTGGGTAATACTAGCTATCGCATCGTGGACCAGCGTGCATATGTTTTGCTAAGGTTACAAGGGGTCTAATAGTTCCACTTAGGCTTTATATTTCTTAGGAACTATTTTAAAAATATAAAACTTTATATATTTTTATTACTTGTATGCACTCATATTTCCAAATATACTTTGAAACTATTGCATGTCTAGCTTAGACCATATATAAGGTCAATTTTTCAAAAAATCTTACAAAACATGCATCTAGAGGCGCCACTTATTATCCTTAGATTTTTAGGACAGACCAGGAGACGACGACCCCATCAAAACATACGCTAGCCTTCTGACATGACCTTGCACTCACTTAGATGTTGTGTTAGAACAAAATGTTAGATGTTGTGCTAGGATAAGTACTACGATGCTATGTATTCTTTTTCGATGTCTTGGCTATAGTTCTCTACTGGTTTGGTTAGCCTAGTTAGGCATAACCTTTTGTGCTTTTGGTGTGCTTTCATGAAATTGTGTTGTAGTATATTAAGTTTATTTTCTTGCAGGGAGCAATGCCTAAAACACACACTCACATGTGTAGCAGGGAGGAGCAATGTAATGATTCAAATATTAACTCCTGCAGACATTGCTCAGCTCCTCCCGCTAGACATGGTTCATATGCATTGCATGTGGTTGACTTTGCTGCTAATGTTGTTCTCATGCAGGTTGAGTCCTTTTTTTACTTTTCCTATGTACTTTTTAGAGTTCTTAGGACAGTTTGTATTAGAAATTAGATATGAGCATGAGTTCTGAGGCGCCAAACTGACAAAACATGTGACGGGGACCAGGAGCTACTTGCTCGTGTCTTGTACCTTAATTCTAAGTATTAATGTAATGAATTATGACCAAGTGTGCACTTACTTAGTGTCTAGTTGCCTTTTTTCTTTTTGAGATATGTTGTCAACCTAACAAAATTATTTAATACTTGGCTCACTTTATTTTCTCGTACTTTGCATGCTTGTATGCTTAGATTGGCTTCACCCTTCTTACTTTGTGGTTTGTCTAAGAATCCACTATTATAACTTAGGCTCTCTAAGGACCTAAATTTATAATTTTTTTTTTTACAAAGTTCTAATAAAAATTCCAAGACAAATTTAAATTTAGGCTTAAAATATTCAAGATTTTCTTTAAAAAAAAATTTGCACATTATTTCTGCATGGTCTTCGGATCGGATTTAAAACAGTTCGCATGCATAGCTATGCACCTAGTCATATTTAATAGGGCTTCTACATTATGACTTGAATAAATAATCACATCGTTCTGCATGTCCCAAAGAGAATCCTCCGTGCTTCTCCAACCTGACTAGCCCTACAAAAATTTCTACTTATGTGATTGTTTAGCACGTTTATGGTCTTAGAGGCTTTCTCAACCCAAACGGGGAGCAAATCTTTTGTGGGAGTGTCTCCAGCTTTGTAGCTATAGATCCCTTATTTTTTTCTCCAGCTACATCCTTATCGTGTCAGCATGTATAAGTCCCACCTCTACTTCTTCCTAACCACATAGGGTCATAGGATTAGAGTTTCCATCTCTTGACATTAGGGCTACCGAGATCCCTTTGGACAACGAAATTCACATAATTATGACTAGGGATCTCCGGTTGTGTTGAATCGACTACCTTCATGACTAGTTAGACCTGAGGTCCCAATAGCCTAGGATGACAGATCTGTGATATCTTGACCCGACTATCTTTATCCGATTAGGATCACTCTACCCATCTTTGCTAGCCCCTTTAAGCTTGTCACTTATCTTGATGCTTTGTCGATGTTATTTCTTAGTTTGATCACGCCCATGGCTTCTTTTCTCTTGCTTGAGAGGTCAAACAACCGGCCAGCTAGTGTCACCAATTGGTCGGTTTTAAGTCCCATTTTATTGAATATCATTTTGAATATGATATTGACCGAGCTCTCGGCGTTGACTAGGATGTTTCCCACTTGTTAGTTATTTATGAGGGTTATGATAATGATTATGTCGTTGTGTGGGTTTCCCTTCGATGGGAGATATACATCAATAAAAGTGATGGGAGGGTGAGCACGAGTGTAAGAGTTGATGTAACATACCTCTCCTGACCGGTGTCTCTTTGGCGGTCGTGATATATCTCTACCTCCGCCGGTCGGGATAAATAGTTGGGAGGATTCCAGCCAGGTGGATTTCGTTCGCCCAAACAGGTCCATCTCTGGGCCTCTTTAATGAGGCCTTTCTTTATCATTGTGTGTGGGCTCCAACATCAATGAAATCTTTCAAATTTCCAACCCAAAAGAGCTCCTCTACCAAATTTTTGAGGTGGAGGCATTCCTCCGTGTCGTGTTGTGGTCTTGATAGTACACGCAATATTTGTTCGAATTGTACAATGTTGGCGTAGTCTTCAGTGGAGAAGCTTTCTTAAAGTAATCCTTACTTTGAAAAACCTAGAATAGTTTGACCATTGTCGAAACGTTCATCTCCTGATATATGTGCGGTTGCTTGAAGTATCATGGAGGCCTCTTGTTGGAGGGGCGTCACTGCTAACACTGGTTGGCTTGGCTGCCCTTCTTTTTATCCCAAGTCTCATATCTCCTTTTGATCATTGGTCAAGGGCTCAGTCACTCTTTGACCTTTGGTCGTCCTCCCGGTCCTTTTGCTTTTGTGGTATGGGGTCGAATGCTCTCGATTAAATTTTCGAGGACTCCATAAGGTCTTCTTCAATAGCGATGTGATCATTTGCTAATTCTAAGACCTTCGTGAAAGTTTTTGTCTTAGGTAAGTTCAAGTCATACCTGAATCGCTTGTTGCATGTCCCTTATTTTAGCACTGGTTGAGCGATGAGAGGCTCCAAGTTCTTTACCTTTTGCATTTTCTTTTGGAAGCGAGTGATCTATGTTTGTGGGCCTTTACTCTCCACCTGTTGACCTGAAGCGGGGTCTCTGTATCCTTCCTTGGCTTCTGTACATTAGCGAAGTGTGCCAGGAATACCTTCTAGAACTCAAAAAGTGATGGGATGACTCCATCTGATAGGTTATTAAACCATCAAAGCACAGTTATTTTCAGCGTAGTCAAGAATAGCCGGCACTTCATGGCATCATTGATTTGCAGGACCCCATCGTTGACTAAAAGGAGGCAAGGTAATTGGTTGGATCACTTTTTCTTTTGTATGAGTTGAAGTGAGGAATCTCGAGCTTCGTCGTGGGTATTGTTTCCTGGATCCTTCGAGAGAAGGTGTTACCTATAACCGGCCGCGAGAACGTTTCCCCTTGTCCATCCAATGCAAGGCTACCAACATAAATGTGATGTTGTCTGCCAGTTGGGAATCCTGTGGTGCCTCAGTAGTTTGGTCATCGGGCCAACCATGTAGTGCTAGCGGATTGTCAAGGGGAGCCCTCTAGGAGTGGGTCCTCAACACTCTCCCTACACGAACAGTGTTCAGGAGCTCTGTAGAATTATCACCACCCGAATAGCCTTGAAGTAGTCCACTATTTGTGTTTATAATGCATGGACTTCTTCTTGTATGTCACGGTGCACCGTTTCTCTATCGAACTCCATGGGTGTTATTTCTCTCTGTAGAGATTCTCCTTTATAATTGGCTCTGCTTCTCCTCTGAGGCATGCCCACGCTCACCGCACCACCTCTTAGAATTTTGAATCCTAAGTTTTTGTAGGAACATGCCTCAAGAGTTAGAGCCGAGAAAAAGAGGATGAGAGAGAGAGAGAGAGAGGTTCAAGTAGTTCAAGAAGTTCCCCCAAAGAAACGGATGGGAGGTCCCTTTATTTGTCTTGTCATCTCCTATTTATAGAGGCATGCTTGTACAATTACAAAAAAGATGGAACAATTATCGAAATTGCTCTTAATTTGATTAATTATGCTGATCTAATACTAAATATGTGTTACAATTCGAATTTGAATATGACAATAACCAGCTGGTCGATATGCTTGAATTCGGTCCGCCGAGACAATCGGTTAAGTGGAGACCTTGACTGTCGAAGTAAAGGACCAATCGATCAGTATGTTGTGGCCTGGCGCCCTTGTGAAGAGTTTAGTCGATTCGGGACTGTAGGCGCAGCCCGCAGATTGATCCATTCATCATAATGTGTCAGATGGCTCCGATAGAGCTATCGACCATCAGATGGTCAACTTGGATCATGTTTTTGTAGCGTGGTGCTCCGATTGTCCAGCCATCATCCTGAGCCATTTGATTGTTCTAAGATTCCTGCCGCCTGCTTTGGTGCATAAAAGATAAAATGTGATCGACATCATCAAAGCTATTATTAGAGGAGCTTCACTTTTTTATCCAACACAAAAAGAGACATTAATGGCCAATAACATCTAAATCATTGAGTTTATTTTAGTCACATTTGATATCCTCATAAAGACTCCATCATTACTTTTTATAGGGTAATTGAACTTTCAACAAATGCTATGATAACATTAGTTGGTCCAATGAACCTACTTTTTTCTATTTTACATTTTTAAATTTAGTCCGTTCAAAAGAAGAGTTTCATTTTGCTCTTTCTTGGATCGTGTCATTTTTAAATTAAAATCAAGGGCTAAATAATGCTACTTTTTTATAAAACAAAAATAAGGAAAGAAAAATCGTGATGGAAAAACAAAAATAAGAATATAATAGTAATAATAATAATAATAATTGCGATATTAATTCATGGATTTGAGGGATATATAGTGATCATATCATACAAAATAAAATAATTTAGGGCAAAATATTAGGTGTGGATACCGCATATCTGGCAACGGCCCGGATGGAGTGTACTGGCAGCATGGCCGCATCCGGGCTGTTGCCGGACGCGCTGTGCCTGATATTTTTTTCTTGAAATTGGCATCCATCCCTAGATTGGACCAAACTATTATGAATTAGACCCATTGCAGAATAGTTGAGGCAGCAATGGCCTTTCTTTGTCGTCACTTTGCCCGTCATTCAAATACATTTTATACATATGATTTGATATGATTTAGACATTATAGTAATATAGATGTTAGATATATATAAATACATAAAGAAATCAATCTAAATCTCTAGGAATGTAATTAGGCTTTCAGATGCAGAGGAAATAAATGACAAGAAAAAATGTGAACTATATATACATTATTTAAATGGAATGTATCTATGACATCTACCTGCTAAAAGAATAGAATTTTATGGTACAGAAATTGCAAAAATAATATGATAAATAAAAAATCCATTTGTGAATATATACAAGTAGAAAATCAACACAGTTACCACATTTTTGTTCAGCTACTTCTGAAATGTTATATTGCTGCATTTATTTTTCTGGCCGCATATTGACGATCAGAAATTTATTTCAAAAACATAGAGCTCCACCGTGATGAACCCAATGTACAAATCTCTCAGAAAATTCACTAACATCAGAATTCTGCACATCACCCTGTAAAAATGCATCATAACAACATTAACAAAATCAACACTAATGAGTCGGCAGGAGCACAAGAATGAAGATGGACTATCAATTATTGGTTTAGTAATCCAGATTACAGTTGGTTAATGTTGAATTTTGATAAATATTAGAGTAAATTACCCAATCACAGTAATTTTGGAGAGGAATGACAAATGGTAAAGAGTAAATTATCAAAGTCAATAAAGTTTGCTCCTAGTGATTAGTTTTTTTACTTTATTCAAGTTTGATCCCTGGGACTGAACAGAAAAGTGAGACATCAGGTTGAATCTGAGCAGCATTATTTCACAGTTAGCAAAAATGTGATCAAGCAATGTTATTTAAGGTAGAAGGCCTAAAAGTCACAAGCTTCTGTACTCCAAAAGACAACGCAAACTTAATATTGGTTCTTTTGGAATCAATACATCATTGCCACTTCATTAATATATGGCTAAAAAATAATCATAACCTCAAAACATCGGATTATTACAAATTTTCAAATCATCGCCATCCAGAGTCTTCTCCCGCTAACTATTGCCTTTATTGTATGGTCCGAGGTTTTAAAAATCAGACTAAGACATTGAACAAGTTTGAGATATTTAAGTTTCAACGGTTCAATAGAAGGTGTTGAGCTGAACGCCGTAATAAATATTAAATTATTATAAAATGATTTAAAAGATGCAGTAATGATACAATAATAATATTTTCAATGAGTCAATATAAAATATTCAAATAATCTAATTCAAGGCATATTAAATGTTTTGAATAAGATTCTAAATTAAAGTTTTAAATGTGACATTTTCATTATTTTCTCCATTTTTAATCTTTATATTTCATTTCTAGTCATCCGATTAAAAACAACAGGACAAAAAATATACCTAAATTTACACTGACTGAATCAAACCAAATAGGCCAAAAATTACAAAAAAGTTTAACGCATGCCTACACAATATTTCTAATTTAGAAAGGAAATAAATATGGTTTCAGGAGACAAACCAGATCACTCGATCCTTCCCAGTTAGAGTTAGATGTTGCTTCAACAACTGATTCGGTAATGACATTTTCACTTGATGACCTGCATGTACTAAATAAAAAGTGGAAGATCACTGAGTACATCCCATTCACAATTACTTGTACAAAACTAATGAAAAGCAAAAATTAAAAAATATAAATATAGTTTCTCAGCTAAACAATTAAGTGAGAACTAATTACAATTCAATTCCATCAAACCAAACAGATCATACATGTATATTAAACTGAAATAATTATAAGCAAGCAGAACAGCATGTTGTCACCTTTCATAGAATTCCTCTGCGCATGAATTTCCTGAAGATGAGATGCGGTCAAGATCAAGAAAATTTGAAGAGCTCGACTCGTCGAATCTAAGTTGATGAAAACAACCATGTTCGCTGTCGGCAAATAGTTGCCTGCAAAATATTTCAGAATGCACACGACCAAAAAGAGTAAAAAACAAAAACTAGAGCAACGGTAAGATGATAGATTATATATATATATATATATATATATATATATATATATATATATATATATATATATATACTCATATATAAAAATGTTTCAAAATAGTCTCTCACTCTTTATAGAGGGGTCATTTTGGTCCCAGAGACCTTATAAATGTCAATTTAATTCCCATGCTCTTTTAATATGGGCTAAAATAATTCTCAGGAGCGACTATTTCAACCCCAAAAGAGTCCGTGGATTAATTTGACACTTCTATAGACTTATGTATGTAATAATTGCTAATATAATTCATTTGCTTTCACACCTGATATTAAAAAATGCTTAAATTTGAAGTTCATACTAAAAATAAAAATACATTTAATATTATTTGGTGGGCTTGAACCAGCTTAAGAAATGCATAAAATCAAGTCACTGACCTGCAATATGATGTATCCCTTGCACTAGTAGGAATCTCTGGCGTGAACTCAGAAAGACCCTCCTTCTTGGCATTTACTGGGGAATGAACCTTTTGAGAATTTCCCTTTACTGAAATTGAGCTGGAATCATCTGTGCTCTCACATAAATTTCCCTCTGACCGGGATCTTTTAAACGACCTATGTAAAACAAAGCAAATTATTTGTTAATACAATTTCAAAAAAAAAAAGAAAAAAAAAAAAGAAGAAAAAAAGAAAAAAAGAAAAAGAAAAAGAGAAGAAAATATTTTAACATGAAGAGGCTATTTATTTTTCTTTGAAATCTACCACAAGGTTTGAAGAGATTATTTGGAGTCAACATTAAGCTAATCTGCTTCTACGAATTTCACTTCCTAATACAAATCCCAGACTTAGGTGGTGCTTGGCTGCAATCTGATTTTACATTAAATAGGATTTATGAAATCCAGTAAATTCGGATTTATCAAATCTTGTGTGGCGGAGATAGAGCTAACGAGCTATCAAAACTATGCTACCAAAACTATGCTACCAAGTAATTTTATTATTTCGAATGTTGGCTGGGATTATCTTATATTCCTGCCTAAATCCTATCAAAACTATGCTACCAAGCACCCCCTAAGAAATTTTCTCACCTTATTGATCTCTTCCTTTCATCTATTTTTTTCGAAATATTTGTTATTACGCTCAATAGAACGCAATTAAGAAAAAAGATTCATATAACTGACCCCACTTAGTGGGACAAAGGTTTGTTGTTGTCGTATTTGTTATTGGCTTGCTCGAG
This sequence comes from Papilionanthe hookeriana x Papilionanthe teres, assembly GCA_022702705.1. Lineage (NCBI taxonomy): Eukaryota > Viridiplantae > Streptophyta > Magnoliopsida > Asparagales > Orchidaceae > Papilionanthe > Papilionanthe hookeriana x Papilionanthe teres. Next base: position 55,306,156 of record CM040427.1, on the reverse strand, counting down.
TTATTGATCTTGTTCAAATTTAATACAAAAGTGATTTTCATTATGTAAAAATATTCAATTGATTGCTGATTTTGTATGGTTTGACTTTATTTCTGATTTCTTTGGATCTATTTGATCATTGCATTATTTTTTGGTTCAAATTTTCATATCTTCTAATTTGAATTGAAGGAAAACAGGTTTTTGTGTATTTAGTATTTTCTACTCTATGATTCCCATTTTTCTTGTGTTAACTATTTTCACTTTATCCTCCTAACTGCCTCAGAAGCCCTACATCATTAATCATCCAACATTGAATTGAAATCAAAGCTTTTAATTGCATCATCACGTCAACTAAAAATAGGGTCTAGTAAAAAAATATTAATAAATAAATCATATAAATATACATTCAAGAAAAATACAACATAGCCAATGCGAGCTTCAAAATTAAATTCCTACATATGATAGGGGTATGGTCTTAAGATTTGAAAGACTTCTTTAAAAATAAAATTAGTAGAGCATGCTCAACTAATTTATTTAAGTGTTGCATGTAAAACAAATTCAACATGAGTTAGCATAAAACATAATATTAAGAAGTAATATATTTATTCGATGAATATAAGAACCAATTGCATAATTAATTCATGAGTAGTAATAGAATAATGCTAGCATCTTTGTAAAGCATTTTTGACACATATTGTTGTGAAATATGATTTGCCTTTACAAATAGACTGGGCCACAGTTCACTGAAAATACTATCTGTGGCTTTATCTAGATCATCGAATATTGAGGTATGTTGTGAGAATTCTATCAAGACTCATTCACTTGTGATTCATATTTCTAAAGATAATTAATGTTATCTCCTTTGAAGCTTGTGATAACTCAAAGAAAAATCTTGTCCTTGTACCTGCATAAAATAAAGATTTTTCTCAATTTAATGATATTTTATTATTAGACTTGCTAGAGTTCTTGATTTTATCAAAGTTGACACATCTGAGAATTCAAATGTGATGCTATAACTTTAATTGCTTGCTAAATTTATGTTCTGCTAATTTCATGTTTTGAATTTCTCATATGAAGCATAATTTTAAAATAGACCTCTCCAGTTAAGATTCACTGTCAACATAACCATCATTGGAAAATAATTATTTTTGAACCCTATCAACTCTATCCCGCACACAGAGGATTTGGTTCATAATATATGTATTATTTAAGTTTCAGAAATATACAATGAAATTTAATTTTAAAAATAGACCCTTCTAGTTGAAATTTACCATCAACGCGGACATCGTCTGGGAATAATTGAAATTTATAGATTATTAAGAACACTAGTTTTTTCAACTCATATCATTGTGCGGGATGATCAAACTGGCTCAGGAGGGGCTCAATCTTGTCGACTCCAAACCAAAGGAAAGTGAGATCATTCACCTACTTATTCTTCCTTCATCTTCTTCCTCTTCCTTCGTCTTCCTCTTTCACTACTATTTTCATAACTTAAGAGCAAGAGAAAAATCTTCTTTGCGAAAGTTTCTTTGGAGAAGAAAAGATCATATAGCTCCCTACACAAGAAAAGATTGGAGAAAATAGAACACAACAATAAACTCTGCAGTGGTGAGACTCCCTCTAAACATTATTTTTTCTCATTCTTTGAAAAATTTTTAAGTTGATAGGATTGAACAAAGTGTGGGACTTTCAACATTGCCCTATAGGCAAGATGACTCCGGGAATTGATTACTTAAACATCATTAGAAGTAGTAATCTTGTCAACTTCAGCCCTCGTGAGGAGGATTGGGCTAGCTCGATGGGGGTTCAATCTTGTTGAATCCAATCCATGTAATGAAGAGGATCAGATTGGCCAAAGTGTGAGAATTATGACCTCTCGCCTTATAAGCAAGGTGGCTCATTGCCCGCGCAACATTCTCAGACACTTAAATTTAGCGAATCGACACTAGCGACAAAACAAATGTGGGAATTTAATTTATTGAATCGAATGGATTTTTAAATAGCCTAACACGTATTTTGAGACATTTTATTTGAGCTTAAGAATTGTTTAATTCGTGCATCATTCTCAGACCTTGTGTTTGAGCAATTAGCACATTAGTCGAAGCATATGTGAGTATTTTATGCTTATTGCCTTTAGTTAATTTTTAAATAGTTCGCACACATTTTTGGGACATATTTAATTTGAGTTAAAACATTTGTTTCACCTGCGCAACACTCTCCGACTTTATGATTGAACGTTCGGCACGTTGGTTGAAGCACATGCGGGATTTTAATATTTGTCGATATTGACTAATTTTTAGATAGTTTTATTATTATTTGCACGGTCATTTTATCAATAGGATTTGCACAAATATTTTCATGCTTTTAGTTTTGCCTTTTGTCAGCTCATGTATGTTGGGTTGCAGATACGGTGGCGGGCATACAACACTTCACTTCAAGCGTCTAAGTATTTCATTCTGTCAACTTCTAGATGTGTGTTGTGGATCCGTTGGAGTTGAAGACGTCTTAGACTTCAATTGCATATTTGGAATTATGTATCTCTCCCATCCTTAGCTCCCATTTGAGTGTCCAGGTGGACCCCCCCCCCCAAACAGAGGTTTCATTCGAGCTCGTTGACAAGTCTTCGATCCCCCTGTGAGTCGTGCAGATTCTATTTATATTTAATTTTGTTGTTTAAAATGATTTGTGCAATCATTTTAGTCTTTAATATATAGCTTAGGAGCTTTCATGCTGATTGAATTTTGGTTCAAGTGAATTCAATTTACTTGCTCTTTTATGATTGACATTCCGACCAAAATCTGGCAGCATTTCGACAACCTCCCGGTGTCGTCCCCCATTGGGGGGCTGCATCGAGAGTCTGGGTCTGACCACCACGAGAGTCTAGGTCTGCATCTGAATCGAGAGTCTGATTCTGCATCTGAATCGAGAGTCTGATTCTGCATCGAGAGTCTGGATCGGCCCGTTTGTGGAGGGGGCGGGCTGATGGGAGGCTTTCAACCGGTCCCTCTTGAACCAGTCGTGATACGGGTGTAACAGATTCACTCGGTCGTTAAACCATCATTGGTGTTCATTTCTTTCATATTCTACTTTCACACAAAGAAAGAGAAAAATTGTAAAATAATTGGTCTTTAATTTGTCAAATCCTAATCCCTTTTGCACGATATACCTTCATTGTATCATTCTAATTCCATTAGGAAACATAGAGCATCATGCATCATCAAACTACATTATCAAAAATTAAAAGTTCCTTTTTTCAAATGAAAATTTTGGGACCACTGGTCTCAGTGAAGGCTCCCAATAGTAATAGAGAATAAATGAAAATTCTCAAATGAGAGAATAAGTATCCATAATAGAAAAAAATGTCTAACAGACAGGATTTATTGTTCCTCAAATGCTTCTCTAACAATTTAAATTTTTCATTTCCTATTAATGTTTTTGTACGACTCACCATTTTCAGTGAAATCTCTCAAAAAAGAGGAAGCAAACAAAAACAAATAATTTAAAGTAAACAACATCCATATATAAAGGGAAGTGCAACTTCAGGTACACTACCTGGCTTTTTCATCAGCAAGGGAAGTGCCGTGCCTCCTAATACTGTAATGCTGATCAGAATCAAGCTCCCATAGTGCTGCTTTATCCTTTTGTGGCTGGAAGTACCCTAAGAATCTGTACCATGTCCTTAAATATGAAATGGTAAAATATATTCCAAAAGTACAACATACAGACATATATATATATATATATGTATGTATATATATATATACATACATACATATATATATATATATATTTGTGTGTGTGGATCAATATGTATATGTATATGTATACTGGAGCAATTGTGTTCAAACAGGAGGATTGACAAAGTATTCCAATTTCAATTGGATTACATCGGGAGTCGGTTTTGAACTCATATCTTTTTGCTTTAGTTATGGATAAGGCTAGAAAAAGAGTTTAGAAAAAACTTGAATTATGGAGATCAACTTTAGAATCTAAAGATATTCATTTGAGAAAATTTAAAACTGAATACATTGACTGTAATTTTAGGAGTAGATCTAGTGGCGTGGTTGTAAAAATGAATGATCCCGTCATTAAATGGAGTGAATGTTTTAGATATATATGGTCTATTATCCAAAGTGATGGTGATATAAATAGGGATGCTATTAGTACAAATTCAAGTTGGATGGTTGAAGTAGAGGAATGTATTTGGGCCAATTGTGTGATTGAAAATTACCACTCAGGTTTAAAGAAAATTTTTATAAGATGATGGTGAGCTCTGCAATGCTTTATGGTGCAAAGTGTTGGCTTAAAAAAAAGAAGCATAAAATTAAGTTTGTTGAGATGAGAATGCTTGGGAGATCAAGATCAAGGAGAATTTCAGCGTGCAATTTTTCTAGTGATATCAAGAAGAAGGGTTTGGAGCAAAACCCTATAAGTTTCATTGATTATAAAGAGGAGATCTGAGCGAGTATTTTTATATATTTCAAAATTTTTAGGTAATTTTCTTGGTGATGTGGCTTCGTAATTTTTCTCATTCTCGGGTTTTCCTATGTTAAATCTTGGGGTTATTTTTCTATATTTGTTTTGTTGAGCTTCTATTTGATTTTTCTCATTCTCGGGTTTTCCCAAATTAAATCTTGGGGTTATTTTTTGATATGAAATTAATAAAAAATCCCACACATTTAATAAATTATCAAGGGGCCTCCACTTACAGTAAATAATATAAATAATATAAATAAAAGTGGAGGCCCCTTGATAATAAAAGTAATAATATAAATAATTATAATTAAAGAAAACAAAGCTACAATCACATTAACATTCAAGCTTGTAGCTGCAACTCTTTAAGGAGAGCTTCAGTTGGATGCCATAAAAAAGAAACAAAAGCATCAGAGTACGCTTCAAAAAAAAAAAAAAGAAAAAAAAATCCCAACCTTTAAAAAATATCAGCTGAAGCTGAAACCAACTTACACGTTTATGGCATCTTGTTTGAGAGGATCGGTATACGTGTTGCAGTAGTATCTTTGAACAGTCCTAAAAAATTCCTGATACTGGGTAGCTGCCTTCCATTGACCTCTTTTATCACAAAATATCTGTGATTACACAATCAATTTTAAACAAAAAAAAAATGTTAAGAAATATCTTCAGTGAAACAAAATGTAAAACACCATTTACAAACATATTTTTGCCATCTTATAATGAACAAGTAAATAGTGCAAAAATTCAGAATATTAGATGTAAAAATCTGTTAGCAAAATCCACTGCAGGTACATACCTTGTTATGAGCAGCAGAACCACCATATTGTAAAGCAAGTGTATCACCCATCTTCTCATATAAATCCATCACATCGTCAAACAATTGAGAATCCATGCCAATAAAAGGAACATCCATAAATCCCAAGAGATGCAGCTGCTGACAAAGAGCAGCAAAGCCATATGCAAACTGAGCTACATTTGTTCGGTCCAAACAATCAATGCAATTTGTACGAAGAACGCCCTTTTGAAGCATAGTTTTTCTTTCAAAAGAGCAAGCTAGATCCACAATGCTTTCAGGTGTCTCTTTCCTAGAGAAATTAGATTTCCCCTTGTTATCTTTATTTATCGGTCGATTGCTGCCATGTTCACTCCTGCAGTGGGTGATTGTAATTAGAACATTAATCGCCAAAGTGCTTGGGGCTTGTTTGGGATCAATTTTATTTTCTGTTTTTATTTTTGTTTTTTTTTAAGAATATGTTTGTTTAATGTGTTTTTAATATATTATTATTTTTTTATTTCTACCAACAAAATACATGTTTTTGGGAACACTCAAAACTACTTTTAGGTGTTTTGAGTAGTTTTAAAAAACAATCATATTTTAATGAAGCATACCAAGCATGTTAATTTCAAATCAAAACATAAGCAAAACAAAATAAAAACAAAAAATTGGAAATAAAAAACACGAGTGTGATTTTTATTTTTTATTTTTATTTTATTTGTTTATGTTTTGATTTAAAACAAAACATGTTTGGCATGATATAATATGTCTAGTTGTTTTTAAACACACTCAAAACATCTAAAATCACAAACAAAATTTGTTTTCAAAAATAAAAATAAAACAAGAAAAAATTGCACTAAACATGTTAAAATAAAAATAATAACAAAAACAAAAACAAATAAAAAATAAAAATAAAAGTGATCCCAAATAAACCCTTAAAGTATAAGTGACAGCATTTACAAGACTAACATGAGGAAAGAAGAGCCCACGGAACCAGACAGTTTTAAAGAAGAGGGAAGTTGGCAATGGAAAAAGCCTGTCAAACTTAATGCATCGGATCCAAGTTTCACCAGTAACTCAAGAATATTTGTAGCTCTGCAACAGGTGGAAGTTTAGTTATTTTAAATGCAAATTTAGAAAAATGAGCAATATTTGAAAAAAGTTTCAAAATTTAAGCACCTCTGAGAATGTTCGCTAAGATCCCAATGCAAAAACCTCAAATGTTTTTCTACAGGGAGGTCTTTGTTAATAAAATCAATAGCTTTTGCAAATTCTAAGCGGAGAATAAATTCCCGAGGCCGTTTTTCGTAAGTCTGTATGGAAATAATTATACAATTTTAATTAGTTTCCATCAATAGAACAACCAAAAAAACATAAAACAGCTGTATGACACTGATGACTGAAAAATTACCGTGCAATGATAAGTTATAGAAATTCACCTTGATTAGGTTGAAAATAATAATAGGATTTCCATATCTTTTGACAAGATTATCAAAATGAAGTCGTGTTGCTTCATATTTTTGATCTTTCTGCACTGAAAATAGGTTGAATGTGTCACAGAACAACAAATGAAATTATTAATTCGGTTAGCGTATAGTAATAGATTATAAATCTTAGAACTTACATATGATATTTGGCTTCACGTTTAGCCATGAACTATCTTGTGACCAAAAAAGTGGAATGGATCCTCTAATCTGCACAACAGAACTTATCTGCGTTGACTCATCTCTGGCATTTACATCAAATACAATCTGCTCAGTTTCAACTTCATTTGCTACTCTGCCTTTCTCATTGACGCCACGCTTTAAGTACCTAATTAAAAAATGAGCAAATAACTTCAAATATTGAAAATCATGTCTTAATTGTGCTGAGAATACATATAGGTCACTGTGTTTATCAGTATATAAGAGGTTTGAAATTTGTCAAAGTAGAACCTTGTTCCAGCATAATGACGAGAGCGTCTGGCAATCAGTGTGAACATAAAATCTTTTCCGGACAGCGATAGTTTAACCTGTATGAAATATTTAGCAAGAATGATTAAACATTTCTCGTTAAAAATCTGAAAATGAGCTACAAATAAACAAATGACAGTACACTGAGCATATATAATACATCAATAGAAAATCCACATGATCAAGCACAAATCTTTGAGTTGAAAACTTTTGAAAGTAAGATCAAGACTACTTCAACCCTCATTACAATAAACTCATAGACAAATTGAACATCTCACCAAGGCAAACCCAATGATACAAATAGGATTAGATTAGAGTTTAAAAAGATCAAATCAAATAATTGAAATGTGGTTGAAATTTTTAAGACATTAACTAAAGGTTCAAACTATCCTTGAATCTTGCATGCTTGTACTCCAATCTAGTGTCTCAATGTCATGACTCAAGTAAGGCTATGATTACTCAATTCTGACAATTAAGACAATTATTGAATAAATAATTTATGATAAAAAAATAGCATGAGCCATACAATGGAAGGTTTTGGGATTTTGATCAAAATAACAGAGCTTAAGAAACTAAATACTTCAAGAGCCTTGCTGACAATTGACGGCAATCATCACCACCTTCATCCAATCATTGTCATTCAACGGTTGACAATCAACCAACATCGCCTAACTTTGTCATCCGACTACTGATTCCTAACCAACATCTCACAACTATTGTCTCTTGGTATGGTCGCCCGACTACTGTCATCACCGTCCACTATTTCTTCCACAATCGTTATCATGTCACCAAGCAAACTCTAAACTTTGTAATCCCATCTTCTTCAACAATGGGAAAGAGCAAACATTGGTAACTTTACATAATATATTATTTCAGCTAGGTTAGGCTCCACGGTCTTTTTCCTTTCCAGATTTACCAGGAGAAAAACTCTAGTGTTTCCTATAAAATTCTTCTTCTATTTATGTGTGTGTTGAATCTTAGTACAAAGCTAAGAAATTAAATCTCTCACTTTACTAGCACAAATTTTCTGACATGCAACAAAATTTAATGGGCACATAGGTTAATTAAAAAAAAAACAATTGATTAATAAATATGACAGAATGACATCATTACATAAAATCCAAATCTTCATAATTAGCTATAACAAATTTTTTTTGCTACTCATTATGCGACTTTGTTCAAGTAGAACAAGAAAGAGTCGAACAAGGTCAAAGAAAAAAATATTAAAGCAAAACATCACTTGATAGAAATATACATACTTGGTTCTTACGATTACATTGACAGAATAAAGACAATCATTATTTGTTATTTCGATGGTACAAAAAACAAATAAATATATAACATGAAGCCTGCAATCAGATGTCATTGTCAAATGCACATTTGCAAAGATAAAAATTAATAAATTGCATGTTTTTCAATTTATAACAAAACAGTACTCATAGAAAAATCCACACCTGTTTAAAAAATCCATACACCAGTGCAACTGACCATATTGTACTTTTTAGTTGATTGCGAATTCCGCGTGTAAGGAACTCATTCCATACAAACATTGTTTCATAAAGAATGCCCCCAGACTCAATATCACCTAAGTTCCTCTGCAGACTGCGCATTATGTTGTATGAATAGCTAAAGAAGAAGTCCTTTGTAAGATCCACCATGCAAAGTAGCTTCTTGTACCTACGCATTCAAAGAAAGTTCGTAAAAGATGAATGCTTGTAGTAAATTCTAAAGAAAAAAGTTAGTCAGAAAATTTAAATATGTTTAATGTAAAATTTATAGAATTAGCTGAATATTTTACCAACATATGTCAACAAGCTTAGGGAAAATGCAGCCAATCTAACATAAGGCACAATGATTTTATTATGTAGTTAACTGGAATTGCAATTCAGTATAATTTTTACTAATTAAAAGGAATATAAACACACAAACACTTGTGTTTCCTAAGGAAAAGGACAACATATTTGTACGAGATTGTAGTGGTTAAAGATAGACTATGACAACCTTTTAATAAAAGACAAAATACAAAATTAAAATATTGGGTGCTTTACATACATACCACAAAATTCTTATGTAATTAATTTTTTACTATCTATATTTACATATATAACACTTTAGTATCATAATCACATTAAAACAGATGCATGAAAAGGCAAGCTTCACCTTAGAATGTTAATATTAGCAGCTTTTATATGACCATAAGGATTAAGATATATAAATATTAAAATTTATATTAAAATACATAACTACAAAAAAATTATTATAGCATGTATATGCAAACAAATAAAAAGAGATAATGTTTGAGAAAAAAATGATATTTCCAGTGAGCTTGCACTGTTCAGAAATAGTAAAATCACGAAATTTCTCAAAATCACACTACTTATTTAAGAGAATAACAATGTGCTCTGAACATCAAATACTTTTTCCGTATCGTCTAAAATAAATGACATTTTTTTTTTCAAAAGCCACCATCATAAAGCAACCAATATATAATTACAGAGAAAATTAACAAAGCACCTCTCCTCATGCTTAGAAAATGGCATACGGTGCCGCACGGTAGAATTTGGAATTGCAATCATTTCGCTCTTAGAGATGGCATAAACCGTATGGCCACATATGGAACCAATTTTTTCCCTTTTTGTAATTAGCAACATGTAAGAAGGCCCCAAAAACTTCACAAATCCTGCAGTAGTAACAGGTTATTGATACTATGCCACATAAACTGCGACTTATAGTAATAATGAGTATAATGAATTGAGAAAAACTTGAAGGAAACTTACCAATAATTCCATAACAATGCTTGACGAACCTAAGCCCACCACTTGATCTGTTCTCGTCATCTATTCTCTTCAATAAGTCTTCACACTCATTTTTCTTGTAGATTGTAGGATCCTCTCGCATACTGAGCTCTGAAGGTTCTTCTCTGTCGAGTGATAACACTCTCCAGACTATTCCACTCTTGTCCCATCCAATAATATAAAATTTCTGTCACGCATTATAATCTAAGGAATTGTGAGAACTGATTGAAAAGCAAGAGGAAAAATTGTCTAACTACATAATGATGGAAGCTATGACTGAAGACAGCTTTAATTTACGAAGTTAAGAAATGGTAGTTAGTGTCAACAACTGTTATGAAAAAATCATAATGAAAAATAAACCACAAAATTTAGGTCACAAACTCAAACATCTTCAACCATTAAACGAAGATTTAACGATGTAAACAACCAAAGAAAAAACATTGATTTTTATTTTTATTTTTTGCATGAGATGCTAAGAACATGCATAAAAATGAAAAGAAAAAGAGAAAGTAAAGATACACCGCAAAACAGACTAGAAAGGGAGCAGCCTTTTAAAAATCGCATTTAGCAGCTAAACATCCATAAGAAGCAATGGCTGAAGAGTGATTCTCATTCAGTGGAGGGAGATTAATTGAAAATAGTTTGGAGAATGTCAAATGCCTATATTTGCAATAGAGAGCAATTTAAAAATAAAGCGAATATGAAACAAAAAATGAATTACAAAGAAAGTTCAATGAAAACCAATCATAACAATTAGACTGAAGCAACTGCTCAGTGGTCTTCAACTAATCACAATCAGTTAAAAATTGACACGATAAAAAAGAAAACATTCAGAACTAATAAGAAATAAAAATAACTCAAAACAAGAGCAAACAAACAAATCAGAATTATTGCACTTAGACTAAATGAAAGGAGCGAGTACATCAAGACATAGATATGCTTCAGAATTCAGAAGAAAACAAGCAGAAACAGTACACCACGAAATTGCATAAGAAGATAGCTCCACTCACCGATCGAGTCTCATAAAGCTTAAACTTCTGCAGATAGAAATTCTTAGCGCCAGCCCTAGCCACCCCAGCTAAATCTCTCTCATCCCCTCCCGCTGCCATTAGATCCCAATCCCGAGCCAGATTCCGGCTCGGGTGTGTCAACTCAGGCTTGCATCAAGCCGCCGCCACCCAACTCAAACCCTAGATCCATGTTCGGCTGCTTCAGATACAACATTTCCACCGCTTTAAAGACGGCCGCTCACTCGACAGGAAGATTTGAAGTTGGGGGGAAAAACAAAAAGGGAACTTTCGTCCTCCAATCCAAAGAAGACAAAAACACGAAGATCAAAAAGGAAGAAACGCTTTTGGATTCGAAGAAGGAATGTGGTGACCGTAAGCGAAGGATGAGCTCGGATATCCGGAATCTCTACGCACAAAATTGCTAGAATGAGAGCAGGGATTACTAATTGCAAATCTGCCTATTCTTTTTCGATATTTTCATTTCAGATCCAAATATGTTTTGCAGCACGTTTACTAATTCCTAAAGCTGCCAATCATTATGCTCCACCGAAGGTCAGCATCTTCCTTACTGCATAATATTGGGAAAGTACAAGCGTCAAACTGCGAACTTCGGGGAACGAAATATTTACAGTTACGCTCCGCTGTCAAAGCTGATTAATAAACGCGGCAAATTTGAACGCTGTCAAGTCGACTCGGTTAGAACTCGGTTTTGTGGAGTTGCCGCCGATAGAACAAACCGCTAGACCTCTCTCGGGAAAAAAATTAGATCTGGACGGTATATACAGAGATGTGTACGTAAAAAAGTATATAAGGGTTACACGTAAGTTACAAGGGGATTACAAGGGTGTTATAATTTTTTTGTACCTCCCGTATAACTCAGTTGTAACATGCGCTTCTATTTCATCCATTTGTAAACGGGAGTTACACGGGAGGTACAAGAGGGTTATAACCTCCGTGTAACTTCCGTGTAACCCCCGTGTAACACCCGTCTACATATTTACGTACACTCTCCGGACGCAAATTTTTTCCCCTCTTCTGGAGCGCTTCTTCTATCAAGAAATCAGACTTAAATTGATAATGGAGCCCTACTATAATATACTTGTTTGGTAGGTATTTTACAGTGGTGGGTCACATTTTTCACGTGTCAAGTGTTCACTGAATTCTGGATTTAAAATTCACGTCTGATGTTTTGATAGAATATTTTTCCACTATTTTGTCCTGAGCAGACACATACATACGACAAAATAATTTAATTTTGGGGTATTTACATACGCGCTTATCATCTAATCCTTATGTATCTAAATATCTAATATTTTAATTTTACTTTTTACATTTATACCACCAATTCTTTCATATGTGGAAAATATTATTTTCATTGTGAGGGCCTTGCTCAAATTTTATTCCAGAAAATCAAAATAAAAATGATTGTGAGGCTCCCACTCATAATGACAAAGAGCACACTCAGGCTTAGTTTGGGGCAGCTTATCCGTTGCGGCGGTGCGGCAGCGTTTTGCAAATGCCACCTCGCCGTTTTAAAAATTGTGTTTGAGCAGTTTATCCAAAAACGCGGTTGGTTTTTTACACTAAACGTGGAAAGTGAGTCGAACCCCACGGTCCACATTTCCAGATAAACTATTTAACTAGATAAGCACTAGCTGTCATAAACGCACTCTTAGCATCAATCACAATTCCTCTTGTAGATAGAACCCCTCATATTTTCAATCCATTATGAACAATCTTTCATGAACATAAAGCAAATTTAATGAAAAAACTTTTAAACCAAATCAGCTTACTCCATTCACAATTAGTGCACTGTGAAAAAAATAAATTTGAATGTTTTCTTATGTGAATAATAATTTTTCTCATTCCAAGAGCAGTTAATAGGGCTATAAGAAATAGGAATGTTCGCTATCCTTTGCAAGAAAAAATTTGGAATTAAATTATAATTGGCAAAAGAGATAGAACTTCACCCACTTTAATATTTTTTTAAGTCAATCAATCAATCAAAAACAAAAAACTCGAAAGGAGAACCACCATTAAGCCGAGGATAAAAAAAGAAGAAGAATAGCTTACTAATCATAGTAACATTGAAGACTAACTAACAATATTCTAATCGTGGAAGGCACCATGGAAAGGTTTCTGAAGAAGACAGAAATACTAGTTCTAGATTAATATAAGATGGGTCCGTTAAAATAATCACACCAACCGGCTAAAAAGGATTCAGAATTGTAGTGATACCAAATATATTTGAACTTGCATAAAAAATTAATAAAATCTAAGGAACAATAAGACCTCTCTTAGATTTAGGAAAAGTGATGGTAGTCTGAGCAATAGTATGGAACTTCATCTCTATCTCACCATGATTTAAAAAATTATTAATAATGATGGTGATAGACTTCCTAAGACCTTTAGGAAGAGTAGAAGAACAATATCAATACTAAAGATAGCTCCAAATGATAGTCTTAACCAATTGAATTTTAGCTGCGGCTCACAAAATTTTTTATTTCTAACTAGCCAATCAAGAATAAAGCTTATCAATTAATTTTTGGTACTTAACCCCAAGCAATTTGGAGAGTTTGATGGTGCCCTTCAAATAATCTCAAGGTAAAAGCTTCAAAGTGAAACCACAAATATCATAAATTTGTTGTTGAATAACCAAATTAACAGATATTGTATTATTAACCTTAAGATTAGGGGCACAATAAAAAATACTAAACATATTATTTAAAAGATGAATGGTGCCTATCTCAACCTTGCCAAATATCAAAAGATCATCATCATTAATAAGATGAATAAAATCGTCTCTTTCAAAATGATCAAACTAATTATTTCCATCATTAGTGTGTTCACTTAAAATGGAGGAAAAAAACTTCCATGATTATAGAAAAAAGGTAAGGTGATAGGGGATAGCCTTGTGTAAGCTCTAAGGCAGAAGAAAAATAACTTCTAATTTCACTTTTAACAATAACAGAGAAAATAACTTTAGCAGTATAAGCTCACATTCAATTGATAAAAGTAGAGGGAAAACTATGCTGAGACATTCTATCATAGATAAAATGTCTATTGAATTTATCAAATGACTTCAATCAATCTTAGAATAAAAATATTTTGAATAAAGCTTGGAATTAAATTCTTAAGAGAGCTTATTAGCAAAAATGATACTATCAACTATCTCTCTTAGGAAAAAAAAAGATGCTTGAGTTTGATGCACAATACCAGGTAAAATAAACTTTAATCGGTCTGTCAACACTTAGAAATGGTTTTATAGAAGGTATTAAAAAGAGAAATACATCTGAAATCAACAAATGAATTAGCCCCAAGCTTTGTTTGATTTTCTCAGGAAACTTTGCTACAATAAAAAGATAATTAACAAACTGAATGCAATCCTCTCATATAATGTCTCAAGTATGGTTGAAGAACTTGGAACTAAATTCAAAAGGACTAGAGAATTATTAGAGCCAATGAAAAAGAAAGTCATTTTAATTTCAGAATCAGAAAAAGCATTATTAAGAGCAATAATATCATTAGTAGAAATATGTTTCCTAACAGAAAAAAGATCACCAAAATAAGAAATATATTTTGAATGATTATTAATAAGATCAAAATAAAAGGAAATGGCTTAAAATGCAATTTCTTCTTGATTTTGAATGAATTTTTCATTAACCAATACATCTTTAATAAAACTGATGTTATTCTCGATCCAAGTCCTTTGATATAGAAATTTTAAATCAACTTTCCCTTTAGAAAGCCAAGAACAATTGACACTTTGCTTAATTCACTTGTATTCACACATGGAAGCTATAGAAAGCTCTTTCTGAATAATAGAAATCTGAGAAAGAAAATTATTATAAATAGGAGAAGATTCAAGAAATCGTAAAATGCTAATTTGGTGACAGTTTAAATTAGAGATATGTTTGGGCAATAAGTAGAACTTTAATTCTAATTCTTAAGAGCTAACATGACATTTTTAAGCTTTTTGCATAAAGCGAAAAAAGGATCACCTATTAAATGTTTTTCCCAAGCATTAGGAATAATGTTAAAGAAACTCGGGCAAAGTCCTCCAATAATCATATAAAAACTTGCTTTTGGTTTATAAGAAGAGGGCAAATAAAAAGATAATGAAGAGTGATATAAAGAAAAAAATTCCAATAATTTGCACAAACAATGAGGAAAAGCATCCAACCAACACATATTGTACAAAACCCCTCCAATAAACACGCTATAAGATTTTCTAATTGTTTATTAAACCTTCCAAAGGAAAAAATCCTTATTAAGAAGCTCTAATAACCCAAAATAAAAATTACAGTTGTTAAAGTTTAACATTTTAATTGGGATAGGTGAAGAGCCTCTAGTATTCTCTTTAAGAAGATGAATATAATTGAAATCACCAAAAAGAATCCAACAATCATAATATTTCCTACCAAGGAAGAAATATGATCCCATAAAAATTTCCTTTCATAAGCACTGTTATCATCATAAACCATTGTAATGTAAAAATTGATAAAGGAAGAATGAGAAACAACACCATGTATAAATTGAGCATGAATAACCAATGCAATAAAGGAAATAATGACAAAGTTCAAATTAATTCAAATGTGTCCAATATCAACAATGTTAAAGTTTTGAACACTTTATTCAGTACCTGAGAGCTTGAAATTATTAAAAGAGAGTATCAGAAAAGGACTTAAGAAATAACTTATCGTCCATAAGATAAATAAGTTTCATCTTATTGTTTTGAAAAAAAATTGTACAATCAACAATACGACCCTCACTGGTGAGTCCTTTAGTAGTCCAAGCAAAAATGTTGGGGAAAGACATAGAAGTCATATATTGGACTTCCATCCTTTGGGTCTACCCTTCTTAACTTTAGAAGTAGAAGGGATGGAGAAAGGATAATAACCAAAATTACTTGAAGAATATTTATCATAAGACAAAAAAGAATTAGGGACAATAGAATGAAATACCAAAAAAACTCAATTGCTCGGTCTTGACAGAGGGTGGAACACTCGAATTATCAATAATAACAGTAGTAGAAGCATTAAAAACAACATAGGAACTTCAAATGGTAAATTCTCACAAACCACATTAGCATAGTCAATAGAAACCTCTGGCACCATATTTAAATTAGGAACCACAGAAGAACAAGGAAGAGGATGGAAGAAGAGAACCAAGCAGAGCTTTACTCTTCATTCTATGGTATCTAGTTTTCTGATGATCTCTAGTAAAAAGTTGGCCATAAATTTTAAGAATAACATGAACGAGATTATAATTTCTGGATTTAGGACAATTAGAATGGCTTTGAGCAAAAGTGGAGCAACTATCATAAAATCTTGGCTTCCATTTATAGTGATAGTAAAATCTTAACCCTTAACATCAAGAATAATAGCATCAGGAAGTACAGAGTTTATGTCGATTTGAATTTTAGCCCTAAGTAAGAGAATAAACAACCGATAGAATACCTAGCTTACTAGAAATCTTAGAGATGCCATTCTTATACCAACAAAATAAAGGAAGATTAGGAGAGTTGACCTGTATCAGGATATCCATAAAATCTTCCTCGATGGGCTAAAAATCTAGAGAAAATTTTGAAAATGAAAGGCTTGTCGTTAATATACCAATGTCCTACCAGCAAAACCGACTCATAATCATCCGCACAATTGAAATTAAAAAGGAAAAAAAACTTCTATAAGACATAAAAGCTCAACGATATCTTTCAACTTCCAAATCATTAATAATGACTTGAAGGAGATTTTCATAGAAGGGTCTTTTAACTAAAACATAGCCCACAAGAGGGAGATTCTATTTCTTAGCTTCAACTTCTGAGCCCTGAGAAAGATATTTTATCTTTCATGGAAGGCATATAAGAGAATAAAATTTAAAGGACTAGGCTGATTCGAAGAGATGAATAGTTGAGGTAAGGTTTTAAGCCAAGTAAAGAACAAGAGAGGATCAGAGTGAAGATGTAGAGATCCATGGAGGGGCTCACACACACACACACACACACACATATATGTATAACAAAACATAAAATTAAACTATTAATTAACACATTATTAATTAATTTGATCAATTAATGAATTAAATAAAAAAGAAAATAAACTTTTTTTAAAGAAAATTAATAAAATACCAGGATGTATCCCCCAAGCCACTTGGATAATATTTTGAAGTGAATAAATATTTAATTAACTTAATTAATTAATTTTTTTAATTACATAACACGCTAATCAATGTATAAAAAAAACTCCAAAAAAACCTCAAAATTTTATGGAAACATCTGGACGTCCTCTTCTACCTCTTATAATTTTAACTAAGTCATTAAACAAGCTAGTCATTGTGATTTTTCCATCTCAAGTTTCTCATGTAAACTTTGATATTTCTTGATGTGTGTTCATGGTTTGTCTCTTCAATATTAATATTATAAGTGGGAGCACATATATCCTAAACTTCTGCGCATACGTTCAAGATCGCGACCAATAAGACGAAGAATACTTTTTCTCTTCTATAGGGTGTTTGGTAGCGTCCTGTTAACATGATCTATCATCAGGATTTATTAAATCCAACCAAACATAAAAAAAAACACAAGTTCTATAGATTTATAAAATTTTGGATTTAAAGGTCCCAATTTTACGTTCGATTCATGTTAAATCCGGATTTAATAAATTCACGAAAAAAATGAATTTATTAAATCCTACTATTATTAAATCCTTCTTGTAGCCAAAGGTTGATACAAAGGGAGTACATGGACTTCCCCATCCAAGCACATCTCATAATAGGGTTACAGATAAGACACTAAATCGAAGATCTTAACCTATCAGCTGGGGTTTGGACATGCATTCTGGAGATATCTTCCACATTGGGGCAACCTGCAAGAGCCATTGTATGCTCCAGCTCATTCTTTAGTATCCCAAGTACATTTCTCACCCCCAACTCTCCCTTTGCAGCCAATCCATAGACAATTGGCCTGCCAACCTGTTAAAAAAAAAAGGTAGGAGTTAAGTTACTCATAGCACATAGCAGCATAACAAGTTCTTCTTCTCGAAGAAGAAAAAGAAAATGGGCGCATTTATATACATGCCACACAATTCCTATATATTTACATACCTAACAGTACTTAACCTTTGATTTTTACATTTATAACACTCAAAATTTTTATATCACTTCAAAAATACCACTAACTTTTGCAAAGTGAAATTGCAACTTTTCAAGCATGGTGAAGTGCTATAAATGTAAAAACCGAAGTTTAGATGTTAGATATGGAAATGCATAAAAATTGTGTGGTATCCATGTAAATCTTTCAAGAAAAGATAAAAAAATTGACACAGATCCAACCACAGGGAAGCATAGTTTTCAAGTAAATTTGGCTTTTAGTTAGAAACATTAGAAGCTAGAAAAACAAGTTTTAATAGTTATCAGAGAATGATTTGATCAATGTATGCTCCTCGTAGATAATCAACTAGCAATCGCCGTCATCATTATCATTAGCCTTAACAATTTGGAGTTAGCTTTATTGATCCCTTGTAATCCATTTCCTCTTTCAGATGCTACATTTACTCTAAAGTTCACAGACTATATATAATTTATAGCAATGTTACCTTTTACTCCGTTGTGCACACTGCACACCCAAATCAGAAAAACTGTTATTTCTACCATTTTATTACCATAAGGTTCTAATTTGTCTTTGTTAAATTTATGACAATCAGTTTAGCACTATTATTTTTATCCTGCTCGACTTTATTAAATCCATTAAACCTAACTGACATATTTATAATTCGATAAAATCAAATTTTAAATTTTAAATAATTTTATTGTCAGATGGAGCACTTGAGACAATTCTCTGTTTACGCATCAGCTTTAGCTGCATAAATTATATCATCCTCTATATTTTTCTTTAATAAATTAAAAGCACTATATCTAATGATCATTAAATTTACCGACTATTTAAATACGTTGATTTAAAAAATGAAGCAATACCATTACAGCTTTCGCTCCGAGGGCTATGGCTTTGAAAATATCAGTTCCATGTCGGACACCTCCATCAACTAGGACCGGAACTGCACCAGAGACAGCTTGAACCACCTATGGATCAGAGGGGGAATGGGAAGTGATCCATGAGTCAAAATAAAGAATCCCACTGCTAAACTTTAAATAAGTGATAAGATTATGATAGGTAAGCATGATATTAGCATTAATACAGGATAACAAAGCCATGCTATTCACTATATGAACTTTATAGCTATTAGCCAACAATAGAGGAAACAGAGAGAGAGAGAGAGAGTTTCTATGTCCTGAAAAAGAAAATAGGGACAATTACATACACACCACACAATTCTTATGTATTTATACATCTAACACGTAAAGATTAATATTTACACGCAAACCTCTCAAATCTTTAACATCACATCAAGAATACCACCATCATAGTCTTCTTTTTAAGTGAAATACATCTTTTTGATCTATAGGTTTATGACACCAAGGTATTATAAGTGTAAATATCAAACTTTGAGTGTTAGATATATAAATACATAAGAATTGTGTTGAATGTATGTAAATTTAAATAGAAAATATTTTAGACACGAGAAAGTGAATTATTACCTCTTCAAGGACAGATATTGAGGCTGGTACATAGTCAAGCTGCCGGCCTCCATGATTTGACACAACTATCCCTGCGACTCCAACTTCTACGGCCTTCCTAGCTGTTTACATTCACTTTATTATACGAACGAAAATTTTTTCATTATGTTTAAAAAAGAAGAAGAAAAGAACCAGGTACAAACAAATTTTACCATCTTCTGCAGTAAGAATACCCTTAATCAGGATTGGCAATTTTGTGATAGATTTGAGCCATGCAATGTCCTGTCAGCATAAAGTAGTACTATGGTAAATTATTTCGAATTTGAAAAAAATAAAAAGAGACGTAGAGAGAGAAAGAGAGAGAGGCAGAGATTTGGGGAATGAATCTCTCAAAAGGGAGATTGGGTAGAGAGAAATGAAATGGAGAGAATTCTTAAGGAGAGGCTCAAGGAACTCCATCCATTATTTAATATTCAACTCTGAAAAAATTACAGAACTTAGTCCCAAATAATGACATTTAAATTACTAATAATTAACTTGCATATAAATAAGGATGATCATAAGATATATAAAATGACAGCTAAAGCCATAAACTCGTTATGAACCCATAATAAGCAACAAAGTAAGAACAAATTTATCAAAATCCTCATCATCCTCATAAAAAGCAACATCATAACTTCTGGTCGGCTTTATGAATCCCCACTATTTTTGGTGAGTTTTATGAATCACCGCTCTACAATTTTAGTAATGCATCAGATATCAAATCTATTTCGGCAAATCTTTTTGCAACTCTATCCAATTTAATTTTAATCTAGCACTTTTCCTTACTGATATTTTATCATTAATTTTGTATGCCCATCTTCTGGGTGAATTTTTTTGCCCATTATGTACATGTCCCAACCATCCAGGTTTTTATTTTACTGCCTTTTCTTGATCATATGATATTTCCAACATACATCAATCATAATAATCTACAATCTATCATTCTTTCACATTGTTGCACATAAAACTTAATTCTTATTTTCAACTCTGCTCAACTTTTCTATCAACAGGTTATTAACCACCCAAGACTCTAATCCATATGACATGATAGACGTAAAAGCAATTTTATTAAACCTTTATTTAGCCTTCATGATATTATTTTATGCAAAGTACTTCATTAGGTCTTCACCTTAGCCACTTAGCTTTAACTAGAAAATTTGTATCATCTACATCTTCACTTAGTTCACTTGGAATTTATCAAAATACACCCTTAAAGTTCAAAATAAATAAATAAATAAATAAAAATAAAGTCAAATGAATAGTCCAAATATTGCATTATAAAGTTGAAATCATTACCGAACTTTAAATATTCTCATGTCTGGTGTAATAATAAAAGAGAGTTCCATAATTCATACCTTCCAACTCAGAGAAGGATCAAGAGTTTCATTCGCAAATGCCTGGAGGTTAGAACCACCTTCCTGTATTCAAGGAAACCAAACATAAGTGAATTCAATGATGCGGATAAGAATCTATAATAAAATGAAGCTGCATTCAAGGAAAAACCAATCAGAGGAATTTTGAATGATGCAGATAATAGTCAATAATCAAACACATAGGGTCTACTCAAGTACTGCTCAAAGACTGCTAAGCAATACAACTCATATTATAAGTTTTCTCCTTCAGAAATAAACTTTGATCAGACATTTCCTCAGGTATAAGTCAATCACTGACATGTCACATAAAAGTCAATGAAGTAATATTACTTATTGGTGGACCATGAATGAAGTAATATGCATTAACTGTCATTTGCCAAATCCGAGCTTTTCATGTAAATTGAAACAAATTTTATAGCACTCACATCATTAACATCAACTGACAGCAAGCCCTCAAGGTTTGATATCTTTAGTGCAACCATCCTGCATAAAGTAAGAACGTAAGCTTCGTTATTAGGAGATTCTAATATTACAACAAAACAAAAAATAAGAAAACATACAAAAAAAAATGAGGAACCTTTTGAATGGGAGTCATTGCGATAGTATTCAAGTAAAGGAGAAATGTTATATTTATTCCAGGTCTCTAGCATGATTTTAAAAGATATGGTACAGACAGTAAGTACTTTATTTAGGTAAAGCATACATGAGAGTAGAAGATAGAGGAGGGCATTTGCAGTAGTTAGAGATACTTGCAAGTACTTTATAAAGCTTACGAAGAGAGATACAAATTTGCGGAACTATACAAAGAATCCTTGGGTTAGAGAAATTAGAATAGATTATAGTTCAAGGCACTGATAACTTTGTCATTCCCCATTAAACTAAACTGTGAATGGTATGCTGAAAGTTTTTCAGAAAGTTGAGGTCCAAACAATGATCATCATCATCCTCATTATCTCATCCAGCTATTTGGCAATATTATGAATACTTACATAATTCAGTTTAAGAAGCGGAGGCTTGTTACCTTGTAATATTCTCTTGAAAAATAAATGGTGGCTAGCCATGGATTAAGCATAGAGCTATTCTACGTTAAGTTTAGGGGATTTAAATTAGTTCAATAAAAATTATTTCTCATAAACACTCCTTCATTTCATTGATGACAGACTTATATATAATAGTACATCTTTTACTTCTTCAATACAACATTAGTGCTATCATTCTCAGACTTTTTCAGATTTTTGCAATTCCTTTTTATATGGCCAGTTTTGCCACAATTCCAAAGAGGTTGACCGCTGACCAGACTTTAATTTTGATCTTCCTCTATTTGAGCTTCTGTCATGTGATCTCCTCCTAGAATCAGCATTCAGTGTTAAACTCGAACCTGAGATCTCGTCAAAATCATTCATGTGCACCTCCTCAACCAAGATCAAATCACGAATATCATCATATTTTAGTTTAGATTTACCCGCAGAATTGCTAACCGCCATCCGCACCGCCACGCTAAACCCCAAGCTATTTGACAATGAAACCAACAATATCAGTCAGACGTATCTCATCATCAAATTCAATTTCCACAGACGACAATTGATTTGTGATAGTAGTAAAATCATTCAGATGTTGTGCAACAAATGTACCCTCTGTCATCTTCAAATTGAATAATTTCTTTATCAGATGCACCTTTTTATTCGTCAATGACCTTTCATACATACCAGATAAAGCTGTCATGAGATCTGCAGTAGTCTTTTCTTTGATAACGTTGTGGGCAACGGATCTCGACAGGGTCAATCGAATAACCCCCATAACCTGTCGATCCAACAGATTACAATCGGTTTCATCCATATTTTCTGGTCGTTTTCCCAATAACAGAAGATGAAGTTTCTTCTCATAGAGATAGTCTTCTATTTGCATCCTCCAGTAACCAAAATCCGTGCCATCAAACTTTTCGATCCCCAAAAGCTTCACTTCGTCTCCGGCCATCATTTTTTGCTCTTATCTGAACCTTGGCTTTGATAATTACTTTACAAGACACCCACTCCAATAAATGATGAATTCTTCAACAGGCGATCCCTCGGCAGCCAGAAAGAAGCCTTTGCGCCACCCACTTCCTTCCACCGCTGAACAGCCAACTATCGCCAGAACCAATCCTCGAAGCCGTCTCGCTATGCAGCCCGCGACTGGCACTGTACCGCTGCAGTAAATGCTCTCCTGCACGCGCGACTCTTCTCCAAATTTCCTTATTTCGTGATCTTCCTCGTCTCCGCCAGAGACAAGCTTCTTCTCGTGAACGGCGGAAGGGGAGTTCCTTCTTCTCAGACCAGGCGATCTTCTTCCTCACACGAAGCCAACGCCAAGAGCAGTCAAAAGAGGGAACAGTTGCATACATTTAATTCCAGCCATTGGAATAGTATTAAATCGTACCCTTTTAGATCCATAAAAGGCAAGGCTCATCAATTGAGAAATCTGAAGCAGAAGGCGGGAGAAGCAGGAAGGAAATAAACGAGAGCTTTGCAATTTAATTGATGAACGATTAATAAATACCATAAAAGAGAAACTTTCTATATAAGCAAAACTGCCTATAGGAACAGTGCACCAGGCTCCACATACTCGACATTTAGGGCAAAGGAGATCGAGCGATTGGGCAGGGAAATTCGAACGCA
The DNA here is from genome assembly GCA_022702705.1 of Papilionanthe hookeriana x Papilionanthe teres. Classification (NCBI taxonomy): domain Eukaryota; kingdom Viridiplantae; phylum Streptophyta; class Magnoliopsida; order Asparagales; family Orchidaceae; genus Papilionanthe; species Papilionanthe hookeriana x Papilionanthe teres. Next base: position 55,282,532 of record CM040427.1, on the reverse strand, counting down.
AGGGCTAGGGCAGAGGGTCGCGTGAAGGGAGGACAAGATGGATCTTGCAGAGGATTGCAGCAGGTGAGGCTGTGCTTCGGCGATCTCGTGGGGTAAGGCAGAGTGAGGGCTGCCGGCGTGACGAGTGAAACGAGCGGCGAAGTCAGGGAGGAGCCATGAGTGGAGGAAGGCTCAGGATCGCGTGGGCTCGAGTCGCGTGAACAGAGGGACGACAATGCGGCTCCTTAGGGCAGAATTAAAGTTTGTAAAGGCTCGAGTGAAAGGATTCACGACTTGAGGAACAGGGGAGTGCGAATAGGGAAAAGAAACAGCGAGATCGGCAGTTAGGAGTACCGAACGGGCAAAATTGATTGCAGGGAGGAAGGTGTGGTGTCGGTGCGATGCAGGGACGAACGTCTCTGTGAAGAGCAGGCGCGACACCGTGAACAGGAAAGAAAGCCTAGAACAGTAAAAAAATATTAGGAAACCCTAAAAAATATTACATTGGACTCCGTACCTAGAGTTAGGTGCGGAGTTCAATCCCCTCGGAGCTACGTGGAATTCCGAAATAATTCAGAATAACACGGATGAATATTTTTCCGTGTTATTTCGTGATCAGCGGTGTTTTGGCTAAATAACGCAGAATAATATGGGAAATATTTCATCGTGTTATTCCGCGTTATTCAAGTGTTATTGTGATACCACTAAAATTACACTTGAATAACGCGGAATAACACGGAGGACTATTCCTGGTGTTATAATAACACAAAGGAATATTTCCCGTGTTATTCTGTATTATTCAGCCAAAACACCGCTGACTACTGAGTAACTCCGGGGAATATTCCTCTTTGTTATTCGTGTGTTATTTCAGGTTATTTTGAGATTCCACATGGTTTCCAGCGATTGGACTCCGCACGTAACTGTAGATGCGAAGTCCTGATGTAATATTTCTTCCTAAAATAGGAAGTAGAAGCTAGAAGGAGAAGTGGAGAGGGAAGCAACAGAGGAATTCTGTCCTGGCTTCCCTCGCTATCTCCAGTTGCGAGTGTATCTTGAGATAACGAGGGCAACGCAGGTTTTACTGCGATCCGTATGTAAAATTTTTTCCTTATTATAGCTCGAATCGAGCCTCCTTCTTCGAGCACAACCCATGACTTCTGAGGGTCTGAGGGCACTGGAGGGGCGCAAATATGTTGCTAAAAAAATGCGGGCAACGAATATCATCTCTCAGTTCGCGTGTTTAACAATAAAAAAATACTTTGTTTGGATAAGTTGTCAAAATGCGCGAAACAAACAATATGACGGTATTTTCAAAACGTCATCTGCAGTTATTAGCTGCCCCAAATGGGCCCTTAATCGAGCCCAAAATATTGATCGAACAACTTTATTTATTATTTTATTTACTATTTGCTACTTGTTTCTCTCTATGTTGTGAGATATAAAAAATATATGTATTGTACTGTAATTTTATTCCATCGTGGACGTTGAAAGGTATAAAACAAAAGCTAATGAGGGCATTTGAAAATTTTCGAGAGAAGTTCCATTCGAGAAGAGTATCGTACTTGTTAGGCAGAGAAATTTTCGCACTCTATTAAAAAGTTATTTCTAAAATCGAAAAACTCTCTGCTTTTGATTTGAAATTTACTGCAGATAACTTGAAGGCTCATCATACCTTTTGAGATCGCGGGTTAAATACTTTTTTTGCTACCTGATCGTAGTATCTCACAACACATCAGCAAGCCTTTTCAGACAACAAGGAAGGTTGGCAATCTCCCGTGCTTTTGATTTCCCATAACAGGGGGATTGATGCCAGGAGAATGCGCAAATTTTTTATGTTTTGGACATGTAATTAATTCAAAATCTTTGAATTTTTGAACTTGTAAATGTCCTTAAAAAAATTTTTTGAATTATTTGAACTTTGAAATGATAAAATAAGTGAGATAAATAAAAAAAGAATTATGAATTAAATGTTACCATAACCATTGAGATTATTATTCAAGTCATCTCAAGAGAAAAAAAACTATTTATACTTGAGATATAAATGCTTGTGAATAATTTGATAACCCATCAATTAATGGGATTGAACTTTTCTTTGAAGGTGATCAAACAAAAATATATGTCCTAATACAAATGAATCTTTATGTGATTTATTTGAAAATATAAATTGGGGGCTAAACTTGCATGGATCGAAGTTTAGGGCCTAACAAATTGAATTAAAGATGAAATAAATAACTTAAAATGGCTATGCTTGTACGCTTGACTAAAATATAAAATATCATAAATAAAGAGTGTTCAACTTAAATTGAATATGAAACATCATAAATTGGGATGCTAAACTAAAATTGAATATCAAGTTCTACAAATTTGGGCAAGAGCCTAACTTAAATGTTAAAATATCAGAAAGTGAGGCTAGGTTTAAAACATAAAAGTTATGTTTTAAATGCTAAAAAGAAGAATTAATGTTCCAATTTTATCATTGAATTCGTAATGTATCTGCTAGCGAACAGAAGACAATCATTTCAAAGCTTCAAATGAATTTATGTAAATGCAAGAGTGTTTTTAAAAATACTTCAAAATTTGAATAATTTGAAGGCATATAAATTTTCAGAATACTTTATGAATCAAATACTGAATGCAATATTTGGAGGTCCATGAAAGTATTTTGGAACTTGCATGAGTTAAGAGTTTGCATACTCCCAAAAAATCAGTTATGCATGATTTCAAACTGTTGCATATGCCTCTTTATGAAATAAGTTGTCTCTCAAACACATATTTTAAATTAGCATCTAGGTCACAAAAAAATATGCAAAATCTTTGAAATTGTGCTAACTTATAAAGTCAAACGACTGCATGTGCTTTAACCAATGTGTTGAATGTTCAACTAATGGGTTTGGGAATGCTGCGCGGGTTAACTGGGTTACCTTGTATATAGGATAGGGTTATAAGTCTCACCTAACTAGTCTGATTCTCCTCCTTACAAGAACTGGAGTTGACGAGTATAGTAATTTATAAAAAAAATCTCCAAATCTTGAAATAAAAATTTATAAATTCAAGTCATTAAAGTAGTGTGATCCTTCTCCTTATAAGGACTGGAGTAGACAAGACTTATACTCTAAAAGTCTAAAAAGACTAAACTGAATGCCCCCTTCAAATATAAAGTTTTAATATGTTCAATTCCCCGATAATGGTCATGTTGATTGAAAATTTCAACAAGAAGTGTCTATTTTCAAAATTAAATATCAAAATCATTTTGAATAAATTTAAATGATATATACGAACCCAATCATTTGTAAGCAAAATAGAGTTGACAAAGTTCATATATAATCATACTAAACCCAAACCTTTATAAGCAAGATGTAAAGTTGAGAGGGTTCAAATCAAGCACTTATCCCCGATCATGGTCATGTTGATCGAAGATCTCAACCGAAGGTCAATCTTTTAAATCAAGCTTTTCAGAATAATCAACTAATATATAAAGCAAAATTCAATCACTTAAAACCTAAAAACAAAATCTATCAACCATCTGTAATAATTTGTCAAGAGTAATAAACTTCTGATTAAATTCAGCTCACAAAGAGCTAATCTCATATTAAAAGTATCTTTAAATTCACAATTAAAGTAATTGCCAGTAAAGACGTGGCCCGAGTCCTTTGGCCGCGCGGTTCTGCCACCAAATGACACCACATGTAGCGGTTATGATCGTATCCCTCTGACGAGTGGTTGCCGCCAAATGACACCATTATATTACAGTTACAGCCACAACCTGTATATTCCCCAACAACTTTTTACTCCTTTGAGTTGTGAATTATAAGTGTACAATTGATTGGCACGAAGCTTTTTGTTAGCTAATGTTGACTTACATTTGTCCCCTTATACATACAACCACCATAGATCTACCAGGATCTATTAGATGACGTAACTCATGACTACTGACAATAATACTTCTGTCATGTTGGGTCGATTACCTCATCTGATTAAGTAGATCGGGGACCACAACAACCCAGAATGACGGAACCATAAGATTTTGATCGAATTTCGCCTCATTCCCCCACCATTCGCTTTAAAATTTAAGTGATGAATTCTACAACTTGAATCCTAAGTTTGCTATCGTTATATAATGAATACTCAATTTTCAATTATTATCCTTAATCGAAAGTGCTCTCCCATTATCGGGAGGAGTAACTAACCCCTTACACCTATGGAAAACCTCGAACCACAGATAAAAAAGTCCTCGCTAAATGAGTGCAAAATCTCTGGGCTGTTTCTTATCTACAATTCAATCTGTCTTCTGAAAATTTGACCTTCCAAAGCTTACTCTTCAATACAAAACAAAAATAAATGCAAAGAGTCTTCTGGGGAGGCGTCATGAATTTTTAAAACACACCACCTACAAACATGCATTATCCTGATGTGGATCGTTTGTCAGCAGCACAAATTGCCCAGTTAAAAATCACAAAACCAATCAATATCTTCTTCTTTTATATCAATTATTTCCCCGGTGCACTTTTCAGATACCTCAAAATCTTATACACTGCATTCATACGACCTTTCCTAAGATTATGCATGTAGCAGCTCACCGCACTTACTACAAAAGAAATATCGGATCGAGAGTGGCACAGATAGATCTGTACGGCTTATTTTTAGGTTGTGTGTTTCATTTTGAAAAGGGGGGTCGCCTACAGAAACTGTCGGCGAATTTTAAATTTAATTTACATATATATATAATTTGGAAAGTAGTATTTTGATTTTGAAAATGAAGTCAAACCGATCTCACATCTCAAATAGTTTATATAAACGAAGCACACACCACAAACCGCGTATCTATCCCGAATGAATGACACATCGCTCGATAATGAGGCTCGATTAAATAAACTGAAAAGTTATGACGCCTGTTTGGCTCGCGAACCAATTTTATAAGCCGACAAATTCTCGCTTAATATGAAGACATTAAATGGCGTTTATATTACTGTGTTCTTAAAATTCACTATAAGCGGCAGTCTCATAGTTAATTACATCTTAAGTGGTGGAATCACTCAAGAAAACTCTCGATAATAATCGGTAGTTCGATCTAAGAATTTCAAAGTTTAAGTTTTCGAGGATTGAATATTGGAATTTCAATAGTGAATGGATCAAATTTGGAACATTTTGTTTTGGGAATTCAAAGAAGAAAGGTAGGAGAAATCACATATTCAAAGCGAACTTCGGTAATTTCCGATTATCCTCATTGTTTGGCTTGAATTTAGGAAAGTCCTAATGTTTATTTAATGTTTTGATGTTGCTAATTTTAATTAATTAGGACTTATATTTGTATGATAAAATCATACAAATAAACTTGAAGATATGAGGGTTTATGTCGTATCGACAACTATTCCATCGGAAATCCTAAGACAGGTTAGAGCTTAATTTGCAGATGCGAATGCTTAACGTAAGGTTGAGGATTTATGTTGACGTTAGCGAACTACCTCGAAGTTCATATGGCTTGGTTATTTAATTCTAAGAAAGTTTCTTTGAAGTAGACTCGAGTTTCTTGATGACGATGGCCGTCTTGCCTACCATACTCCGAGCTCCTTGTTGTTGCAGAGGGGTTTAGTTATAGAAGGTGAAAATCAAGATATGAGAAAAGTGTTCGGTTTGAGAAGTCTTAAAATCCGAGTGTTTTTGAGTGTTTTAGTTAAAACAAATCTTAAAGTTGATTATAACAACACGGTTAAGATCCCACGGTTCCATCCTTCCGGCATCGTTATTTTTATCGGATTCACTTAGATCCGGATGAATTCTGCTAAACTCAATCGAATGAGTTCCACACTTTCATTTAGACCAGTGGGAAATCCAGTTAAGAACATCGTAGGTTACATCATCCGAAGTATTCCCGATCATCCAACAATACGTTTTAATTTAGTTGTAGTTGTAGTTTGTGGTTTTGTTTGTGATTAAATTTTGAGTTGTTTTATATTTTGAAATGTTGTGGCGGTGAATTTTATCTTGTAATGACTTTTAATTTAGTTTTGGTTTCGGTTTAGGACTATCCTAAGGTGTGGATTTTCTACGCAACGATTGTTTATCATACAAGAAAAGCTAAGTTACGATGCGATTAAATAAATTGCGATAAGGTAAATTACAATAAAATAAAAGCGTACTGGAGAGTCTTCCCGTCATCCAGTTCGCACTTAAAACACAATTAGAATATTTAAGCATTTAAAACAGATTCTTAGGTAAAGTTTAGGGAAGGGTTATGGTTTTACTACAAGCTCCTAATCCTATGACTAATCATCTCCTATGACGTCTGGTGCTTGTATTTTAGTTTGAGGACGATTTTCTTCATCAAAGAACAATTAAGTTCGATTGTTCTTATAAATATCCTATCATATCGAGAAAGTCTGTCAAGACGAGTATTAAACATCTTTTCAATATTTCTGTGATTATTTTAAGTCCAAGAGAATTTAATTATACAAATGAATTAATCGTCCGGAGTTCGAGTTTATTATCTTGCTCAGATGAACTAGTGACATTTGAATATCTTATGAATGAAGTAACACTTCACTTAACACTCCATTTAGGAGTTATGATGACAAGAGCTTTCGAGGGCAAATGGATGTTCAAATGATTTATGATTTAACTTAATTTCAATTAATGGGTTTAAGTTTAGAATAGTGTTCAAGTTGTTTTAGATTTATTTTTGAATTCTTTATGTCTTAGGTGATGTTTAGTTTAATTTAATTTAATTTGATGTAATTTAATTTAATGTGGTTTAATTTGATTCAATTCGATTCGATTCGATTCAATTTAATTTAATGTGTTTTAATTTAATTTAATTTAATATGTTTTAATTTAATTTAATTTAATTTAATTTAATTTAAATTTTAATTTGATTTTATTTTTAATTTTAATTTAATATTTTATTTTAAAAGGGTTTGATTTAAAAAATTTAACTTTAATTTAATTTAATGGTTAAGTCTTTTAAGCATTTTAAATCTTAAGTTTGAATTATCATTTTAATTAGGAATTAAATATTATTGAAATGATTAATTTAGGGATTCTTAAATTAAAGAATAAATCTCTTCTTAATGACATCCCTATTTTAATAATTCCAAATTTATTATTCTTCCAAATTTAATTAATTATTTTAATTAAAGTTCATTTCAATTATTTTTGAATTATTTAATAGGTTCCTACCCTTTAATTATTTAAATTTCAATCATCCAAATCGATTAAGATCAAATATTTTACTCTTTCATTTCATTAAGCCTTAAAGTTTTAATTAAGGGTTAAAATTTTAATTACTTTCTTGCTCTTCAAGCTTAATAATTTCATAACTCACTAAATTGATGTTCAAATGAATTTGAAATTTTTATGTGACTTCACTCATATGTTAATAAAGATATTAGAGGAGAAAATGTGATTTTTACGTATTTAATTTATTTATGTAATTATTTTTGGTGGAAAATAAGGATTTCAAGGAAAATTTAATAATATGACTAAGAAAAAGTTTCGTTCTTAAGAAAATTATGGGACATTCCTAATGACTGAGAGGATCACTTGGACCAATTTTGGTGATTTTTTGAATTATATTATTTTTATTATAATTATTTTGAATTTTGGAGTATTAATTAATTTAAAAATAAAATAAAAGTTTAAAAATGAATTTTATATTTTTCAAAAGTCTCTACAGATATCGGAAATCGGAGAATCAATTTTTGTAATTTTCTCGATTTTTCTTTGATTTATTAAATTATTTTAATGGAAATGCTTAGAAAATACATTTTTTTTTATTTTAAAATTACCTTAGAGCTTTAAAATTTAATAACTCATCATGAGACACTAAGAAAAATATGGGGTTTGTTCCTAAGTGATTAAAATTCAAAATGTGACATTTTGGTGAATTTTATTATTTTTGTGATTTTTATTATTTTTTAATTATTAAAATATTAAAATAATACAAAAATCAGCTTTTTAGAAAATTGAAATTTTAATTTTCTTAAATTCTCACGATATCGAGAGACTCAAAACCAATTTGGTGAATTTTTGAAAAGTATTTTGAATGTTATGAATTTTTAAAGTTTAAATTGGCTAAATGGCGTAATTAACCCATTTAGTAGGCTAACTAAGTCCAATTGACTTCGAACTTTTATGGTGGGTTCCTCGATCCTAAAGGTCGATGGAGAATTGATTTCAAGTCAATTTGATGTATGATTAGCTCTAATTAATTAAAGAATATTTTGGGTGTTTAAGCAATTAGGGTTATTTCAGTGGATTAATTCGAAACCTATTTTTCTGAGTCTCTGAGTCGTAAAAACATCACTAAATTTTCCTAGAATTTATTTCACAACATGCTAATTATTGGATTTAAAATACTCGAAAACGATAATATGAATTTGAAAAATCAATAACTTCTCGTAAGGATGGCCTCGACTTTGGAAAATTCGGGGAATGTTCCCAAGTCGGAGGCTTAAAGCTCTATGGTCTCATACCATAGTGAATTGTACATATGCATGGAGAATTGAAAAATGCATACGATAAATAAATCATTAAAAATAAAATACTTGATGAAATTAAATTATTTCTTTCCACATTATTCTCCTCCGTTCGACTGAGCGAAGAGGTATTTTTATTTTATTTTTCGATTTTTCTACACAAAGTTATGCATTTTTGAAGTTTAGGGAATTAAATAAATAAGAAAATACCCTAATTTTCTACTTATCCGCGCGGCGCTACCTCAACCTAGGCATCTCCGGAGCTCCGCGCGGCGTCTTCGATTCGGCGCGCCATCCGACTCGGCGATCCGGGGCCCGCGGGTCACGTACCAACGCGTTGTCCAGGCTCGATCCGGACCGTCCACTCGATACACGCTCGATCCGACGGTTCATGGCCATCGTCTACGGCGGTGTGCACCGTGACCGTCGACCTTCAACCCTAATTTCTCGCTCGATTCTCGACGGATTTTCGTGTTCTTATGCTTCTATGGATTCGTCTTGAGAAGACGAACACATCCATACTGGTAAACATGTATTTAAATTGACTCAAATTAAATGGAGAATCTCTGTAAGCTCGGGAAGAAGAGTGAGTCCATACCTTTGCTCGGAGAAGTGAAGCTTCGATCCGAGAGTTGTGTCACCTTCGATTGGGTCCGAGCAAGCTCCGGATGAAGTCCCTCGGCACAGTGAATTGTCTCAGCTATGAAAGTGACCACAGTAGATCACGAAAGCTTGGAGGTCGGGACAATCGGGTGGCACTGGAGATGGGGCTTTCAGTGGGAAACTTCTCCTCTTGGTACGGTGAAGGTGTAGGACCGATCTGATTTGGGGATTGATCCATTGTGGAGAAGTGTCCGGTTTTTGTCTTGAAGTTTGAGCTCGAAATTGAGCTCAGTTGGAGGGAATTGAGGTTGGAATCCGGTGGGGATCAAGTGCTCTATGTGTGGAGAGTGATGCGGAATGATTTTGGCGAGTTTCCTTAAGGTTTGGTTCGAGACTCTCTCATGGCCGAGAGGAGGTGAGGTTTAAATAGGAGAGGGTGGAGGGCCTCCTGGGGAGTTAGGGCTTGGGATCGACCTGCTTAGGTCGAGGCAGAACAGCAATGGTGGCCATCTGGGCATGGGGCGACTCAGCGAGGTGGAATTCAAAGTTTGGCTCCTCCCGAGGTCTCGGCCATGGTGTTTTCCGGCGACCTGGTGGTCGGTCGGCCGAGCACTCAGTCACCATCTTGTTCGGGTGGGTCGTAGTCGGGGTTTAGTGTAAGCGATTGGCAAATGCCATGTGTAAAAGGCTTGGATTAGAATGGTATGAGAGAAGGCTCATTTTGGCTCAAATTGGTCAACCCATCCCTTTGGGCTAGGTGCACCACCCAAGGCTTGGTTTAGGTCGAAGAGAAAGTGATTTGGCTCAAGCATAATCGGTAGAGTCAAGTCACCATCCAAGCACGATTAGGCATAAGCATGGTTAAGGGGAATCATGGGAGTGGTTAATCACCTTTAGGAATTAAGGAAAGAGTCTCCTCCTTTTGCCCGAAAATGGCATGGTGACATGTAAAGAGGCTCTCATGGCTTCATGTATGGCTCATGCATGGCTTCATGGCTCATCTTTGGCTTGGGAAAGTCAAGTCGATTTCATGGAAATGGGTTTAAGAAAATTTTGGCATTTTGATGGGAATTTGTATGGGGCTTAATTTGGAATGGCTTCATGATGAGTTTTGAAACTTAGGGATTGATTTAATTGAAAATATGGTGTAGAGCAATTGTCATATGGGTTTTGGATTGATTTGGGCCCTTTGGATTTTGGTGGAGATGGGCTTTAGGAAGGTTTCATGTAAGTGGGCTTTTAAGTTTCAAAATGGGCTTTTGGGTGGAGATTTTTGCAAAGGGCCATGCCAAATAAATGTTGGGTTTGATTTATGGATGTGTCATGAGTGATTTGAAGCAAGTTGGGAGTGATTTGGGTTTGAATTGGGTTGAATTTGGGCTTCCTTGGTGAATGAGTCGATATAGGTCAAATCGGCTAACTTGGGCCAATGTTGGGCTAGGGTTGAAGTTGATGTAAAATAAATGTTGGGAAATGTTTGTGGGAGTGTTTCAAAGAGGTTTTGGCTTTGGTTGGGTTTTGACTTTGGGGTTTGGGCCTATTTGGGCTAGAGTTTAGGTTTAGGTCGAAATCGGGCCTTTTAACTTTGGGTTGAATTTGAGTAGGATTTGGGTCCAAATTTTGGGCAAATCATGTTAGTGTTTTGTTTGTGGGGATGTTAGGGAAGGTTTAGAAAAGATTTGGAGTTAATTGGAGTTGAATTGGGTTAGTTTGGGTTAGGTTTGGGTCATGGGTCCAATTGGGCTTTAAGGCGAAAGTGAAATTGGATCCCGATGACAATCAAATCGGGCTTGGATTTGGTCCAGATTGGTGTTGGGGATGTTTAATTGAAGTCTAGAATTGAATTGGACCAGAATTTGGGTCGATTGGGTAGGTTTGGTTTGACATTGGGTTCACTTTGGGTTAAAAATGAGTCGAATCGTGGGGTTTTGACAAAAGTGGGGTAAATTGACAAAATTAGCCTATGGTGTAGTTGAACAAAATGAAATTGGGAATATTTGGGATTTTACGGAATTTTCTAGGAATTTTCTGAATTTTTGGATTTTTTGGTAAGAGGGCATTTTGGGTATTTGGAGGAGTATTGGGAGGTATTTTTGGAATTTTTGGTATTTTTGGCTATGAATGATCAATTTGAGTGATGTGGGAATGTTTGGGATTGGTTTTGAGGAATTTGGGTGATTTTGGAGAATTTTGAAAATTTTGGGTAATTTCAAGGGTTTTGGGTAGGATTTAGCGGGTGTAGAGTCCGAGGGTCGAAAATTGAAAATTTGGAAAATTGAAGCTTGGGTGAATGTAAGTGGAATAAAATCATTTTGGTTGAGCCATGAAGCCATATCAAGCCCGCATGAGTCATGAAGGGACTCATTTGAGGCATCCACTATGTTGTTCCTAACCCTCTCGTGAGGGCTTAGGGGTTAAGGACCATCCATGTGAATCACCTTTATGAGTCGGGAGATCGAGTTGGGCATGGGTGTGGTTTTAGGAGGTGTGTGAAAGTGTAGTGTATAGGTGTAGTGTGTGTGTGTAAGTCGGCCACTTCTCACTGGACCGAGCCACCTGAGGTAGTCCCAAGGCGAAGAGTCCCATAGGAACTCATCCTTTAAACTTCCACATTTGATTTCAACCTCTGCAGGTGATTAGGGGTCTACAATCAAGTTTGTGGAGTCTGCGGGGAGTTAGAAGTGGTTTCAATTTCTAAGTGGTGGGTCCCGATTCTAATCCTCAGGACAGATCAAAGGAAAAGCGCCAAGCGCTAGATCCCAAGATCTTAAAGAGAAGAAGAGAAGACCTCATCAAAAATGAGGTCAACAAGATCAGATGCCCACTAACCTCTAGTACTTCTCACAATTAATCGATTCACCTATCTCTGTACCGAGCTTGATCGTCTGATCAATTAAAGAGACTGCAGGTTTGTACCCCCACATACCAGTCTTTATGAGAAGATCCAGTACATACTTTCTCTTGGATAGGACAATCCTCTCATATCCATGGGCCACTTCAATCCCGAGAAAGTATCTAAGTTGTCCAAGATCCTATACCTCAAATTGCTTCCCCAAATCTCACTTCAGTTGAACAATCTCTGTCTCATTATCACCAGTGATAATTATGTCATCCTCATACACAACAAGTATAGTAGTGTGACCTTCATGTTATCAAAAGACCACCGTGTGGTTTACATTGATTTGGTGATATCACATGCCAACCATCATTATTCTGAACTTGTCAAACCAGGCTCGAGGAGACTGCTTCATGTCATACAGTGACTTTCTAAGCCTACATAACTTGCTCACTGTCTGGGATGTATTGAATCCTGGTGGTATCTCTAAATATACCTCTTCCAATAACTCTCCATGAAGAAAAACATTTTTCACATCTAGTCGGTGGAGTCTCCATTCACCATTCATTGCTAAGAAACCAATGATCTCACTATGCTCATCTTTGAGACTAGTGCAATGATTTTATCATATTCAATGCCATAAAAAGCCTAACTGTATCATTTTATCACTAGTCGAACTTTATACCTCTCCACCTTCCCTTCTAAAGTTTATTTCACCGTGAAAATCCACATACATTCAATTGTCTTCTTCTCTAATGGTAGTGGTGCAATCTCTCACGTTCAATTTTTTATTAAGAGCTCCAAGCTTTTCATGCATCCCCGCTTTTTCACTTGGGATCCTCTGTAGCAACCTGCCAACACCTGGGCATAGATACATAGTCCAATGATGTAATAAATGCTCCATGTCAAGGTGAGATGTTACAATAAGAAATAAAGTTCACAGTATCAAGTTCTCTCACAAAATGACCAGGAGAATGTCCCATATTGCAACGGGAGGTGGGGAAGGGGGTATGAGTGGATGGAGGAGGAAAAATATCACCAATAAGTTTTGAATCAAAGGTGGATGGCGTAGGTTTCTTAAGAGTTAAGGATAATCGGAATAAGGGACTTATTGACATTGCAAACTCTGCTCCCTCAGTTTGCTTCTTCCTCCGTGTATACACCTTTAACTCACCTTAACCGGAATCTCATTAACTCTGGGGTCAACCTCCTCGATTACCGTCTTCTCAGTTGATTCATCCCACATCACATAATATGACATTGCTCCCACTTACACCCTATCACCACTCTTACTCCCTCTTCCTTGCCTCATATCTCTAATGTTTGTTGAGTCACCAAAGTGAATTCACCTCCAGATTATAGTATGATTCAACCTTTCTGAATGACACATACATTCTCACAGAAAGCCTTTTCTCAATCGTCCTCCAGTAGGCTTCTAAATAACAAAATAACCTACAAACACACATTTCACAACTTGGGGATTCAACTCCAAATACCTTAAATCAAAGGATCTCAATATTATCTCCTTTCAGCATCTGATAAGGAGACTTCTATTCCAACACTCTTGAGGGATCGTGTTAATCAATTGAGCGACTGACAACACTATTTACCCCCCCCATAAGTGTTGTTGGGCATTCATTATCATCATCACGCTTAGAGCTGCCTCTAGAAGATGTTGATTCCTCTTCTCTGTTACTCCTTTTTGTGCTTGTGTGTATGAGCATGTGGTTTAGTATTGTATCCCTTGAGCCGACAGATACTCTCTATATGCTTCTCATTATCAGGTCGCAATGCTTTCACAACTACACTAGGTCAAGATTGTCTTGTGGAAATCTTTAAAGCAAGCAACCACCTCACTCTTTTGTTTCATTAAGTATATACATGTAACATGAGAAAAATAATCAATAAATGTAACAAAATACCGATAACCAATCATATAAATAGTAGGATCAGGTCCCCAAACATCATAATGTATCAAATAATACACATTAGAGCTCGTATTCCCAGAACTGACATAAGAGCTTCTAGTGAGTTTGCAAAACTCACAAGCATCACACACCAGTAAACTACGATTAAGATGTCTCATACATTTGTGATGTAGCAGTAGCACATCCTCGACGTTCCTCCTAGATTCTCCTACTACAGCACTTTTCACCATGGATGCTAGAGTTGAGTCCATCCTCTCTCGGTCCGAGTACCATAGTCCGCTATGCCACATACAGGCTCAAGAAGACTGCTTCAAGCCATATAGTGACTTCCTGGGCCTATATACCTTGTCCTCTGTCTTTGATGTAATGAATATTGGTGGTATCTCCATATATACCTCATCCAGTAGCTCCCATGAAGAAAAGCATTCTTCACACCCAGTTGGTGGAGTCTCCATCCACATTCACTATCAGAAAAGCCAGTGTCCTCACCGAGCTCATCTTTGGGACCAGTCTGAAAGGTTCCATTATAGTCAATGATGTATGCCTGACAGCACCGTTTTTCCAGTAGTCAAGTTTTGTACCTCTCGACCTTCCCTTATGAAGTTTGCTTCACTGTAAAGATTCATTTGAATCCAACTATCTTCTTCCTTATTCGTAGTTGTACAATTCCCATGTTCAGTTTTTATTAAGTACTACAAGATTTTCATGCATTGTTGCTTTCCACTTTGGATCATCTTTAGCAACATACTAATACTTGGGTATAGAGATAAAGTCCAATGATATAATGAATGCTACATGCAAAGGTGGGATGTTAAAATAAAAAATAGAGTTTGCAATATCAAGTTCTCAGTCGAAACGATCGGGAGTATGTCCTGAATTGTTGCGAAATGCCTTCATTAATGTTGGGGGGGTAGGAGTTGATGGAGGAGGGATAATATCACCTGAGAGTTTTGAAATAAAAATAAATGGTGTAGGTGTCTCAAGAGCTAAGGAAGACCGGATCAAGGGACTTGTTGGCACTGCGGATTCTGTTCTCTCAGTTTGCTTCTTCCTCCGTGTATACACCCTTAACTTGCCTTCAATTTGAATACCACCACCTCTAGGGTCAACCTTTTAGATTTCCATTTCTTCATTTATTCATGCCACATCACATGACATAAGATTACTCTCACTTGCACCATTCTATCATCACTATAACTCACACTCTCTTGCCTTATATTTCTAGTGTTTATTGAGTCACCAAAGGATGAATTCACCTCCAAATTGTAGTGTGGTTTAAACTCTTTGAATGACGTATCCATACTCATAAAGAATCTCTTCTCAATTGGCTCCAACAGATATAACCTTATGATTAGTAGAATAATCAAAGAACACGCATGTCACAGCTTTGGGATATAAATCCCTTACAGATAACCAGTTCTCTTTCACAAAACATATACATATAAATACATTCAATGGGTCACACTATTGTCTTCTTTCAACATCTAACAAGGAGATTTCCACTCTAGCACTCTTGAGAGTATCCTATTAATCAATTGAGCAGTTATCAACACTGCTTGCCCTCATAAGTGTTGTGGTACATTCATTGCCATCATCGTGTTTCAGGCTATCTCTAGAATATGTTGATTCTTCCTCTCTACTACTGCATTATGTGTTGGTGTGTATGGGCATTGTTAGGTATGGCTCATATCTACGGAGGGAGTTTCTTGGTGAAGAGGCGTGACTCCTGGTGAAAAGGAGTGTCTCTTGAAAGTTAGTTGGTTGGGGGGAGCGAGGCGTGTTTGTAATTTATCCTCGGGTTTTTCATAAATAGATGTGTAATCCTCTGGATATGTAACTCCTCTGAAATAGTGAAATTCGTCGGCTCGCTCCCGAGGACGTAGGCAATTCTTTGCCGAACCTCGTTAAATCTCTTGTGTTCTACTGATTTGTGTCGATTCTTGTTTTTCTCCGTTATTTTCATAACAATTGGTATTAGAGCCTCGTTCGAGGGCACAGGAGGATATCGACGCAGGAAATCTAAAAAGAAAACAAGATTTGGCTGCGAGGTTTGCAGAATTGTGGTGGTGTTCTCGACAGTTCTCCGTTCGCAAGGTAGGATCGTTCGCGAGATCTGGGGCTTTGGCAGTTCGTGAGGGCGGTGGTTTTTCACGCCTGTCTTCGGTGCAAATAGAGCAAAGGCCTCGGAGATTCGAGGGCTGCGAGCCTCGACGAAGAAGATCGGAGCAGGCCGGCGCTGAACAGCAGTTTTGAACACGACGCTGGGCAGTTTCGCGAGAGAAGCGTGCGAACAGGGAGGTCGCGCACAGGAGTTCGCAACTGAAGCGAACAGGCGCGGGTTCCGTTCGGTGCAGGCAGCAGTTCGCGGGTGCAGGTCACAGGGAAGTTCGGCGGCCGGATTCTGCAGGAGTTCGGCGGCTGCGGCAAGAGCAGGCGAGGGTTCGGAGTCAGGCGCGAACCAGATCGATCAACGACCGGGCGGTTCGCGGGCAGGGAGTCTGCGGCGCGAGAACGGTTGCGGCGGTCGGCGAGTCGTGCCTGGAGGTGGTTCGCAATCGTGCAGGCGGTTCGCGATCGTGCAGTCGCAGCAGACGGTCGCAGGCGCGGCAGTTCGAGGGAAGGAGGGAGTGGAAGGAATAAAGGAATCTTCCAATTCTACTAGAAGAATATTCCTTGCGGAGAGGAATTAAATTTCTGGGAAGGCAGGAGGATTAATTGTTTTAAGTGAGGGAAGAATTAATTCATTTTAGGAAAAAGGGAATCTGAGATTTCCACTAGAGGGAATATTCCCCTTCCATTTTGCTGCAGCCAAAGGAGAATTAATTCCTCCGCTGAGTTACCAGGGAAAGAAAGGATCACAGAGAAGAAATTTATTTTCCTTTTTTTATTTCTGGAAGAGGTGCTTTGACGGAGAAATTTTAATTCGTTGTGCGGAGGGAATTTTTAATTCCACAGAGGAGTTCGGCCGATTCAAAAATCCGCGGAAAACAGAGGTTGTCCACCGCGAACAGGAGCCTCATTTTGCGGGAAATTGAGGTGTTCAACCAGCTAAATTCACTGGTTCATCGCAGGAGATTTTGCAACAGGTGGAGTTCGGCAAGGTGCAGGTGGCGAGCAGACACGATTATTTCGTGAACAGGAGTTTCGTGGAGGTTTTCCTCGAACAGGTGCGAAGGGATTCGTGGCTCGCGGAAACAGCAATTGACCGAGGTTACTGGTACGAACATGAATTGTGTTTCGTGTGGAAAATTAATTCACGAATCACAGGAGAATCGCGAGAAAGTTGTTGCATTTGACAGGAAAAATTTCAGGTTTCTTTGAATTTATTTGCGGAGTATTTTCTTTTGTTTTTTCGAAGTAAGGTAGCAAAATACGGTGCAGGATTAAATTCGGATGGCAATGTCTGGAGCAAAATTCGAGATAGTGAAGTTCGATAGAACCGGGAACTTCGGATTGTGGCAAACAAGGGTAAAAGATTTGTTGGAACAACAGAGAATTTTGAAGGCTTTGCGGGCTACGAAACCTGATAATATGAAATATGAAGATTGGGAAGAGTTACGACTTCGAGCGGCAGGTACCATACTTTTATGTCTGGCAGATGAAATTATGTATCATGTTATGAATTTTAAATCTCCATGAGAAGTATAGAAGAAATTTGAATCTCAGTTTATGTCCAAATCTCTGACAAATAAACTGTATCTGAAGCAAAAGTCAGTATGAGTGAAGATGCGAGCGAGTATCGATTGTCATAAGCACTTGAATGTCTTCAATCAAATAATCACGGATCCGGCACGTCTTGATGTGAATATTGAGGATGAAGACCAGAACGATGATTCTTTTGTGTTCGTTGCCTACTTTTATGAACATCCAGTGACTACTTCTACATATGGGAAAAAAACAATTAAAATTGATGAGATTACTGCAGTATTGTTGGCTCACAACCAGCGGAAGCAGATTGCAGAGGAAAACTCAAATGGTAATTGTTTATATGTTAAGAGTAATCAGGATCGTGAAAGTAAGGAGGAGAAGGAGAATTCTGGAAGGTCAAAGCCTAAAGGCAAGAAGATTCGTTGCTTTAAGTGCAAGGAACTGGGACATATGAGGAGAGATTGTCCAATGCTAAAAAAGGAGACTCATAATGTATCTTCCAGGGCTGCGAATATGGTACAGAGTGATACAGATTACAGTGATAGTGATGAGCTTTTAGTTACAACAACTCAGTTAAAGGATGGATGGATTCTTGATTCAGGATGTTCTCATCACATAACACCAAACAGGAAGTGGTTTTCTTCATACGAGTTATCCGATTCTGTTCGATCTATCTAGGTGATAATAGACGTTATAATATTACTTGGTATAGGTAAAGTCGGAATTCAAATGTATGATAGCGACTGTCGAACATTATGTGATGTCGAGCATGTTCAGAGTTGAAAAAGAATTTGATTTCCTGGCACTCTACACATAATCGGTTTTCATTCCTAAGGCGGACGAGGATAGGGAAACCATAAGAATTGTTAAGGTGCAGCTGATCGCGATGAAAGGGAAGATCACCTTGCAGGTAACATCTATAAACCGTTAGGGTGTACGATTAGCAGGTGGAGATCACTTCTGTTGGAACATATGATGGAAATGCGACGGGATCTTTAACAAGCCAGGTTAGATGGTTTGGTTGCTCAACCCATCGGTGTAAGAAACTCCATGATCTATTTCTCCTAAAGAGGCTGGATATTCGCAAGGTGGAGATTTTCTCCTAAGAGCTGGATATTCACAAGGTGGAGATTGTTAGATGTATTTCTCCTGAGGGCTTGGATATTTGCTTAAGGTGGAGATTTGTTTGGTAGACACATATACTTGGGTGAAGCATTTCTCTTAAGGTCTTGATATTCGCGAGGTGGAGAATTGTTAGGTATAGCTCATATCTACGGAGGAGTTTCTTGGTGAAGAGGCGTGACTCACGGTGAAAGGAGTGTCTCTTGGAAGTTAGTAAGTTGGGGGGAGCGAGGGCGTGTTTGTAATTTATCCATAGATTTTTTTCTATAAATAGATGTGTAATCCTCTGGATATGTAACTCCTCTGAAATAGTGAAATTCACCGGCTCGCTCCCGAGGACGTAGGCAATTATTTGCCGAACCTCGTTAAATCTCTTGTGTTCTACTGATTTGTGTCGATTCTTGTTTTTCTCCGTTATTTTCATAACATGCATATGGTTTTGGTGTTGTATCACTTGACCTGATAGCTAGCCCAAAAATTCTTTGTTGATATATTTGTCTCATTATCACATTGTAGTGCCTTCACAACTACACCATATTGGGTCTGAATTGTCTTGTGAAAATCTTTAAAGCAAGCAAGCACCTCACTCTTCCGTTTCATCAAGTATATTCAGGTTACATAATAATGACAATTAATAAACATAACAAAATATCGATAACCGTTCATAGAACTATTAGAATAAGGTCCCATACATCATAATGTATTAAAAAAAAACACTAGAGATCTTGTTCCTAGAACTGACATAAGAGCTCTTAGTGAGCTCGCCAAACTCACAAGCATCACACACCAATTTCACCTTATTTGCCTTTTCATACATAAATGGATACAACCGATTTAGCAAACTAAGACTAGAATGTCCCAGACGTCTATGATGTATCAATAACACATCCTCGATAGTTCTTCCCAGATTCCCCTACTGCAACACTTTCCAGCTTGGATTCTAGTGTTGAGTCAATCCCCTCTCGTTCCAAGTACCAAAGTCTATTATGCCATGATCCAGGCCCAGGTGTCTTACCCATCTCTTTCTCATATAAGTTCAAATGAGGAATATAAAAAGAAACAATGTCTTTTAACTGGAGAATAATGACACTAATGGATAAGAAGTTAAATAGAAAAGAAGAAGCATGCAAAATATTGGACAGTCATATAATTTGTATATCCTATTGTACCCCTACCAACTATAGGCTATGACGTACCATCAGCGGTCTATATACTCTCTAGTAATATTAGATGATTATATGAAGAGAACTCACCAATAGTACCTGTCATGTGACTAGAAGCACCAGAATCTATGATCCATTCTGATGATTTTTGTGGTGGAAATAAAGACAAGAGCAAGTGTGACACAAGTACATTTGCTGAAGTGAGCATAAGTTACCTTTTGATGCCGACGACTTTGAAACATCCTCAGCTATATCTCCTGCTACTTTATGCTCTATTCAACAGCTCCAGACATTCATGATCCTCACTTGTAAAGATTACACATGTCTCTCCCTTGCCTTTTGCTACCATCAGATTTGCCTGTTAGCCTCCTTTTCCACATTTCCGACCCCCACGACCATGACCACGACCTTCACCTTGTCCACGTACACATGTCAATCTCTCCTTAGGTGGCTTAGCATAGGTCATGCTAAGATGGCCAAATTCACCATAGTTGTAACACTTGTAAGTCTCACCCTGGACACCTAGCGTATCTGGGCTCACAGCAGCCAATGTTGATCGTGCACTCGAAAAACTACTCGACTCATAGTGTAGCTTCATGCGACTCTCCTCTTATATCATCACAACAATGACCTCATCTACTATAAAGATAGTCACCTGAGCTAGAAGAAACGATCTCCTATGATCAAAGGTCAAGCTTAGATGAGCCAGAAACTACATTGTATCATCTTTGCAAAGATCTCTCCCTTCTTGCACTGCAGATCACCACACTCAACATAGGTGAGAAGTGATCAAAATCTTGCCACAATGTTCTAGGTCTATAGAGCACTCCTGATTCCTGAATCGATCTAGTACCCTGAACTGCTGCTTTTTTCTCACGTTGAATCAGAAACACCCTCATTTGGTTCTCAGCTTTAGCAATGATTTTCTTCAGTTTTGCTCAAATGTCGAACACCTTTCAAATTTCATCCACTAATGAGGCAATCGATGAAACTATCAAATTGACTAGCCGGGCGCAAGCATGTGTGGTCTTTCACTCATCCCTCTCAGCATTGTCACTCTGTACTTCGTAGCTCAACCTCCGTCATATATCCTTCTAATCTCTTCCCTACTAGAACAATCTCGATTAAACGAGACCAGCTCAGATACGTGATCGGTTTATAGAATTTTAGATCCATGAGAAAGATCTAACTTTACTTACATCAAAGCATATTATGAGAAAGTAACTCGTCTCCCCGACGAAAAAATATTAGGTCAGGACTCCGAATGCATCTCGAGTCTATTGGTGGGGCGCCAAATGTCAAATGGGCCCCACCAATTTTAATACTGACAAATATCACTTGCATTGCTATCCTCTTGACACGTGACGCCCTACCATTAAACTCATTAAACTCATGGACTAATATTTTTTTCCTCCGCACACTATCTCCTCACATTTCCAATCATAAAAATATCCCGACATTCCTCCGAACCTAAAAATCGAACCTTCGCCTGTCACTAGAGCGCAAATCAGCCGGCCAAAGCCTTTTACCCCCATTGTCTGTACTTCCTCGTCTCGCAAATCCCGCTCCACTGGCTTCGCAGCAAGATACAAAATGCGGCACACAGAGAACTCCAATCGAGCGACTGTATCACGACTGTATCACGACTGTATCACGTCGATGCCGTCGTCAACTCCCTACGCAGTTTCGATCGCAAGTATGGCGAGTCGTTGCCGTCCCAAGTAGCTCAGATCGCATTGCCGCCTCAGTCAGCTGTAGGTGCCACTGTATCGCGACTCTTCCACGCCCATCGTCGCCATCCCAGGTAGCTCTATGCGATCGCGAGAGCTTCAAGTCGCGACCTTCCCGTCTTTGTTTGTCGTAATCCACCGCAACAGATTGGGGCTTAGCGTCACTATGCCCGTACGCCTGGTTTAACTTTGATATAAAATATAAATTATCGCTCAAAAAGAGCTTTAAGAGTTATCATATTTACAAATAATCTTTAAACTCTATATATTTGTTCTACAGTAATTATAAATCTCAACAAAATTTTTATTCTAATAATTAGAAAAATATTTGTTAGCACATACAAGTTAGGTTACGTCTCATCAACAATGCTCATTTGGGCAACTAATTCAAGTTCCCAGAGCCACAAATTAACTCCATCAAGGGGCACTCCAGAGGCCACACTAAAGTTTATTCCAAAGTCACATATAAAACAACATCAAGGCCTCATCTACAAGGTCAACATTATTCTCTTGAAATATAAAGAGTGGCTTGTAGTAGCATGAGGATTTGCTTGTTTATTGTTTAGGCTTTCCACACATTTCGGTAATCTGGAAAGATCAATTATTTCTCTTGGTTATTAATAAGATATGCATTAGAATATTGTCTTGGTGAACCCTAAAATATTGCACAAAAGATATTCTGCCATCAATTTTATTTAAATAAAAAGTTAACAAGTCGTGATTGAATTGAAGTTCCCTCAACCTATTGTCACCACCTCTGTTATCATGGAGACAATACAACAGAACTTTTAGCAGGACGGAAAGTATCTACTCAACAAAAGTCAGGTCCTAACCCCATTTTAAGTTCCTCAAATTAGCCTCGTATCTACCCAATTGTGTAAATTGTTAAGCCCATACTTTACTCCATAAAGTAATCACTTGTTATAGAGGCTACTATTTTTCCATATATCCAATCATAGAATACTAGTTAAACAGATCATATCAGTAGGCAACAATAGTAAGACATATTTCCAGGACCCTTTCTTTTATGTTTTATTGTACTCCAAGGCTAAAATTAAAAATGGGGAGATTACATACAGGGCACCCAAAACATTGCTATTTACAAATCAAACATCCTCTTTCATCCAATTTTCATATTCTCACTCAAATATCAAATGGTCATGATAAAACCCAAACCCATGTTTTTCATTTTAATCAAATTCACTATGGTTTGATCGTGGCACGCATAAATGCATTGGTTTTCCAGTTAAAAAAAAAATCTCCTAGACGCTTGATTTATAAATAACAATGTTTCTTGTGCTCTGTTTGTAATTATCCCATTAAAAATTTGTAATCATAAGTGATGAGCTACTCACTTGTTTTTAACGTCTGCTTCTCTTCGTCCTAGTCTCGGAGTATCCACAGTCAAAAAAATGGCCTTGAATCCGCAGCTCTCGGCTCTTTGTACAACATTTGCTGAAAGATCTCTCTGCTTATATACCTATTAATAACGAAAGCACAAGGCTAACAAATTAATGAGCAAAACTAAAGCATTGCAACATTAATAATGTACATAACCAGAAAGGTGCCATGAAATACTGCACACATATAGCTGAAGAAAACGGACAGCATTGCAGCTGGAAGCAACCTCTTCGATAGTGCAGTTAGATGAAAATGACAAAACCTGAACAATGGCGCATTTAAATGAAAAGGATAGCAACTAAACCAAAAAAAAAAAAAACATCATCTTCTGCATTTGAGGTTGAGGGTTGAGACCAATATCTTAAAAACATGAAACTTGCCATTATTGTATTGCATGCTGCAGCGGCTCTAGCCGTTGCCACCTCTCCTGATTTTGAAAAGAAAAGAATTGCAGCCATAAAAAACAAATTGTATGACATATTTTCATATAAGTCGTATATCAAAACCTTCAGGGTGTGCAAGCTTATGTCCTCCGGTAGGGGCAACAAGTATAGGAGCAGATAACTTGAATCCGAGCAAAGATGTTGACATATTTATGCTACTCACATCTATGAGAACCCTTGGATTTAACCTGAGGACAATTACTAGAGATTTAAGAAAAAAATAATTTGCAAAAATAAATGCGGAGTGATAGTAGAATATAGCTTTACCTAATTCTTTGAAATGCCTCAACATTCTCTCTCAATGTGAATTCATCCTCAGCTCCTCCCCGAAAGAAATCAAAGTACATTTTTGGCAAGGCTTGTCTCGCAAGTTCTTCATATTCCTTGACATTTATGGGATTGTTTTCCATATTTCCTGCACAAACTAGCAAGTGAAGTTTCAAGCTGGTACATATAAATTAGAAATATTCTAAATAAGAATGGGCCGATTACATTTGAAGAAATCTGAAGCAATGAAAAAAAAACAAACAATTTAATATATCAGCAAAATGGCAACACAAAAACAAAAAAAAAACAAAAAAACTAAACAAAAATGAACAACTTGATAGCAGTATGCTTTGATTAGCCAAAAATCCTTAGTTAATCCATAAACTTGATTACTGGTAATTTAGAAGTTGTATGGTAAAGGATTTAAGTGGCATTTAACTTGAATCCTATTAGTAAATTTAGTTCCTTCTCAATTTATTCTAAGTTTTGCCTTAAATTCTGAATTTACTAAATTTTATTGTTGACAGAGAAATCTGGATTTACTAGATCTACCAAACCTGTTAAATCCCTTACTTTTAATAGGATTTGGCTATGAATTTAACTTAAATCCAGCCAAACACCAAAATAATTGAAAATTAAATCCAATGCTCCGTCAAATGAACATTTTCCGCATTCAGTCTCAAAATCTCGTGTTCTATCTCTTTTGCAACGTAAATCTAGGTTTAATGAATCCGATTGAGAGGCTGATTACCGATTTCTTTTCTACTGTCACTCATGCAGCGATCGGATTTACTGAATTTGATTAGATTAATCCTATTTAACGTAAATACATGGTACCAACTTGCTAATTAAGGCCACCATCTTTGATTTGCACCGCCATCACCATAAACTAAATTCCCTGAAGCTGCCAAAATTCCTCCAGATCTGATATCCCCAAACTATGAATAGTCTCAATCTTCATCACATAAAGCAGATACAACTAAGGCTGGTACTGCGATTTTCCTTTAAAAGCCAACACGATCCTTACCAAACTCCAATCAAATATGGCTCAAGAATTGACTTTTAATCATCCCTAACAGTGAAAAGTTAAAAAAAATAGCTTCATTTAGGGTTTTCAAGAAAAAGGCTGACTTCAACAGTGATCAAAACCAGTCCTTCTGAAATAAATCCGTCAGTTTACATCAAAACCTCACACTGATCAAAACCACTGCTTCAAAAATTGATCTGCCAATTCACATCAAAACCACTAGTATCAATAGTTAAATTTTAATCTAATACTAATAATAATTATAATAATAAGCTGGGTTCCATGGCCAGTGCGTTGAGGCACAGAAGCTATGCGTGCACTAAGTTTTCTTATAAAGAAATCCAAAGAAAGCTATACGATAACAGATCGAGAACACAGAGAAATGCTCATCTGAAGAGAGAATGCAGCAGAAAAAAAGATTTGAGTGAATTGAATCATACCCACTGTTAGGACTGAGGAGGACTGAGAGTGAAGAAGGGAACGAAGCCAACTGTATGGCAGATTTTACTTGGGACAAGTGCCGTCCACGATTATTTCTATCTTTTTTTTCTTAGTAAAGTTTCATAAAAATGTATGGGGATTAATTTGTCCGATGTATTCATATTATATGTAAAAAGTACTTCAATTTCTAATATATATGAGTAATCAATTTAAGAAATTAAATATTAATGTTGACCAAAAATATCCAGATAATCGTGATCAAGTATTATGATTGTGTTCGTTAATTATCAAAAGCAACAAAATAAAATTTCTTCTTTGGAGAGAAAAATTTGCGTACGTACGCAGCGCTGCGTACGTCCAGCAGGTTATATGGAGGTTACATAGATGTTACATGAGTGATACTTTCATATTTTATTCCTTGTAACATTCTTGTAACCTACTTGTAACCTCCATGTAACCTCCTTATTTTTATAAGTTACAGATGGATTACATAGAGATTATATGTATGTGACCGTCTTCTATCGACATCAATTTTTTCCCTTATGGAGGGGTTGTTTTAGGAATTTATATTATATTTATTTATTTATTAGCCAATAGCGATGTGCCCCTGGTTTTCTTTATTCCAGTTATCATACGGTAGGCCTTACTCCGAAGAATTGAGCCGTCCAATACCCAAAGGGCTTCGTACCACCTCCTGCTACACCTTCGACGAACCGGAACCCCCGACAAGACGCTCGCACACTTTCGTGCCGCCTGTTGCACGGCGGGAGCGATGCGCCACTCTTCCGACGCTCTCGCAAGGCCTTCGTCGTGAATCGCCCGACCGGTATGCATCACTCCAACGGATCTCAGAAGACATTCTCGTACTAGAGAGTCTCTTCATTAAGCGATTCGTCGTGAGCTCGGAAGACCACATCACCATGTGATTTGAAGGGTAGAGAAACAAAGACCGAATGAAACTCTAGCGGATTACATACTTCGATGAGAAATTTGAAGATTTAAGTGTGAACCACAACCGCAAGAACAACATGCAAGCCAAGATTCGCTTAAAAGCATTCACGCGCCCGATAAAGACTTCTCCTCAAGGATTCACTATTGCGACTTTTATAGTTTCTGTTAAGCAAGGCCGAGAAGCTTGCAAGAAGAGGTTGCCAATTCAAGTTTCGCCGACAAGACTCGACAAGGTAAGCCGGTGAAGACTTTCGAAAAGAACGGTCGTCATGTTAGCCGACAGCGCAAACAACCGATGCAAATACCACCAACGGCCGCAGCTAAGAACTACAACAAAATTACCAAAGAATCCCCCGTCCAACCTATCGCCGTCTCCGCAAAGATGAACAAACCGTCTCGTCCGCAACGTACATCGAGGGAGCTTCGAGCAGAGAATATCCGTTCAAGAATGAAGAAGCATCAAAGATGTTCCGTACTAATGAAAAACTCCGCATTTCCACGCGTAGCCTAAAAGACTAGAGGAAGTCAACAAGAAAGGTGATTCCAACTGGGCTCTCAACACCTGATGTCAGTACAAGATAAGACACCCGCATTACCTTCAAAAGTTGGCTCAACGACAACCTTCGGAAAGGAAATATAACAATCCCGAAGGAGTACATGAAGGAACTCGGTAGCGAGGTTCCGCTCACCGCATTTCAACCGATCCCGTCATCCCGATGCATCCCTATGCAACTCGACGATGGATGGACTACCGCCTCGACGAGATCTTCGAAGAAGATTTGGGACAACATCCGAACTGGCTTTAAGTATGAAGCTTCAATTCAGTAGTTCGAGACTCCGTTAAGCCGGCAGTCATCACTGCGATAAGAACCACTCGACAGAGCATAATCGAAGAGAAGAAGAAAATCGACGAAGAAGAGGGGGACCGAGATTCCTAAGGCTGCACTAGGGCCGCTTATCCCAGATAGCTCGTTTCCGATCTCGGGAGAAATCCTCGAACCTCGATTTCGTATGATTATCCGCTCACTTCGTGGGATCATATAATGATAAGGGTGATGGCGTTTGGCTACGTTTTGACTCAAGCTTCTAACGATTACGTAACTAGCGACAATCCGGCCGATTTCGATACCAACAACAATTCTCAAATCATACAAGATCTCGACGATCAAAATGACGAAGAAGGCATCCATCAAGAAGGCTACGAGAGTTCAACAAGCAACGGATCTATCCGTGAGTTTCGAGGAGCTCCAAGCATTACGTAGTTAGAGCCTTCGCATTTCGAAGATAACCTTAAGAGCCATCATTCCGATTCAGGAGGAGACACCGACAAACTCAATACTAGATTCGAAGAAATTACGTAAGTCAACCTAAGAAGGAAAAGTTCTACCTCCGAGAATGGGTCCAAAAGATAAAGGAAAGGTGTGGTTGTTCAAGAAGAACCAACCCCAACAGGCTAGGCCACCTTCATTCGAGAAGAAGCTGACGCAGGAGAACAAAGTGACCATACAGCTCCATCTTAGGGAAACCGCCCCGCCAAACCGAGCATTTACGATGCTCTCATCTGTCAAAGGAGACGAGAGAAGCTCGATCAAGGCCTTACCGATCCCAATGGCTAAATTTCAAATGGCCTGGAGATTCCTTAGATGAGGTTTGCTCGTTAAAGGAACAACAGGTGTCACCTTCACGTACAACGACCTACTATCAGATGCCAGGATCACAACCGACCGTCGTACATTTTTGGGCTTACAATCGGGAAGTTTACGCTCCCGTAGTATCAGATCCAGGAGCATCAATCAATATAAATGAGTCTTCGAACACTAGCATACTTGGAAATTGATGCTCAAAGTAGCTCGAGGCCGACAAAAATGTTATTAAGAGGATTCAACCGTAAAGGAGAAAGAGCCCCGGTCAATAACGCTTACCGATGAAGACCGTGATTTAGCAAAGACAACCGCAAAATTTCATATAATCGATTCGTAAACGTCGTTCAACGCTCTACCGGGCCGACCATGGATACATGAAACAGATGGTACCATCATCTCTACACCGTTGCATCAAGTATTACGATGAGAACAAAGGCATCAAAGGAGACTTACAACCATTCTCCGTACATGAAATCGGGAATCCAGCGAAGACGCAGCCTTATTATGCACCGCCAAAGAAAACAATCTTCTCAAGGGATACCATAACAACAAGCAAAGAAAGTTCGTGACAACGAAGAACTCCGAAGTTCTAAATTAAATGCTCACCACCACTCCCTTCCGCGAGATGTGAAGGTTTCTCCACAACTCGCATCCGAGGTCGAGGCCGACGAGCACAGAGACACTGGCACAATCGACGAAGAACCACCCATCAATGTTGATCGGGAAGATAGTTCCGAAGAGGAAAAAGAAATCAAGCAAGAAGCGCAACAATAAGTCGAAAGAAGCCGCAATACAAGATCTCCCTCGAAGATGAAAAGAACGAAGAATACAAATCGATGTACGAGAAGATTAACCACTACGCACATACTACGACCCTAACTCCGATCCATCTTACCAAGATCTATGGTATGGAGGCCAAAGAGGTACGCAGGGTGGACGTGCAAAGCCGATCAAATTCTACCTCATGCGCTTCTTCCTCCAAAACCGAAAAATAACGTACAATTCAAGATGTCACTTCATCGAATTCAATGGAATTACCAGCGACTGTTCAAAATTTAATTCAACGTGGTTTCTTACCTCGACAATGGACAAAAGGCCAATCACAACATTTTGAAAAGTTATTAACACCCGCCGTCCTCCCAATTCAGCATGGACTGATTCGCACGCAGGGGCCGACGACATCGACTTCGTTTTGGTCATACTGGTAAGTCCAATGAAAACCGCATGGAAACTGGCGACGAACTCGAAGATTTACAAATTGGAGACGGGCCCACCGTAATTCAAGAAGAAATTAAATCCACAATATGAGTTAATGGAAGTTAACTTAGGTACTAGCGAAGAGCCTGCATCACCTGCGCGCCCCTCCTTACTCAACAAAGAAGACTCCGGAGAAATAATCAACCAGCAATGGAATTTAAAGATCGTTTGCTCTCGAGCTACGATGAAATGCCGTGATTGGCCCCAGTCACAGCCCATAAGCTAGAGGGATCCTACTGCTCCGCCGACAAGCGTCCCGTTAACGCGTCTAAATCGAACAACAAGTCATACTCGAAGTTAAAAAGCTAATAGACGCTAAATTTGTCCGTGAAGAACAATACCCGACCTGGTTAACAGCCCAACGTGTGCCGCCGAAAGAAGAATGGTCGATCGACTTGTGTACCAAGAGATTTAAACTAGCATGTCCAAAAGATGAATTCTCTACCGATTCCAGAACCGATGATCGATATTGCTTCGACACATGAAATATTCTCATTCATGGATGGATTCTTCGTGATACAACCGATAAAATGGCTCCGTAAGATGAAAAGCTTACAAAAGATTCGTAACGCCGATCGTGAGTATTTTGCTACACAAGTTGATGCCATTCGGATCGAAGAACGTACAGGAGCAACTTACCAAAGAGCAATGACAAGAATTTTTCATGATCTCATCCACAATCAAGTCGAGTGCTACGTGGACGATGTTCGCCATCAAAAGCAAAGTAAAGGAAACCACCGTATGATTCGAGAATTGTTTTCGAACGATTAAGACAATTCTCCTAACTCAAGATGAATCCTTAAATGCGCCTTCTGGCGTCACCTCCGGAAATCTAGATTCGCTCGTCCGACATCGTGGAATTGAAATCGACCCGAGAAGATTAAAGCCATCTAAATGCCGCCTCCCAAAACCTTAAAACAACTACGATCTTTTCAAGGGAAGCCGGTATATCTTCGACGCTTTATCTCAAAACTGGCTGCAGTGCCTAGCCTTTCTCGCACTGGGCTAAAAAGGACGCCAAATTTATTCGGGAAGAGAAATGCCGTAAGGCCTTCGAAGACATTAAACAATATTTAACGACACCTCCGTCTTGTGCGCCCCCGCCTCGTGCGTACCGCCGATACTTACACCGCGGCTCTGACGACTCTCTCGAGCCCCGCGCCCTGTGTCAATGATGAGGGTAAAGAAAATGCTCTTTACTACTTAAGCCGTCGTTTACTTCCCGACGGAGGTAAGGCATCCCGCAATCGAAAGCATTGTTTGCCCCGATCTTCGCCGCTCAAAAGCTCGGGGGGGGGGGGCACTACATGCTTTCTCATAGCGTCAACTCGATTTCGGCTTAATCCATCGCAATACTCGATGACTCGTCCAACACTTTCCTACAGACGGCTGACAATAATGATATTATCGCAATTCGATAACTTTCGTGCCTTCCGCGTGCCATAAAGGGACAAGTCTTAGCGTACTTCCGCAAAGACACCTCACGGCCGATCTCCTCTCATCGACGATTCATGATGAATAATGAGCTTCCAAGACTTCGATGATTGACGTCGTGAATCAGATTTCGACGGAAGATCTTCAAGACACAAAGACGAAGAATCGTGGGGCGATAGTGCCCCAGAAGGTGAATCGGCTAATCTTTATAACACCGAGCGGGGGGATGTTAAGATACCCTACCACTGGCGAACCGTGTACAAACAACGAAGAAGAATACGAAGCCCTCATAACGGATTGGAATTAACCATTCAAATTGGGATAATGGGGAGCATCAACATCTACTTGGATTCATGCGCTTAATCATTCAACGTATCACGGATAATACGTAATTTTAAAACCAAGACTCGAACAAGTACTCAAGATGCCATACAAATACGAATGACTCCAAATGCGACAATCTACAAAATTCCTAGAAAAGAGAATGCTTTAACAGATGTTTTACCGTCTCGCAAAAGAATTCGGCTGGCCTGTCATAAGATGAATCAAATAGTGTTTCTGGCTTCACTTGACACAGTCCCCATCACAAAATTAATATTAAACATACACAACCGAAAAAGAAAAAGAATCAAATACAAAGAAAGGATGCAAAACACAAGATCACATGCCCATCGATAGACCACCCGCAACAGAAAGCCACTGACGATAGGTCACGTCCATCGCATCAAGAAAAGAACTCTGCCTTACGCATTAATAAACAACACATTGTTTTAAGGTCTTTTCGATCAAATGTGGCTAAGGTGCCTAAGCGGGTCCGAGGCCCGCGAAATTGTTAAAGAGGCGCATTCCGTGACTCGCGCGCTCACTCGGGGCCGGTCCAAAAGACGAAAATGAAAATTAAAAGACTAGTGGTACTACCGTCCGATGATGACCGACCGTACGAAAATCGCCAAGAAATTGCCACTAATGCCGTTGGCACGGAGCGGTTCTACACCAACCTCCAAATGTGCTACACCCGACAATCGTTGGGCTGCCGTTCGAATGTCAGTACGTATATGGGCGGGGTCCGATAACCACCATCTTCAAAAGGACATCGTTTCATTCTCATAGCCTACGCATTACTTTTCCAAGGCAAGGTAAGGCCCACTCAGAGAAGTGAAAGACACCACGTGCTACAAGCTTTTTCAAGAACCAAGTCGTCTACCGTTTCGGTAGTGCCGCGGCAGATCATCTCGTATACGGCCGCATTCGAAGCACACAAATCAACAATTTTGTCAGAGACACTAATCGACCGGCGATACTCGACAATTTACTACCCAAGAGCAAACGGTCTCGCCGAGGCTTTTAATAAAACTCTCGTTCAAATCTTAAAGAAAACCCCGGACGATAATAAGAGAAATTGGCACGAGAAATTGTTAGAAGCCTTACGGGCTCACCTGGACAACCTTCGCAACTCCTACTCAAGCCACACCTACGCTCCGGGGTGTACGGGTCCGAGGCGTTGTTACCTTTTAGAGACCAACTTCCTTCACTCGTAATCGGCACAAAAACAAGATCAATGGCGAAGAAAAACGCCGTACTACGACTCGAAGAATTAGAAAGCTTCGGAAGGAAAAGACTTGCAAGACAACAAAAATTTAGAACTATACCAAGCTAAGATGGTTCAAGCCCAATGACAAACCGGTCCGCCCAAGAACCTTCAAAGTCAGGATTTAGCCGTTCTCAAGAGACCTATTCGCACACCGCAAGATGAGGAAAATTGAACCCACTCGGGAAGGAATCGTTTCGTGGTCAAGCAAACATACTCGGAGGTTCCTACCACGAGTGAATCGCTGTGGAGAACGACATATGCTTCCAATCAACTAGACGATACTCGAAAAGTATTACGCTACCCGATGTTTCGATGAATGAATTCTTCATCCCTAAGAAACACTAAGTAATTACTATGATCGTGGTCCGAACCCAAAAATAATAAAAATGTGCTAAAATAAATAAAATCAAGGATAATTAAGTTTTCCTTTGCTTTTCTTTTTCAAATCAAGATCTCTTCCCCATCTTATCCTACTTCATTCCCGTTAAATTTCAAAATATAAATAATAAAAATGTATCTTTAATAAACATTTTCTTAATGTTCTTGTTCTTAGTACAAATTTCCCCGATCCTTTTCCTTGTCTTTCGGGGCAGGGAAATGTCGAATCCGGCGGTCGGGTTTTGAACTTTGAAGAATGGCGTAAGTCCTCAGACTCGATGAAAAGAGGAAAGATGAGCGATAATCGAGATCGACTCGCATTTCGCACCACAGCCTACAAGACGAGGAAAGTGACCCGGTCCCGCTAACCGAGAAGAACTACTCCGGCAGACAATGATGAAAGTGGGTGGCCCAAGCCAATGGCGAATCCAACAACAAGAAAAGAAAAGCAAACACCGAAGAAGACAAGAAAATGAAGTCCGTAGTCACTACAAATAAGTGCTTGCCGCCGCCGCGCCCGGCAGATTCAAGAAGTTCGGAGGGCTACTCTCACAAACCCACGCAACGAAGAAATAAGAATCGCCGTATCCGTAAAATGTTAACAAAACTAGCTCGGCGACCGCGACGAGACAATCGCTAATGCCAAGACACATACACTTCTCTTCACATGACGCCTGGCTCACCAGAACTCAAGAAAGGAGGCCACCTCCTAGAATACCGCAAAAGAACCTTGGGGAAATCTCCGCAGACGAAGAAAGTACGCTACCACGCCACCGGATAATCCAACAAGCAAAGGTAACACCTTGTCGGCAGGAGCAACCCCGGGGATGTCCCGACGTACATCATCCCCGAGGAGCCGAGGTGTACGCAGGGAACGATGGTTTGAACCACATATCCCACAATATGTCACAAGGCCTCGCCATCGCGTATCATTCCGACGAGCCGAGAGGATGCGTAATGTTGAAAAGAAAATCCTCGAATACTTCGAGAGAGTTAAAGGAAGAAGAATCAACATACGAAGGCCTCGAGCTACACACCGACGTATTCCCCGCAGTATGAACAATGAAGAATGCGGGATCGTATCCGGATCTGGAAAGAATCGGCCGAGCAGGCCGCCCGAGTGAAATACATACTCGGGACCCCGAGATGATGCCGCAGCGAAGAATCACAATACAACGCGGACAGTCGTTGGCCAACTTCCACAAGACAGAAGGGAACCCACCAGGATACTTCGCTCAAGTAAAAAGCAGATCCGATGCCATTAAGACAAGAATGAAAAAGATCGATAACATGCAGGTAACGCACAGATTGCATACCCACAAATTCGCATTATCAACATCTACAAACAGGTGACCGCATACCCCCACATATCGATCACCACGACCCCCGCGACCTTTCGCACCCGCTTCCTTTCGAATGAGTGTAACATCATGTTCCCATCCGACCTCCGGAGTTGTGCCCGGTGTGAGTTCCGAGGGCCGCAAAGATACCTTACCGGCGGGACCCCACATGATACCGCAAGGGTAACGGGGAGCGCATATCGCAAAGCATCGCATACCGGAGTGCCGCGGAGCGAATCTCGCCATTTTCAGGAGGATGGACGACAACAAATACCTTACCATTTCCAACCGTATCCAAAGAGCTGCAGAACCTCCGGCCTTACGAGCCGTGAGTTGCGCGGAAATATTTCACACCTACCGTACATCCACTGCATCTCGCCAAGGATGGCTTCGGAAGGTGATGTTATCACTCATGTACCTCACTATTCGCATACGGATTTCGACAGGATGATTCTTTCGATGGATCAACAAAGATCATACACACCGTTTTCGAGTCTACATGGATTGTATGAACATATCAGACGGCCGTACGACGCATTTTCAAATACGACAATGAAAGCGACCATGTCACGTTTTTGGCCTTCACCTCTTTTGTAACTGGATTGGGAAACGCCATTAAAGTTTAAATGAACTTCGAACAAAGAATGTAAAAGAAAAAAAAAGAGAATAAAAGAAAACTTTTAAAAAAAAATCTCGAAAATGACACACAAGTTCACATGAACATTAAATAAACAACAAAATAAAATTCAACCATTAAAAGATAAACGAAATTCAACACAAATCTCAAATTCTATCCTTCCAAACTTCCAAATCAAATCTCAATCAAATTCCAAATCCACTCGATCAAATTTCAAATTCGATCTTCCCAAATCTCAAATCAAATTCTCAATCAAAATCCAAATCCACTTCGATCAAATTTCAAATTCATCTTCCCAAATCTCAAATCAAATTCTCAATCAAAATCCAAATCCAATCTCGATCAAGTTTCAAACTCTGATCTTTCAAATTTCAAGTCAAATCTTAAACCAAGTTTCAATCGAGTTCAAACTCATCCTTCCAAATTTCCAAATTTCCAAATTCAATCTTTCCAAGCTTTCCAGCCTCAATCAAATTCAACTAATCTCTATCAAATCTCAAATCCGATCTTCTAGATCTTACATCAAAATTCAAAACGGGGCCGCATGATTTTACATTCGGCATCGCACCGCGAGGATTCTCTTCCTATCGCACCGAAATACATCAAAATTCAAACTCGGTCGAGGATTTTACATCCAAGACCGTACCGCTAGATTCTCTTCCTATCGTACTGAAATACATCAAAATTCAAAACTTTTGGTCGAGGATTTTACATCCAAGACCGCACTCGCTAGATTCTCTTCCTATCAGACCGTAAATACACATCAAAATTCAAACTTTCTAGCCGCGGGAGGATTTTATATCCAAGACCGCACCGTTTTAGGATTCTCTCTTCCCGCTATCAGACCGAAATACATCGAAATTCAAAATCTCAGTCGAGGATTTTACATCCAAGACCGCACCGCTTTAGGATTCTCTTCCCCACGTACCGAAATACATCAAAATTCAAACTTTCGAGTCGAGGATTTTACATCCAAGACCGCACTCGCTTTAGGATTCTCCTATCATGACCGAAATACATCAGCCCAAACTTTTCGAGTCGAGGATTTTACATCCAAGACCGCACCGCTTTAGGATTCTTTCCTATCGCACCGAAATACATCAAATTCAAACCTTTTTGGGTCGAGGATTTTACATCCAAGACCGCATTGCTTTTAGATCATTTCCCTATCGCAATGAAATACATCAAAAAATCAAACTCTTCGAGGTTAAGGATGTTACATCCAACACCGTCATTCCGAGATCTTCTCATCGCAACGATTCAATCTAATCAATTCAATTTTCGAGGTCAAGATGTTACATCTAAAACTTTAATCCTAATTTTCATTTCAAATCAAATCCCTCAAATTAATTTTCACATAAATCAATCTAAATCGAAACTCCAAACTAAAATTTAAACTCACACATCAAAACATAAATCAAGCAAAATAAAACGAAATCGAAATTCCTCGCATCATGCGTATTCGCATTTACTTTTCTCTCTTTCCCTGCCGAGAGTTCAAGAATCTCCATTCGCAGATATACTTGACACTCCCCACAGAATCCTTACTCTCGTCCCAAGTCGCCACTTTCGGAAGACCGTGCTGGCTTAGCCGATCGCTTTCGAAGCCAATACCAATACGCGCGTGTGCTCCGTCGCCCTCACCACACCTATCGTGGGTCCATTTGCTGACCCCATTTTTACAGGTCTTCCTTTCTTCTTTTTAAGAAGCTATGATCTACCAGCTTTTCCTTCGACTATCTCAGAGGATCAATCGGACCCGCCTTTTAGAAATTCAAACCACTTCTAAACTCCCCGCAAACTCCACAAACTCGATCACATGCACTCTCAATCACCTGTGAGGGTTGAAATCAAATATGGCTTAAAGGATGAGTTCCTATACCCCGCCAGATCGCCTCGGCGGCCCGGTCTCAAATAAGCAACACATACACTACACTTACACACTACATTTCCACACACTTCCTAAAACCACACCTACCCAACTTGACCTCCTGACTCATGTAGGTGATTCACAATACTATCTCTTAACCCCTAAGCCCTCGCTAAGAGACAAAATTTCCAACATACCGAATGCCTTAAATGAATCCTTTCACGGCTCATAGCATGATTAATGGCTTCACGGCTCAACCAAAATGATTTCACTCCCACCCACCACCCACCTTCAATTTCCTAAATTTTCAATTTTCAATTCTCGACCCTACACCCGCTTAAATTTACCCAAAACCCTCGAATTACCCAAATTTTCGCAAAATCTCCAAATTACCTAAAATTTTCCAAAAATCAATCCCAAACACCTCCACATCACTCAAATTGATCATCCATACCCAAAAATACTAAAAATTCCAAAAATACCCCCCAATACCCTCCAAATACCCAAAATACCCTTCTTGGCCTAAAAATCCAAAAATTCAGAAAATTCCCAGAAAATTCCAGAAAACCCAAATATTCCCAATTTCATTTTGTCCAACTACACTACGGGCCAATTTTGTCAATTTACCCTACTTTTGTCAAAACCCCCAAATCGACCCATTTGAACTCCAAAGCCTTTACTCCAATGTCAAAAACTAAACATACCCACCGACCCCAATTTTGGTCCAATTCAATTCTAAACTTCAATTCAACATCTCTACTACCACCAATTTAGACCAAATCCAAGTCCAATTTGATTGGACACTGGGATCCAATTTCACTGGGCCTTAAAGCCCAATTTGGACCCATGACCCAAACTTAGCCCAAATCCAACCTAATTCAACTCCAATTAACCCCAAATCTTTCTAAACCTTCCTTACCATCCTCATAAACAAAACACTAACATGATTTGCCCAAGATTTTGACCCAAACCCCACTCAAATTCAACCCAAAATCAAAAAGCCCAATTTCGACTCCAAACCCAAATCTAACCCCAAATAAAGCCCAAACCTCAAAATTAAAACCCAACCAAAGCCAAACCTCTTTGAAACACTCCCATAAACACATTTCTACATGGTTTGTCAATTTTCAACCACTACCAACATTGCCCCAAATGGGCTAATTGGCCTACATATCGGCCATTTCCACAAGTAATTCAAATCCAACCCAATTCAAGTCCAAACTACCCCAAATTTGCTTCAAGTCACTCATGACACATCCATGAGCTAAACCCAATAATTATTTGGCCCAACCTCTTTACAAAATTTCATCCCAAAATCCATTTTAAAATTCAAGCCCACTTTCCTAATCCATCTTAAAAAGCCCATCTAAAACCCTTTCAAAAAGCCCAAAATTCTTCCAAGGCCCATATGACATTTCCCCTCATCATACTTTCAATTAAAATCATCCCTAAGTCCTAAATTCATCATCAAATAATTCCAAATCAAGCCTCATGCCAAATCACCCCTAAATACCAAAATTTTCCCTTAAATCCATTTCCATGAAATCGACTTTACTTTTCCTGGGCCAATGCAGCCATGGAGCCATGCATAAGCCATATGCAAGCCATGAGAGCCTCTTTACATGTCACCATGCCATTTCTAGCAAAAGGAGGAGGCTCTTTCCTTAACTCCTAAAGGTGGTTAACCACTTACATGATTCCACTAAACCATGCTTAAGCCTAATCAGAGCCTGATCGCTACTCACCCCACTAATCAAGTCGATCCAAATCACTTTCTCCTACCAAACCAGGCTCAAGGTGCACCTAGCCCAAATGGGTGGGTTGACCCATTTAGGTCCAAATCTAGCCATGCCCCATTCCACTGATCAAAGCCTTTACACATGTCCATGGCCAATCAACAAGACAAAACCTCCAGCCTCGACCCACCTCGACCCCGAGAGACTCCATGCTCGGCCGCCGTCACTGTGCCGCCGGAAAACACCATGGCCGAGAACTCACATGTGAGCCAACATCGGGGTTCTCATCATTGAGCCGCCCATCCCTACTGCCTACTACTGACCTTCTCCTCACCGAGCAAACTCGATCCCAAGCCCTAACTCTCCCTGAGTGCCCCCGCCCAGCCTTCTATTTAAACTCCACCCCTCTCGGCCATGAGAGGAGCCAAGCACAAACCTTGCCGAAACTCGCCAAAATTGTTCCAAACCCTTCACCATCCTGCGCTGGATCCCCGCTGTCAATTCTCACTTAATCCCCACCAACAGCCCACCCTCAACCGAAATTCCACCCAAAACTGTGATTACCCTTACCACAGCCGAGCCAATCCTCAAATTCGGACTCGTCCTACACCTCGACCGGACCAAGAGGAGAAGTTTCCCACCGAAAGCCCCATCTCCAAAGCCACCTGGGCCAAGCCCAGCCTCTCCAAGCTTGCGTGACCTACTGTGGTCACTTACAAATATAGCACCACCGGCACTCGTAGAGACTTCATCTCGAGCTTCACGCGGACCCAATCGAAGGTGCAACAATCCCTCGCATTGAAGCCACACTTCTCCGAGCTAAGGCATACGAGTTAACTATCCATCCCGAGCTTCCGGAGATTCTCCATTTCAAACGCCTCTTGGGCCTCAATGCATGCCACCGTATGCATGCGTTCGTCTCTTCCAAGACGAATCCATGCAGTATAAGAACATGAAAATCCACTGAGAATCGAGCGAGATCTAGTGGATTTAGTGTGGACGCGCTCTCAGCGAGAACACTCGGTGGACGATGAATCTGGATGCCGCCCCATTCGATACACGCGCGCACGGACCGCCGGATCAAGGCCGACCTCGAGAGACCCGTACGAGAACCGCGGCCCGGGCTGCCGACTCGGTGGCGGCGTCGAACGGAGCGCGACGCGTGCGCGTCGTGAGTCGCCGAGGTTTCGCTGGCGCCGTGATAAGTAAAATGAAAGATATTTTCTTATTTATTTAATTCCCTAAACTTCAAAATCCATATCTTTACAGAAATAAAAATCACAAAAATAAAATAAAATACTCCCTCAAGCCAAGGAATGAGTGAGAATAATGTGCAAGTTAAATCATTCAATTTAATTAAGATTTTATTTTTTATGATTTATTTACTTGTATACATTTCAATTCTCCATGCATGTATACAATTCACTACGGCATGAGACCATGTGGCTTTTGAAGCCTCTGAACGGGGAACATTCCCCGAATTTTCCCGCCGTATGCGCCATCTCGTGAAAGCTATTTATTTTTCAAATGCATGTTGCCGTTTCTGGTATTTTAATCTCAAAAATTAGTACGTTGTGAAATAAATTTAAATATTTAATACGTTCCTTACGACTGCATAACTCTAGTATCAGGATTGAAGTTAATTCCACGATTAACTCTAATCGGCTTAAACACCTAAAATAGGTCTTTAAT
The DNA here is from genome assembly GCA_022702705.1 of Papilionanthe hookeriana x Papilionanthe teres. Classification (NCBI taxonomy): domain Eukaryota; kingdom Viridiplantae; phylum Streptophyta; class Magnoliopsida; order Asparagales; family Orchidaceae; genus Papilionanthe; species Papilionanthe hookeriana x Papilionanthe teres. The sequence continues at coordinate 55,242,944 of CM040427.1, read as the reverse complement.
TAATTAGAGTTAACCAGGCATCAAATTGACTTGAAATCAATTCTCCACTGACCTTTAAGATCAGAGGAATCCACCATAAAAATTTGAAGTCAATTGACTTGGTTAGCCCCACTGCACCGGGGTTGATTAAGCCACTTAGCCATTTTAAACTTTAAAAATTCATAACTTTTAAAATACTTTTTAAAATTCACCAAATTGGTTTTGGAGCCTCTCTGATACTAGGGGGAACCTAAGAAAATTAAAATTTCAATTTCTAAAAAAGTTGATTTTTAATAATATTTAATATTTTTAATAATTAAAAAATAATAAAAATCACAAAATAATAAAATTCACCAAATGTCACATTTTGAATTTTAATCACTTAGGAACAAATCTCACATTTTTCCTAGGTCTATTTATAGTGAGATATTAAATTTTAAAGCCCTAGGGTAATTTTAAAATTAAAAATGTATTTTCTAGCATTTTCACTAAAATAATTATTATAAATCATAGAAAAATCAGAAAATTGCAAAATTTGTTTCTCTGGTTTCCTTGATATTAGAGAGATTTTTGAAAAATATAAAATCCATTTTTCAACATTTATTTTATTTTTAAATTAATTAACACTCCAAAACTCAAAATAATTATAATAAAAATAATATAATTCAAAAAATCACCAAAATTGGTCCAAGTATTTGGTCATTAGAATGTCCCCTAATTTTCTTAAGGACAGAAACTTTCTTTGGTCATGTTATCAAATTTTCCTGAAAATCTCTATTTTCCACCAAAAATAATTATATAAATAAATTAAATACAGAAAAATCACATTTTCTCCTCTCATGTCTTTATTGACATATGAGTAAAGTCACATAAACAAGTTCATTTAAGTTCAATTTAGTGAGTTATGAATTATTAAGTTTTGTGCTTAAAAGAAATTATAATTAAAATCTTTAATCCTTAATTAAAACTTTAGGTTTAATAAAAAAATCAACAAGTAAAATATTTGATCTTAATTCGATTTGGATGATTGAAATTTAAATAATTAAAGGGTAGAAACCCATTAAATAATTTTAAAATGATTAACTTTAAATAATGATTAAATTTGGAAGAATAATAAAATTGGAATTATTAAAATAAGGGATCTTTATTTAGAAGAGATTTATTTTAATTTAAAAATCCCTAAATTAATTATATCAACTAATACTCAATTTTTAATTAAAATGATAACTCAAATTTAAAATATTAAAAGACTTAATTAAATTATTAAAATCTTTTTCTTTTAAATTTCAATTAAAATTAAAAAATAGCAAATTAAAGATAAATTAAATTAAGATTAAATTTAATAATTAAATTAAATTAAATTAAATAATTAAATTAAATTAAATTAAACAATTAAATTAAATTAAATTAAATTAAAATTAAATTAAATTAAATTAAACAATTAAATTAAATTAAATTAAATAATTAAAATTAAATTAAATTAAATTAAATAATTAAATTAAATTAAATCAAATCAAATTAATTAAACACCAAATCAAATGTTAAATTGAACTATGTCAAACTAAATTAAAACTCAATTAAAATAAATTAAATATAACATCACCTAAGAGCATAAAAAAAGAAATTAAATATAAAACAACCTCAACGCTATTCCAAATTTAAACTCTTTAACTTAAACCAAATCATCTTTCAATACTAACTTACCCTCAAAGCTTTAGTTATTATACCCTAAATAAAACATTAAATCTAAGTTACCACCTATATGATATCTAAACGTCTCTAAGCTTCACCCAGCTGCTTAACAAAATCAAATTCTTGACGATTAATTCATTCGTATAACAACTATCTTCCAACTTAAACAATCCCGAAATATCGAAAAGATGTTTAAGATTCTTCTTAAGCACTTCCTCAATAGACAGATATTTATAGCAACAACTGACTTAACTGTTTTCGATGAAGAAAATCGTCCTAAAAACCAAAACCCAAAGAACCTGGGACACATAGAGATTTACCAGCTACAGGGATTTAAGAATTTGTAGAAAACCATAACCTTTCCCTTAGCTTTACCTAGGAACTTGCTTAAATATTCTAATTGTGTTTTAAGCGCAGCTCGATGACGGAAGACCCTCCGTACGCTTTTATTTTATCGCAATTTACTTTCTCGCAATTCTACTTTTCGCAATTTACTTTATCGCAAACGCATTTTACTTTTCGTACGATAAACAATAACAGATGAAAACCCACACCTTTAGGATAGCCCCCTAAAACTCGAAACCAAAATTAAGTTAAAAAGTCATCAAGTAAGATAAAATTCATCGCCACAACATTTCAAAATATAAAACAACCCAAAATTTAATCACAAACAGAACACACAAAACTACAATTACAACTAAATTAAAAACGTCCCGGGCTTGGATGATCGGGAATACCTCGATGATGTAACCTACGTGTCAAGCACCCGGATTTCCCACTGGCCTAACGAAAGTGCGAACTCATTCAGCTTCGAGTTTAGCAAATTCATCCTGACTAAGTTAATCCGATAAAAATAACGACGCCATTGAATTTCGAACTGGATCTTAACCTATGTCGTTATATAATCAACTTTAAGATTCGTTTTAATTAAAACACAAAAAAAACACTGAAATTAAGATTTTCTCTAAACCAAAATACCTCCTCTCATCCCCGATTTACGATTTCTAAAACTAAACTCGTAACAACAAGGAGCCGAGTATTTACAAGGCAAAAGACGACCACCACGCAAAAACCCGAGTCTACTACAAGAAACTTTCCTGCACTAAAACAACCAAGCCATGTGACCTTCGAGGTATCATTTGAAGGTAACATAAATCCTCAACTCTTCGTTAAAAAGATTGAGATTTGCAAACAAGCCCTAACCTACTTTGTGGATTCCGAGTACGTCCGATACGACAATAAACCCTCACATCTTCTAAAGCTATTCGTTTGATTTTATCATACAAATATAAGCCCTAATTAATCAAATCGCGCATCAAATATCAAATAAACATTGTGACTTTCCTAAATTCAAGATAAACAATAAAGGATAGCCTGAAATTATCGAAGTTCACTTCGAATCGTTGATTTCTCCTACCTCTCTTCCTTTGGATTCACAAAACTAAATGTTCCAAAAATTTGATCCATTCCCTAATAACCCAAAGTTCAATCTGAAAACCTTAAACTTCAAATTTTCGAGAGCGTAATTATCAAGTTATTATCGAGAGTTTTCAGTGATTCCTTGCCACTTAAGACGTAATTAACTATGTGCTCGCTCTTATAGGGAATTTTAAAGAACTCAGTAATATAAACCCGTTACTGTTTTCATATTGCTGTGGAAACTTGCTTCGCTTATAAAATCGTCTGGCAGACCAAACGGATGTCACTAATCTTCTAGTTTATTTAATCAAGCCCCACCATCATGCGTCTATCCTGGTGATGATATTACCCGTCATTATAAGGTACTGCTTATATATAAAACTATTCGGGATGCGAGGCCTGCTTAATCTCATATCTTAAAATCTTCAAATTTAAAATTATTTCCAAAATCAAATACTACCTTTTCAAATTATTTATTTTAATTAAATTAAAAATTCGCCATTTATCGCTAGCGACCCCTCTTCAAAATAAAACACGACCTAAAAAATAAGCCGCACAAGCGCAAAGGCAATTCCGCAGATAACAATCAATCTTCGCCAACGAAGAAAATCTCGAACAACCAAAGAATCGCGACCTCCTTCTCCAACCCGCGGACAACGAATCGAATATCGCCCAAGAAAGAGTATACACTGCCACTCAACGCTTCGCGTGCTAACATCTTCGATGGCCATTAAAGACGAAAGCAAATATTAAGTGGCCCTCACCCCCTAAAACCCAACTCGGGAAATCAAGAACAATACCGTCATTTCCATCGAAGTCGCGGCCACACCACCGAAGGTCAGAAGCAGCCTCAAGGAAGAGATCGAAAGGTTAATCGCGCAAGGATATCTTAGATTTGTACAAAATAAACCAGCCGGTACCGATAATGCTCCTACTGGGGGGCAACATACACAAAGGCAGCAACATGGGGGTCACCCAATCGTAGGTGAAATTCAAACAATTGCTGGAGGCCCGTTGCTTACTGATCAAGTCCTTATCACTGTACCTGGTGAACCAGTACAGAAGAAATTACGCCTCGACCCTATCACTTTTGATGATTCTGATCTGGAAGGAGTTCGAGTCCCTCACCAAGATCCTCTCGTCATTAGCGCAGGAATTGGCGAACCCTGCTATAACGTAAAAAGAATCCTGATCGACAATGGGAGCCTCGTCGATGTCTTATTCTATTCGACTTTCCTCGCTTGGGATCGACAAGAGAAAGACTTCAACTCGCATCAGACCATTATATGGTTTTGATAATCGACCGCAAGGGTCGAGGGAACAATAAATCTCCCCGTTGTCATGGGTGATTTTCCTCGACGTATAACTCACTCGTACAATTCATCGTTGCCAAATCAGAATCTGCATACAATGCCATCTTCGGAAGACCTCTGCAATCTATTTTTGGCATCGTAACTTCTGTGTTACACTTGAAGCTCAAGTTTCTAACCCCAGCAGAGATAGGCATCGTACGAGGAGATCAACAGATAGCACAATCATGTTATCTCAGACAAGCTCAGCCACGCCCGTCAATGACACTTAGCATTGAAAACTTTGATCTCCGAGATGAAGAGGTATCTCAAAGAGCTTCTCCCGTAGAAGATTTGGCTCATATCCCGCTCTTTAATGAACACCCGTAAAAAATAGTGCAGCTTGGTTCCTTACTCTCCGATGAGCAAAGATCAGAATACGTAGCTCTCCTCCAGAGAAACCAAGACATTTTTGCATGGACCCCAGCTGACATGCCCGGAGTTGATCCTGAGATAATCATGCACTCTTTAAAGGTAGATCCAACTATTAAACCGGCCATCCAAAAGAAACGCAATTTTGCCCCAGATCGCCTACAAGCTATTGAACAAGAAGTCAACAAGCTTATCAAGCAAAGTTCATACGGGAAGTACACCACCCTACATGGCCGGCCAATGTCGTCATGGTGAAAAAAGCTAGTGGATCATGGAGAATGTGTGTCGACTATACGTATCTCAATAAAGCTTGTCCGAAGGATAGCTTTCCTCTCCCGCGCATAGATCAACTTGTTGATGCCACGTTTGGGCATCAAATGCTTAGCTTTATAGATGCATACTCAGGGTACAATCAAATAAGAATGTACCCGGTAGATGAGGAGGCCACCTCTTTTTAAACAGATAAAGGCTTATATTGTTATCAGGTTATGCCTTTCGGACTAAAAAACGCTGGTGCAACTTATCAACGTCTCATGAACAAGGTCTTCGTAAATCTTCTCGGCGTACAATGGAGGTTTACGTTGATGACATGTTAGTAAAAAGCTCGGAAGCATCTCAACACATCTCTCATCTGGAGGAGTATTTTCAACTCCTTCGTCAATATGATTTGCGACTTAACCCGACTAAATGTGTCTTCGGGGTCACATCGGGGAAGTTTCTAGGATTCATGGTTACACATCGTGGAATTGAAGCAAACCCAGAAAAAATCAAGGCGCTAAGAGAGATGGTGCCTCCGAGGAACATCAAAGAGGTGCAACGCTTGAATGGTCGCATAACTGCTCTTTCTCGATTCCTAGCTCGTTCTGGGGACAAGTATCTTTCGTTCTTCAAAATACTTAGGGGCGCTCGAAACACCGGTTTTCAATGGACAGATGACTGTCAGATCGCTTTCGAACAACTTAAGGCATATCTGGCTTCGCCGCCCCTTCTCTCAAAACCCGTCCAAGGGGAGATGTTATATATCTACTTGGCTATTTCACCTCATGCAATAAGCTCTGTCCTTGTCAGAATGGAAAATTCAATCGAGAAACCAGTATACTACGTCAGCAAGATTCTCTCTGATACAGAAAGTCATTATCCAATGGCGGATAAGACTGCGTTAGCCCTGGTATTCTCAGCAAGGAGACTTCGTCCATATTTCCAGGCTCACACTATCGGCGTCTACACACAGCTCCTTCGAAGGCTATCCTACAAAAACGAAGCATCGGGAAGATTAGTAAAATGGTCGATGGAATCGGGAGAATTCGACATTCATTACCTACCACGACCAAGCATCAAATCACGTGTGTTGGCCGATTTTGTGGTGGAATGTACAATACCTACCTTTGTTGAACCGCCTTTTTCTCCTCCACAAGTCACCCCAGATGGACACTATACGTGGACGGAGCATCCGAAACTCGGGAGCCGGTGCAAGAATATTACTCATCTCCCCAAAGCAAGACATCTTGGAGTACGGACTTCGCCTAAAATTTCCGGCCACCAATAATGTTGCTGAAAATGAAGCACTAGTTGCCGGATTAAAACTTGCCATCGACTGTGAAGTACGAAATATGATTATCTACACTGATTCTCAACTCATCGCATCCAAAGTAGAAGGAGAATTCGAAGCTCATAACTCACAACGTGTGCAGTATCTCAGTCTGGTAAAAACACTTCTCGCCCGAATTGACACATATCAGGTCATTCACATACTTCGGGAGCATAACACCCGTGCCGATGCCCTCTCCAAACTTCGCAACATCAACAACCGGGGATCTCTATAAAAGAAGGTGTATTGAAGAGATACATTTTCCTAGCATCCAGGGCCCATGGGTGATACTGTCCATGAGTGATCCCAAGGAGCCATCTTAGATGGATCCCATCATTTCTTTCCTTCAAGATGGAACATTGCCAGATGATTCTACAAAATCAATTCGTCTCCGACGCATGGCTACCAACTTCATCCTTATTGGGGATGAATTGTATAAGAAAACATTTGTAGGTCCATACCTCAAATGTCTTCCTCCGTCTGAAGCTGATTACGCTCTACGAGAGGTTCATTCCGGGATATGTCGGGAGCATCTCGGAGGTAGAGCTCTCGCTCTGAAAATAATGAGACAAGGTTTCTACTGGCCTACGATCAAGCAAGACGCGTTAGCGTTTGTACAAAAATGCAAGAGTTGTCAATTACACTCCAACCTAACGCATGCACCCCCAGTAGAACTCACATCTTTTCTGAGTCCCTGGCCTTTCGCTCAATGGGGGGTAGACATCATGGGACCATTTCTGATAGCTACTGGACAACGTAAATTCATTATCCTAGCTGTCGACTACTTCACCAAATGGGTAGAAGCCGAGCCACTTGCTAAGATCACCGAAGCAAATGCTAAACAGCTTATCCGGAAAAATATCATATGTCGTTTCGGGCTTCCCGCAAAGATTATCACTGACAATGGAACTCAATTCACTGGAAGGATCTTCACGTCATTCTGCAAGGATCTTCACATTCAACTAGTGCACACTGCCGTGGCGCACCCCCAAACGAATGGGCAGACAGAGGTAACAAACCGAACAGTTCTAAAAGGATTGAAGACTCATCTTGAGAAGGCTGGAAGGCAGTGGGTAGAAGAGTTGCACAACGTCCTCTGGGCCTATCGCACCACCACACGAACTCCAACTGGGGAAACTCCGTATAACTTATGTTTTAGCACTGAGGTTGTCATCCCCGTTGATATCGGAGTTCCAAACCCACGAGTTAAAACTTTCGACTCGGATAGCAATGAAGAAAAGCTCCGACAACAGTTGGATCTTCTCTCAGAAATACGAGATGTGGCCTACCTTAGGGCTGCTTCCTACCGCCAAAGAATTGCTCGCCATTTCAACCGAAGAGTTAAGCCTCGACCTATCTCCATTGGTGACTTGGTCCTGCGTAGTATCGAAGCTGCCGGTCATGGTCCCCAACGCAACAAATTATCCCCTCTCTGGGAAGGCTCATATGTCGTGGCAGCCATGATCAAGCCTGGAACCTTCAAACTTAAAGATTCAGATGGGAAATTACTGCCCCGAACTTGGAATGTCGAAAACATTCGCAAATACTACCAGTAACACACCAGTTTTATAATACGTTTGTTAGTAATGTATCTCAAACTTATTAAATACTCGATTTATTTTCCAAAAAGAATATCTTTAAAAAGTATAACGACTCATCCATGAGTCACTTTCTCGCTCTGCACCGAGAAGTGCGCAACTCCGGTTGTATCTCGGTCGTAGCATGACCGATCCCGTAGGGATTTGGTTCGACCTCTTCCATAAGAGTTAACATCACAGAGTTTGCACTCCGATAAACAACTCGGATAAGTTAACGATCCCTGGTGGACTACACTCGATCCCTTCCACACAGTGTTTATAAGCGAGCAATGCTCCAAGCAAATAACCTCGGATGGGTTAATAAGTCCTTAGTGGACCTCCTTTCGACTCCGGTCATACAGGTTAACATCATCAAGTAAAACCCTGATACATAGCCTCAACCAAGCCAAAAGTCCTCACTGATTTATCCCCACAGTAACTCTCCCACATGTGAGAACTTCCAAGATATCTTTATCCACTGTGGAATACAAGGAAAACATATTTCAACAACATCATAGAAGGGAAGAAAATGTACTCGAGGGGCAAATAACTAACCGTAATCGAACAATCAAACAAAATAACCAACATGTGTCACATACAACATTATTACAACAATTAGTAAGGTCCAACCAATGCGACAAAAGCAACACACTACAAGCATGAAAGGAAGAATAGAGCACTAATTAACGTCAATATTCTCCTCTCGCCCCTCTTCATCATAGAAATGCACTTTCCTCAGTTCGCTCTCTACGTCTTCACCGTCAGAATCTGAGGAAGAATCCTTCGAAGTTTGGCTAGGATTAAGCCCTTCCACTGTAATCCCTGTTCGACGTTGCACCGCTCGACTGCCCTTCATAAAACCCCGGATAATCCTTCCTCGGTGAACCACTTTTGATGCTCCTTCACCTCAACATCAAGCATCCTATCACGAGCCTCTTGAACACAGTCTCGAATGATAGTCTTAAACTCCAACGAGTTCTTGAAGTTCTCAACCGCTTTATGCTAAACTTCTGAAGCATCAACTTCTTTTGTAGACTTCAAAAGTTGAATCTCCTCTTCTTGGGCTAACACAGTCGATTTAAGAGCTCTCACACCCTTATTACTTTCGCGAAGGCTGGCTCGTGCTTCCACCAACCCCTCTCGGGTTTTCTCCGCATCCCGAAGCCGCAATGAGAGGGAGGTTGCCATTGTTGAAAGTTCGTCCCGCACTCGTCAACCGTGATTCCGGAGATGTAACTTTTTCAACCTCGCATTCATACCGACGCTTGTACTCGCCTTGGAAATATTTAATCTTAATAAACTCGTAATTCCAGCTTTCAATGCCGTTGCCAGCCCCTTATGAATTTCCATCATGTTATCCACCTAAAAGAAAAGAAATTTGGGTCGATATATAAAATAATACAAGAGAGTAAGATAAAAGAAACTTACCAAACTCTCGGCTTCCGGAGCCCAAGCACATTCATGAGATAAGACGCTCTCGTGAATACGAATAGTCGAAGGACTCGTGCGAGGATCTCGCGGTGCTTTAACTTTCTTTTGTTTTGAGGCGAGCATTTCACGCTCATCGCTCGTTGGAAGCTCGCTTTAAGGGTTCTGCAGAACCGGCTCGAAGGTCGTTTCTTAGACTTCTTTAATATCATAGCCGTAGACCGTCTCGGTTGAAAAGAAAGTTTGACCTCGAATAATGATTCCTCACTCACAAATTCGTAAATGTATTGCGTCTCAAACAACAACTCCTTAAAATCATGAAATCCCAACATCCGCAATATTCCATCTTCAGTAGTTCAAGAGAGACGGACAAAGGTTGAAACTTTCCTTGCCTCTCACGGAGCTCCACAATCATTCTTTGCAAAGAAAAATCTTACGGACCATTGTCGTATTGGTTCCTTTAAGCGAAAATCCAACGTCTTTCGCTTAAAAATTATACGACCATGTGTATCACAAAAAAACCCGCACAAGCCGTGCTAAAATTGCCGGAGTTAGCATCGACCCACGACTCCCGAAGAAAACAATCAATCCAATAATTATCGTCACCACTCGACAAGACAACCGAGCAATGCAAACACCGAACGCTTTCATTATTTCAATAAACTCGAGTGCGGGTGGAAATCGAAGACCGACTCTCAAGGCCGCCTCGTGAACGACGACGTATCCGGAAGGAGGAGAATATGCTCGATCATTCGAAGTTGGCAATTTTACCACCATATCGGTCGGATGTAATACTTCTTTCGAAAAAGATTAAATCGCTCTCCGTCGGAATCGATACGGCATCCTCCGGTTCCGACTTTTCCTCCGATTCTCGCAGAACGGGGCTCTCGAATTGTCGTCATTTCCGCAACGTTTCAAGACAACGGTACGCCGCGACACTTCACAACAACAGTTCTCCGTGTCGTTTCGCCGCAACGCTTCGTCGGGAAACTTCGCCGCAACAATTTGCCGCAGCGCTTCGCCGCAACACTTTGCCGGGACACTTCGCTGCAACGGTTTGCCGCAACACTTTGCTTGGACACTTTGCCGCAACGCTTCGTCGGGATGCTTCTTCGCAACTCTTCGCCGCAACTCTGCACCGCAACACTTTGCTACAATTCTGCGCCTCAAACTCTGCACCGTAACTCTTCGCTGCAACTCTTCACCTCAAATCTTCGCCGCAACTCTTCTCCGCAACGCAGAATGACTTTCTTCTTCTCCTCACTTATGATTTTTTCCTCTCATCCATGACCTCTATTTATAGGCTTGAGATGAAGCAAAACATTAAAAAAAAATAATAATAATAAATAAAAACTTTTCATTTTTTACCCTTCAAATTCTGCATTTATATGTGAAATTAATTAAAATCTTAAATACAAAAAAAAACTTTTCATATTCTCTATTTTTATCCTTTCATATTCTTTATTTTAATACATATAACTATATAAATATAACAAGATATATATAGTAACTTCTTAACTTTTAATGGCTGGAATTTAAAGAGTTTATAACTTCTTAGAGTTATACTCTTACCTCTTAAATGAGGTACTTCTAATTTTATCATTATAGCTTCCTCCTCTCATTCTCTTCCTAAATCGTTTTATTCCACTCTAATTACCAGCCTGGCCCGCTAAAAAATAAATTTTATTCTGCCTTAGATAGGGGAGGGGGTTCGAACTCCCGAACCTCACAACTCCATACAGGGACGTGGCCACTAGGCTAAACTGCTTTCTTGTATAAAGATGGCATTTTATTATACTAATAGTAAATATGGCAGACTATATATATATATGAAGTTATATATCTATACACTCACACACGCTTGCTCCAGATTTTGATATTTTCGGACGATAAAAATGATCTCGCCCGAAAATAGGGGGGCAACTGATATGCCATCAAATTCTCATCATCAAGCACGGATCTCGAAGCATGGCACGAATCTCGATGCAATCTTTTGAGCAAGAAACATTCAAATCTTGATAAAAATCATCCAGAGCTCCGATTTCAGCAAACTTATAGTCAAACTGACCTGCTCGATGAAACAGACCCAATGATATCAAAACTAGTCCAATCCAAGTCAAATCAAGCCCGGATCAAGTCATTAAACCACTTTTGAAGATTATCGACACATTGGAAGGTCAAATGAATGCCGACATTAGCAAGCCCATACTCGAATCGAGCTTCTCGACATGACGAATCCAACGAGCTCAAGATCACTCAATTCCGACATCGTTAAGACCATCAAATGCCCCTTAAACACCATCTGATCGAGGGGAGCTTTCTGAACCGTCCGATCAAAATGGCTGCATTAATTGCACCCAAAGCTCTATAAATAGACTCCAACTCTCACATGAGAGGGGGAGAGCCAAAAAAGAGAATCTGAATTCTTGAGAAGAAGAAGCAGCTCTACATCTTCGTCGATCGCCGTCGACCACCGTCGATAGCCGTCGACCACCGCCGATAGCCGTCGACCACCGCCGATCATCGTGAACCACCGTCAATCATACACTGTCAGTCGACGCTGTAATCTACATCATATAATTACCTCTTCCTTCATGTGACGAAGGATTTCGTAATAACGAATCAATAGCGGATTTTCACAACCGGCAAGCTCCGTGGTTTTTCCCTTTACGGGTTTTCCACGTAAAAACTTCTGAGTCATCAGTTGTTCTATTTTCATCTGCGTGCGTGCTGAATTCTCGTACAACGCTAAGACGATAATTTGTTACTCTACCGCCGCGAATTTTCTAGCACGCATCAGGTGCGATGAGAGCTTTCTGACTATGATTTGACTTTTCCAAAAAAAATAAAAATTTGTAATAGTGACCGCACATAACTTATTAACAGATTATTTTTAATCAATTTATCAGCAGATTATTCGATAAGCTGCAACTGCTCCAAACAGACCCTAATGATTAATGTTGACCAAACATATTCAGATAATCGTGATCAAGTTAATATGATTGCGTTCACTAATTATCAAAAGGAACATATTAAAATTTCTTCTTATGGAGGGGTTGTTTTAGGAATTAATATTATATTTATTTATTAATTAGCCTATAGCCATTTGCCCCTGGTTTTCTTTATTCAAGTTTTCATTATTTTCATCTGGTGTGCGCTTCTATTTTATTGAACGCCAACAGATTGCGGGCACGTGGGCCAGTGGCTGCTAAAATATGGTTTATTTAATTTAGGAAAAATGGAAATTTACGTACGTAGCACACAATTCTTATGTATTTACATATCCCACACCTAAACTTTCATATTTACATATTAAACTACTTTTTTCTTAATATTTACATATTAAACTTATGCATGAAAATGTGAAAAAAAAAAAAATGACATCAGTGCTCTTTTTAAGTGATATCAAAGGATTGAGCGCTATTTATGTAAATAAGGAAGTTTAGGTCTGAAATATGTAAATAAAAAAAAATTGTGCGCTATGTATGTAAATTTCCCTTGGAAAAATTTTGCTAGTTTTTTCTTGTGTTTTATTATATTTTCCTCTTTGGAAATAAGTTTTGGATGATTTCTTTTGGGTAATTAAAAGCAATATTATACTAACCATATTCATATATTTTATACATTATATGACTGATAGAATTTTGCTATTTATGTTGATAATAATAAAATAATTTTAACACGAGTCACGTTAATACATATGTAATGCTCATCATTTATTTAGTGGCATTTACATACATACCACTCAATTCCTATGAATTTACATATCAAACACCTAAATTGCACCAAAATGTTATGAATACAATCGAACAATTAAAATAGAAGTGGAAGCAAAACCTGAACCATCAACCATATAATAACTATACAAACGAAATTAAATATTTACACCAAACCATCATAAAAGTTGCTCTTTAAGGCATCTATTTGAACAAATAAAACTTGAAATATACCAAATAATAGCAGTCTCAACCAGAACTAGAAATTAAAAATAAAGCTTCAGGCAGAACTAGTTCTGCTCTCGAGTGCAGAAGCAGCTGATTCGACTTGTCCGAGCAAGCAAGAATACAACTTTAGCTTCAACCTTTCAATTGTTGACAGTACTTCATCATCCTCAATACCACCCTCACCAAGTAGTTCATGAAGCCAATCATTCACTTGTTTTAGCTGTGATAAAGTTACTGCAATCTTGTCCTCAGATTCCTTGTTATTCCCAGCGACTCGTTGCTTCGTACCTTTCTTCGGACGAGGATCGGAACGAAAACCAGATTCAAGGGCAACATCTAAGAACTTAAGAAACCATGACTTTGACTCTTTTAGGAGAGTGGCCCTCACAGTCTGGATCTCCTTTAAACCATCAACTCTTGCCCATTCTAACTTTTCATTTTCGTAAGGTTCTTCAGAGAGATTGGAAGCGGTTAAAGTATTTGATGTTTCGGATGGTGAAACCATTTTGTTTGGATTATCTTGATCTGGAATTGTCGCTTTGGTGATCTGAGAGGGGATATGTTCCATTTGGATAGTTGTGTTTGGCGTACTAATGAGCTGGTATAAGGTGAAGAACTTATTTAGAGAAATATGGTGATTTTCACGTGGAGAAGATTTGCGAAGATCAGCAAAAATGCTGGAAAATAGAAGAGAAAGTATTAGGATGACACAAATCACTAAGAAGTACAGTCTAATAACAAGAACTTTTTGTGTTAAAAAAAATTAAAAAACTTAGTTAAAATAACTCGTAAGCTAACTTAAGTTTGTTAGCAAGTTGGTTCACATGGTAAACAATAAAGCTTTGGGAAATATAAGGCTGACCTTAGACCCTTAACAAGATCAGCAGCTGCAGCTGCTTCTCTTTGAGCCTCAGCAGCTATCAGAAAAGCCAGATTTTTCCTCTTTATCATTCCCTGTTAAAAAGTAAAAACACTTTGATAAGGAAAGAATTTCAAGATCAAAATTAAAGAACTCCTAAAATTTGAAGGATTTTTAGCTTGGATTGTGCTAAAAACGTGAATAAGTTTTATGTTTCTACTGTGTATAAATGTAAAATCATAATGCACATGGAAAGACATCATTTGTTCTGTACACATGCATATAAAGTTCAAAAGAAGTAAAAACTTAAGCAAATTTGAAGCCAAATCTACTCCTTGAGTTGCCCACGAGCAGGAAAAATTATATTCGAGCTGATCTAACAAATTCTTTAATGAACTAACGGGACCAGTTTGAGACCACAAAAATTCTTACCACCATCTTTAATGAACTTCAAATCATGCAAAAACAATCCAGGAAGATTTCCAACCTATCAGCTCTCATGCAAAAGGTGCACAGAATCATTTAAAACCCCAAATTAAGACTGTCTGATTATAAAATATGCCCTGAAAAAATAATATTTCAGAAGCAAATTGTTTGAAAAATGTAATCATTATCATATTCACATAACCAATATCGAGTATGCCATAAAATCTATTAGATCCAAACTAAGTTTTGTAAAAATTTGCAATGCAAAGAACGGCGCTAACGAACCAGCTAAATACAAAGGCGACGAAAATTTAAGGGGGATTTATGGTGGTGTGGTAAGACTGGGCTATCTGTTTGATATCGGGGCCTAACATTGATCCTATAGAATGGCAAGGGCAGTAGCCCTCACGGTATGGACCCTTACTATTATTATTTATCTATTTATTTTTTCACACATTATTTCCCATCTAGAATTTTCTATATAAATCTGCATGTTATTCTCTTCACTTATTTTATCGTTCATCTCATCAATTTCTTAACAAATTCTATAATTTTTTCTCTCTTCCTGTTTTCTGATGGTTCTCAAAACCAATGAGCTCTCTCCATTGTAGCTTCAAAATAAGAAAAGCAATAAATGTACAGACCATGCAACCTTACAGTTTATTTCAAGAATTAATGAAAAAATTAGAAATTTCTTACATGCCTAAGCAAAGGAATTATGAAAAGCAATATGAATGCTTGCTGAAAGTGCTGATCAAACATTAAAAATTTAATTTAGAAAATTCAGAAAAATATATAGCATGAATACCTTTGCAGGTTTGATGAGGCTGGCCGGAAGGAAATCCAAAGGGTTTGCATTAACAATCCTCTTTTTAATATCAACACCAGAAGAATGCCGAGAGTCGGGGCGAGACAACTTCTTAACAGGAAGAGCAGTTTTTGGGGACAAACTTTTTACAGAAAGCAGCGCATCTTTCACACTTCCTCCTGAAATTTCCTGCTCTTTTTTAGTCTCATCTTTGCCACTAGAGGAAGTAGCAGATCTCGCCTGTAATTCTAGCACCAAGCATGAACATCAAGAATAGCTCTTTATGACGTTTTGTTCAAGTTAGAAAGATTGTTAGTTCAGGCACGGATACTTTTTGGGTGATCCCTTGACCTCAGATAAGGCGTTCTTTGCTTCTTTCAATTTATATATAGGACTGAGAAATTGGAAGCAAAGCAAATAAATGTACCTCGAGAAGTTCAACGTGAAGCGAGAGCTTCTAGCTTGCCAAAAAAGTATGCAATGTAATTTTGGGATGGAATTTCTAATTGCAGTTAATGACACTATAATCTTTTATTTATTCTTTTAGCTTTAGAAGTGTTGTGTGCCAAAAAATTTAAGACACTGGTGTACAAGCAGGGGTGCAAATGAGGTGAACACGAGCGAGCTGGAGCTCAGCTCTTATTCGGCTCATTAAAAAATATTATTGTTTGTGTTCGGCTCATTTATATTTCAAACCAAAAAAGTGTGTGTTCGGCTCATTTGCTTAGCGAGCCGAACACAAGCTGTTCACGAACAAAGAGTTATTTTGACAATCATAGTCGCTCAACCGTATGATGTTAAAGATTGGGGCGAGTTTTAAATCTTATTATTTGTATTAAAACATCATTTAAATATAGTATAATAAATTTTTGTTCTGTTTTTTTAAATCATAAACCTCTTGAAAATCTCTTCAATTATAATTCTAGCCAATTTTGAAATCAGCTTCTTGATAGGAAAAAAAATTATTAAATTATTTGAGGTGCTCAAATTTAGTTATAGATATTCTATTAGGTACTGAAATTGTTAAAATTAAGTTCAATATGAAATAGATAAGTAGTGGCTTAGGCTAGGCAGGGCTACTGCTATTGTTGTTGGCAGGCATGCACTGATGCACACATGCACACGAAGTGCAGGAGTGCAAGCCTGTGCACGCATACAGGTGAGCACGTGAACTCGCCTAGGCAAGCTGACAGGACTACGCAAGCTAGTGTGCAAATGTGCACAGGCATGACTATGTAGGTACGCTCAGCCGCTATCATCCGGTGTTCGAGGATTGCTACAAAAGCTTTGGATTTTTTTATCAGGCAATGTAACTTCACATTTCACTGGTGATATATGGGAGAGGGCACGTGACAAGCTCGTGTACTTTAATAAGAATCTGAATAGGCAAGATTATTTATAGAAATTTAAAGTGGAATAATCATGTATATTAATGGCAATTTGAAGAGGAAATGTGTTCCTTTATTTAATTGCATTAATGATCCACTTATAAAGTACCTATTTTTATGTCTTATTTATGATTCAATTTTTAAGGATATTATGCTTTAATGAAATGTATTTTTATGTTTTTGGATTTAGGTGTTGAAAAAAGAGTTCAAGAAGGAAAAATGAGCAAAAAATGAGCTAAAAAGTAAAGTTGCCAAAATTATAGGTTTTGCGCTTAGGCGTCAGAATCCGGCGCCTAAGCGCCAGTTCGATACTATAGCAGATAAGATTTTTGATAACTTTGAAAGTTATTTTGACGGTGTTAAGTGGTTATCAGACCTTCTAGAAGACTGAAAGTTACTCCTAATACATAAGACATGTGATACAATGCATCTGGACACAGGAAAATAGTTTTAATCGCGAAGAGGTGCGGTCCAAAGTGAATAGGTGCGAAGACTTGGTCACGGAGTCCGGCGCCTAGGCGCCAGATCCCGGCGCCAAGGCGCCACAGTTACTTTCTAGAATATTCATTGAATTTGGACGAATTTTGAAGAGGTGCCTTAAGCAACCCCTGGTCATTTTTGAAGCTCTATAAATATGAGACATTTCTACAGAGAACCGTGCCCCCCTCGATCTCCAGCATCCGGAGATAGATTTAGAGAGCCACCATATTTTCTTCTTAAGTATTTAGTGAGTTTATTTTAGTGATTTTGAGTGTTACTACTCAATTCCTTGAGTAGTAAGTGAGAGTTTGTAAGTGTTGTTCTTTGTTGAAGTCTTGTCCCTCGCATTGGAGTCGGTAGGAGTCGAAGGATCACTGAAGGAACATTTCAAATAAGTATTTGTAACTTGGTTCAAAGTTTTATAAATATGTTTTGTTGTGTGAATTCAATGTGTTCTGAGTAGTTATTTTTCTTTCTCCTTTCAACTATGAAAGATAATAAGATAATTTGTTTTTGTTGGAGAACTTAACTTAATTTTAAAATTATTGCGATGATATTCATACTTGATCTTAATTTACTTTTTAAACTGACCATTTGAATTATTAAAAATTGTTGAAGAATTCTGAGACCTGTCCGGAGATAAGTTTTTAACTAGTAGATATCACATGAATCCTTGGGTAATCGAAGGCCTTGAGCGGGTTATTCAATGTGAAGTGCAAATAAATAGGGAGATATTGTTTATCGGGCGTATAATTAATTAGTTTTTAGAGTGACGGACTAAATTCTAATAATTTGGTTTATGTAAGGGAACGAGTCACTAGTAGGGCCGACCATAGCCACCCTTGGACATCTAGAAGTGTGAGCCTAGATTAACCAATTCTACTAATAATACATCCTGAACCGATCTATAGATTAGCCAATGTTTTTTATACTATCGAGCGAAGGTAAAGAATATGAATGCTTCTATTTGACGCAATACCATAATTTCAAGTTCTCCACGAATGATAATTATTCTGAAAAAATCTTGGATTAGTTGAAAAGGAGAAAATTATTTTATTTATACTTACATTAACCTTACTTTATTGCTCATTTATTTACATTTAGTAGAAATTTCATTAAAACTAAAATCTGAATTTTGAAAAGAAATAAAAATTATAATAACTTTTTTTTTGAAAATCTAATAAATTCTTTCAATTAATCTTCCCTTAATCTTCCCTGTGGGATAGATAACCAAAACTCTAATAGAGTAATGTATTACTTGAAACGATACGTATACTTGCGTTTGAAATTGTGATTTTACGAAATTATTATAAATATATAAATATAAGTTCATAAATTCTTGCAGTCGTAAAGTGCCGGTTCAATTAATACTATCAAAATTTTATAAAAGAAGTTTAAAATTATCAAGAATATTATGAGAAAGATTTACAACTCTTATTTTCACTTGAAGTATAAATATTCCTCAAAGAAAAATCTAACATCTCCATCTTCTCCCTTTGTTGGCTCTAGTTCCATCTCTTAAAACAAAATAAACATTGTCCATGATGTAACAACACATATATTGTTAAAGGCCTCCGTTTATCGACTTATGTTAAGAAAAGTAGAGGTAACCTAAAAAGACATGGGCATGTTGTAGAAAAATGAACATAATTTACTAGAATTAAATGAAAACATGTCACTCAATATGATAATAGAGAAAAAGGACTGGTGTAGTCGATCCCACTTAACAGGATAAAGGCTTTTTTTTTTTGTTTTGTTTTTGTTGTTGTTGCTTCCGCTTGTCACTCAAATTGACTATTAGGTTTGTGGTCATGAGTTGGGTTAAAGTGAAGTTTGGTGTCGAGCTCTTTGAATAAAGCACTCCAAAAACTACTCATGAAGAGAGGATCTTGATTAGACACAATAGTTTTGCGAATGTCATGAATGTTGAGTAGTTGGTAAATATCGAAAATAAATTCCAAGGCAATGTATGTGATTGCAAATTGAGTTGGTAGGGTGGAAAAATGATGTATGGATAAGGTGGTTGACAACCACCAAGATAGACAACTTCCTATTTGCTGGCGGTGGACAAACAATAAAGTCCATTGGTTGGTATTTGGTAGCTTGATCGACGTGTAAGGCTGATAATTTAGCTTGAAGATCGTTAATCGCTAGAAATGCTATTCGAATTTTGAC
Source organism: Papilionanthe hookeriana x Papilionanthe teres (assembly GCA_022702705.1). Lineage (NCBI taxonomy): Eukaryota > Viridiplantae > Streptophyta > Magnoliopsida > Asparagales > Orchidaceae > Papilionanthe > Papilionanthe hookeriana x Papilionanthe teres. The sequence goes on along the minus strand of CM040427.1, from coordinate 55,223,460 downwards.
TCGAAGCAAAATGAACGAGTTGAGTTATGAGCTGAAACCATGAATCAATTTTTCTCAAGCTAATTTCGAGTCAATCACAGTTTGACTCGAACAGGCACGAGATCAGTTTGAAAGTTCTTCTTTTTATTTATTATAAATATATAATTTATTTATTTCTTTCTTTCCTTAATATAACATTAATTAACATTTAGAATGCATCTGTGGTAGATTTTTTTTTGTTTTTTTTAAATTTATTTGCATTCATTAATTTTAAGTTGGCTCCTTTGAAACAAGTTAGCTCACTTTAATTTTTAAGCTAGAACGGATCCAAACAACTCGATTCAAGCAGATTCATTTTAATTTCAAGACAGATTGAACTTGATTTAATTTTTAGCTGAGTTGGCTTGAAATTAAATACAACAAGACACATGAAAATTTTGAGCATCATTCAAAATCTTTGAGCCGATTTTGAGCCAACCGTAGCCTTGCTCGAATTGAATTGTTGATAGCCCTACGTATTGGGCTGCTTCAGATGAAATGAAGAACGTCATGTTTCATTTTGGCCCTATAGAGGTTTCCCTGGAGTCAGTAAACATCATTTTTATGCCTCTATGGCCTCCAATGACTTTGTTTTGGTAGTGTTGATGAAAGGTAGTTTCAAAGGCAAATGTATAGCCACCAATTTTTTCCCATTGTTAGGAGTAGATTCTCTCCATAGACATAAGTGGGACATAGAGCTTTTTTGACCTAAAAGTTTTGATGATTTGCTAGAGCTTATTATTATAGGTTGTCTATTCCCTGAGTTAATGAAACAAAGTGGAGAATGGTGCTAAAATAATCGACATGACCTGGCCACTAGTTTGAGATTAAGGAATATGGGATAATGCATTAGAGATATAGTTGTTGCCACCGAGTACGTATTCAATTTTATATTCGTAGCCGAGCAACTCTAGTAAAAAAATGTTGTTGCTCTACCACTTGAATCATGAGTTTCCGAATGCTAGGTTGAACCATCTGATTGTGAGGACCTCGCCTAACAAATATTGCCTCAAATCAACAATAGTGTCAGATCACAAAAGGTTCTCAAATGTAGACCAATTCTTAGCTGCATGTGGAGAAATTTTCTTACAGTAGGCTGTGATTGGCTTGCCATTTTGAGTAAGAATCATGCCAATTCCTAGCCTTCGCATAGGTAGTATGGTCTACAACAACTTTCATTGGGTCCAAATCATTGTGGATTAGTAGGGGTAAATAGTTACTATTGCAAATGCAATTATGGAAAAACCGTTCACCACAATTATAACATAATCCTTCTCACAGTTCTCCACTCTCTCACTTGGCGTCAATTTCTTCAAAGGGAGTAAAGCATTAGGATTGGTGAACTTTGGTGTGGGAAGAAGACCTAAAAGTTTCCAGTGATGATGGTTGGATTCCAAGCGTATGTGCTTGTTGACCTCACTTTTGTCGAGGTTTAGTTTTCCTCCTAGGATTTAGGGTTCTAGCTTTAAGAGCTTCCCCGACGATCTTAGATCCCTAGCAGTGGGCCCATCTCGTTTTAGAATGCTCGAAGCTTCCTCGTCACTCTTTTGGAATCCCGGACGAAATTCCGTACCTCTAGCTTATAGCAGGTTGGAATTGACGTTAGGAGTCCAAATTGAGTTCCTATAGGATCACCGGATCTTAGGACAGCCTCGTGCACGTTTACTGGACCACCGAGCACAAATTCCTCGAACCACGGCCTCGACGCTTTCAATCACCTCGCAACGGATCAAGATAGAAGCCGTAACGCCGGACGATCAACGTCGAGTCGAATTTCAGAAAATGTCGGATTTGACGCACTTTCGACGCAACCGTCGACGAGGTTGTCCAAACGACCTCAGATGACGAAACGGACTGCGCCGTTGCGTCCGGAACGTCGTTTCTGCCTAAAATTGATATTTAATTTGAGACGATCACCTGCTGGAGCGAAAATTGTGATTTTTGGGCTTGATTTTAATAAAACTAATAATATATATATATGTTTTAAACCTATTTTAAATCTATCCTAGCCCTAATCCCTATCCTCGCCTCTCGGTTACGTTCGCCCGTCCCGCACGAGAGTGAGAGAGCTTCTGCCTTCTCCCGCGCTCGAGCGTGACTCCCCCTTATGGCCGTTACCCTCTCGAGCCCCGCGTGGTTCTCCCCATACCTGCTCGAGTGTTATCCTGGCGAGGGTCACCTCGCGTGACCTCCCGCGTGGCTCTGTCTCCTGCTCGACTCCTGCTCTTGCTGCCGAGCTTCGGCTCTTAGCTGCGACACTTTGTCGCCATCTCTCTGACCCTTCCCCACTTGTGCCCGGCTCTACAGGTAAGTAGCGGCCTTCCTTTCCCTACTCTGCCTATAAAAGCCCCGTTTTTGGATGAATTTAGGGTTGGTTGGTGTTGACCTCATTTTTAGTGAGGTCTTAGCTTTCTTCACGTTAGACCCTAGGATCTAGCCTTAGGAATTCCTCATCGACCATCCTAGCGGACTAGTCATGGATCCTACCTCCCATGTAGCTTCGAACCACTTCTGCACTCCATTTTTGCGAGACTCGCATGAGTAGTCCCAAGCACTCGACTTCTGGTTGCAAGGGCTAAGGACAAACATGTAGAGGACCCGAAAATGAGTACCCATAGGGGCAGACGGCCTTAGGTGAACCTTTTATGACTCGAATTCGCGCACACCATAATTTGACACTTTTTGACCCGATCATCGGCGAACTTGTACGGACGACCCCGGATGACGAAACAGACCCCATGGATGCGTCTGGGACGTCGACTTTAGCTAGAAAGGACACCCATATTGCTATGGTTCCGCGCGTGAGCCGTCAGCACGAAAATCGATGCATATTAAATTTAATTAAAGGATGTGAGTCTAGGCTTCACCCGGGTTCAATTCGGGCTAAACATAGCCCAATTATGTCGGGTCAAGCTGACAACCAAATTTGTAATTTGAAATTTCAAATTTCAAACTACCCCACTTAAATTCTCCTTAATTAAATTTAATAGCCATTATTATATTCTAATTAAGTCGGCTTCTCGTTCGGAAACCATTCAATTCCCCGCCAATGCTTCGCGTAACGGCAATTTCAGGATTTACGGGATACAAATCCCGCTGACTCCTTTCCGCCAGAAGGAATTGGAACTCTCGGCCTTCATCCTCCTCCCCCGTTCCTCTCACCCGCGAGCTCTCGATCGATCGCCCCAGACACGCTCACCCGAAGACTCCCCCCTGCGGACCGAACCCCGCTCGCCCGATTCCTCCTCCAGAAATCCTCGCCTGCGTACCCCGGTCCCCAGCCTCACTCGCTCACCTCCATCTGCACCGAACGAAACCCCTGCTCGGTTCGTCTCTTTCAGACGCCAAACCTGTTTGTCGCTCGTCTCCCTCCCTCGATCGAGCTCCTGCGAGCCTCCTCTCTCCCTCGATCGAAGCTCCAAAACCCCCGCCTCCTGCCTAGCCGAGCAACCCTATCTGCTCCGTCTCCACCTCCCTGCGCTGAAGGCCTCCGCTTGAGACCCCTGCCTCGTCTGCTTCCGCTCTCTCAGCCGAAGAACCTCCTCTTCGCCCTCTAAACTCTCTTGTAGCCGGTAAAATCGACCCAACAAGGCCCTTCCTTCCCCATCCCATCAAAGCATTTGGAAGTAAGATTTCTTTCTCCTCTGCCTCTTACTAGGTTGATTTGTGAATTCTCATTTGTTTGCTTTACTTGATAAAAATGCTTATGGTTTCTTTCATTTAGCAATTTGCAAATATTGGAAAATTTTGGTGCACTATCTTTTAAAGTCTGAAAATCTTATGTGATTATCTGCAAATGATAGGAAGGGTATCTTGATTTGAATGATTTGAATCCGAAGTCACTATTAATGCATGACTGATGTTTCTTAAGTTTTTTTTTTATGTCTTCAGATGAAGCTTAATGCTTATTTTTTTATTCTGAATTCAATATTTACAATGTTAGTGACTGGTAGCAAATGTTTACTACGTTCCGGTATACAAGCACCTCTATTTCTTAATGAGAATGATGTCTTTGCATGTTTGGGATTTACTCACCGTTTTGGAGAGGGATTTGGGATCGCTTTTGCTTGATGCTTTCATTGTTTTGACAATAATCCGTTCATTGATTATGGAGATTTTGCCACTATTTTTGGGACAGGTTTCCTAACTGTGTTTGAGGCTCATTTAAATGATTTGTTGTGCATTTAAAATTGTTGTTTTGGGCTTCCATATGTGCTGTCCGGGTGTTAACTGCAGAAATCTGCTGCAGAAAGCTGTTGTGAGCTGCTAAGTGCTGTGAGAAGCTTAGAATCTGCTGTAGAAAGCTGCTGTGAGCTGCTAAGTGCTGTCTGGCCCATAGAAAGTGCTGTCTGGCCCTTAGAATCTGCTGTTTAGCTGTTTGGAGTTGCTGTATGAGGATTTTAAGTGCTGTTAGTTGTTGTGTGAGGCTTTCTAGTGCTGCTAGCTGCTGTAGGAGCCTAGAAAGTGCTGTCTAACACCAATAAATTGCTGTTTGGAATTGTTCAGGGCTGTAGAATGCTGTGGGGAGAATCGAAACTGCTGTTTGGAGCGTCTAGAAGTCGTAGGATTGCTGTCCCGTGCTTATAGTTGTTGTTTGGAGTGTTTTAAAACCATACAATTGATATTTGGAATATTTGGAAGTCATACAATTGCTGTGTGAATTGTTTGGAAGTCAATTTATTGTTGTTTGGAGCGTTTAGAAGCCATAGGATCCCAGCCTAGCGCTTAGAATCGTTGTTTGGAATATCTAGTTGCCGCCATGAGTCGTAGGGGATTATAGAATCGCCGCATAGGCTTGCTAGTTGCTGCCCCGAGTCGTTGGAAGCCTTAAAATTGTGATTTAGGCCTGGTTCACTTGCATTTTCTTCCCTTTTGGCTTTTGCTAGTTTTGGAAGTTAGCCGGCCTTCTCCGTTTTCTTCGTTTTTTTTTTAGTTATTTTCTTATTTTATTGTTATTTAAAACGGTTAAGTCGCAAAAAGGGGAATTTCTGATTTAACTTGAGGAAGGATAAGTCACTTTTAGTCACTTCGAGCACAAGTTAAAGCATATGTTTCCTGGACCCAGAGAGCACACCTCAGGTGAGTCATCCACCTAATCTTAACTCGCAGACTTTTTAAACCTTAGGTTCACGCATTAGGTGAAACCTCTTTTGCCTAATTCACAAGCATGATTTCCTGCACCTGCAGTGCACACTCTAGTGTGAGAACCCATCCTCTTAGTCCTTCAATCGTAAGCCTCCTAGATCTTAGGAGCACACCTTGTGCGAGAGCCCATCCACCTAATTCACAAGCATAGCTTCCTGGACCTTAGGAGCATACCTCAGGTGAGAGCCACACACCTAAATCACAAAGATAGGCTTCCTATACCTCAGGAGCACACCCTGGTGAGAGCCACCCACCTAATTCACAAGCATAGTGCTTCTTAGACGCAGTGATACACCATAAGTGAGAGCCTCGTCCATCTAAGCTTCGAATGCACAAGTGAAACTACGTACTCGACCCTAATTCACAAGCTCGATCAAGACATCGACTGTAGAACGCACCGAGGCTTGGTTCACCCTTCCTTAGTTAAATCAAATGTGAATTCCCTAAAACGACTTAACCAATATTGAAACCCAATGCTCCGGATTCGAGCTCGAGCATTACACTCGGATCCTCCCAGCAATCGGAACATTTGTTTTGCCACATACGGATCATCGAACCGTGTAAGTCCGATGTCTAGCTGGCGAGGAGATGATAATAATGTTTATGTGTGCTACACGAAGGGTACGTAGGATACGAGGGATAATTGTAATAGTATCTCCTACCTCGAGGACTCTTCATAAGGAGAGAGAAATGACCGATGATACTATTCACCGACTCTTGGTTAGAGTGTTTCCCCTAATGATTTTAGGTCGACAAGTAATCTCAAGACGATTAGAGATGACTAACTGCATGACTATACTACTTCACAAAATACTAACAAAAAAAATAAAAATAAAAATCTATTTTGCTTGTTAACAAAGTTCTGCATAAAAACTTAAATAACTTTTGCATGAAAATCAAAGAATTTTTCCTTATAAAATATATAAAAGTCCATGGTTAATCACTTGGATCGGGTTAAGGACTATCCTCCTCAGATCGTCTGGTTGAGCAGCTCTTATCCAAGGTCGAGAAGACATGATCCAGGCTCGAGCCCCCACCTCTACTAATGTCTTATACTCGCCTCGATCTTCCATACGTGACTACGAGTTTTGTTTGCGATTTCTACGACTTGTTTTCTTTATTTTCTGACTTTCGTGTCCGGTTTTTCTTGCTCTGCTTACTTCGTCTGCAAGTTTATTTAAATCCACTGCAAATCATACACGCTTGCAATACAAATTATACAATGATAACAGATGCCCAGATACGCTTTTACAGTTTATTTACTGCAATCCACTTTACTGCGCTTTACTTTCTAGCAACTTTACTTGCAATTTACTTTACTCAGCATGCAAAACTGAAAAACAACAAAACCTGAAACATCGGAACACACTCGACAAAACCGTTTGAACCTGTAGACTGCAGATCAGCTACTTTAACAAGAAGCTCGGAGATCGACTCATGCAGTAGACAACGAGGAGCTTGGATCGAGAAGCAAGAGGATCTTCAACAACAAAACTCTTTCCTAGCTTAAATGACAACATATAGGACTTCGACGTAGACTTCGTCCAACGTAGCCGTAAACCCTCATTCTCCTTTTAGGCTTCATGCAACCGTGTTAGCACAACAGTAAGTCCTAACTCGCTTTAGGTTCCGAGGTTGTCGTACTGTACGACGTAAACCCTCATATCTCTGCGGCTATTTGCATGATCGGTATTATGCAGCTGTAAGTCCCAAATAATAAAATCAGCGAGGATTAAACAATTAAATAACGTCGTCTCCAAAACTCACCCACACCATAGGATAGCTGGAAGTCACTGGGTTCGCATCGGATCCGTGACATCCCCTACCTTTTGCTTCCTTCGACTCCCGAAATAACCTGTTCCCATTCGAGCCACTCCCACTCGCTTTTCCACGTCCTACCGCGAAAACCTAAACCCTTAAATTCTCGAAGACAGAACCACCGATCATTATCGAGAGTTTTCTCGAGTCGACACCAGCTCATTCGAGATGTAATTAACTATGCGGCTCGCCGCTATAGTGAACTCGAACCTGTGTAAAATAAACCCTACCTAAGTATTTCTATTAGAAAGTGGAACTTGTCTACACATAAAAAGTTCGCGGATCAAACGGACGTCACGAGTCTTTTAGTTCAGTATGATCGGGTCTACCGTCGCACGATACACTAATCTTTCGAGAAGGTGTATCATTTGTGACACTAGGCACGATTATGCAAATTACTGGACAAATGAGATCCAGGAGGTCTCATCTTTCAAAATTAAAATACACTACTTTCAAAACTACTTTCAAAAATCATATGCCTTTTATATTAAACTAAATCACCAAATTTTTATATTCTTTTAAAAACAAAAAAAAAGCCGGCCGACAGTTGGTTGGCTAATTTCCCTTGAGGAGCTGGTGTTGGATTGGAGCCTAGTTTCCTTTGCTTTTTCCTGTGCACTCTACACTACCTGGTATATCTTCCTCCCTTTCTCTCCTTCTCGGTTTGGCTAAGATGGCCGTGGTTTGTGGCTCGGCTTGTTTTTCCTCGCTTAGTTGTTCGGCTAAGCACTTATGTGCCATGGAACTTGATATTTATTTTCCTAAATGATAATATCTTACTTCCCTTCCCCTGTTGCATGCTAAGATGTTCTTAAATTAAGGTTTGGGGTATTTTATCACTTAAAACATGCTAAGAATGAAAATGTGAGCCTATTCTAAAGTATAGGTTTGGTTATTTGCTTAAAGAGGTGGAAATAAGGCATGAAAGTGTGTTTTGAGGCAAAGTATTGGTCCCTTTAAGCATATTGGGGTATGCATTCTAAGCCCCTCTTCTCACTTTCTTTCTAGCACGAATCATGGAGTAACTTCTTTTTTAGCTTTGATATGTATGTATGGGGGCTTGGTTTTGCTCCTTGTGGCTTTATTTATCAAAATGGCATGCTAGAGGGAAGTTATAATTTAATTTTGAGGAGCCTCATGTGTATCCTCATCTTAAACGTGTGGCGGCTCTATGTGTTGATGTATGGAATGTGTGGAGGTATTTGTTTTAGCCTCATGCTAAATTTGGTCTCAACTTTACCATGGCTCGACTCTTAGTCTCATTTGGATACTCGGTCTAGCTTACCTCTAGCCCCTAGCCGAGAGGCTATTTCAATGTATATTTGCTGCTCTTATTTCAATGCTTTGAGAAATTTATTTTGGCTTTGTTTGGGAGCTCGGTTGGCTAGATTTATTTCCTATTCAAGAAGTCCATTTTGGTATCTTGGATTTATGCTTATATTGGGTTTTGTTGAGCCTCGTTATGTTCTTTGTTTTGAGCCCAATTTGGGACTCGGTTTTAGTCTTACATTGGTTGATTTCTTGTTGGCTTTGCTGTTTCCCCGTTTTAATTTGAGGTCAGCCTCATTCCAGCTCGACCATGGCTCGGGTTCGACCCTATATGGGCTCGGGTTTGGCTCATTTAGCTCCCTTTGCTTTGGCTTTAAGTGGAATGCCGTGACTTGATTTTATACCGATTCCCACACTTGCTATGGTTCGGGTCAGTGCCTGCAAGGCTCTCGCTTTGCTCTTATGATATTTGTCTTTGCCCCGGCTTTGTTGTGAGTGGGCCGTAGTTGGATATCGGCTCTGGTTTCCGCTACGTGGTGGCTCGGGTTTAATTTTGTGTCGGAGATATTGTGATTTGGAGTCGGGCTGATTTATTTGGCTCGGCTCGGGTGCTTAATGGTGGCTCGGGTCAGAAATTTGGAGCTCTTTGCTTTAGCTGTGTTGGGAGCTGTTTTCAATTTGGAATTGAGCTAACTTTTGGCTAGGTGATGGCTCGGGTCTATGTCTTGAATTGGCTTAAGTGTGGCTATATGTGAATTCACATCACATGGCTATTTGATAAATACCTTTATATACTTTGTTATGAGCTTGGGATTGAATTGATTTTATGGGGCTTGTCCTCTCATCGGGATCGGCCGCGAGCCTCATCGCGGTGATTTGGATGCGGGGGTCTCTTGCCTTTCGTCGCTCCTTTGTTGTAGCCTGGCCGCGAGCCCTTTTCTCCTATTTCGTAGCCTCGGCCGAGAGCCCCAGGTGGGGTGATCGATGTGATGGTGGTTTTGCTTCTTGCCATACTCGTCTATGAAATTGATTTAATGAATTTGAAAGAGCCTCCCGGTTTACTCGTAGGAAATAAGTCGAGCACAACGATTTGAAATATTTCTTAGAAATTTCATTTGGTGGAATTGATGCTAGTCTGGTGGCTTATGGCTCATTCATTCACTTTTTTACGTATCGGAAGTTTACCGACGCTCCTATCGCTATAGCTCGAGTCCCGAGCCCGTAAGTGAACCTGCTGGGGGAGTCTGTGTTTCAGGAATTGAAAATTAATGCAGGTACTTGGAGTTTGGAGGAATCCCGAGCAGTGTGTCACGCTCCCAAAAGAGCTCTTCAGGAGGTGGGCAGCCCAGGATCTTTATGTACTGCTTTTCGGCCCTTCACCTAGCCGATGTGGGACTAAATGTCCGTGACATTCTCCTCCACCCAATCACGTGACGCCCTCGTCACGGATCGGCTCCACCGAGGGCCCTACACCGTGGAGAGTCCCCACAACCTGCGGCAGCACTCCCGCTCCGATACCACTTGTCACGCTCCCAAAAGAGCTCTTCGGAGGCGGGCACCCGAGATCTTTATGTACTCGCTGCTCTACACCTACCGATGTGGACTAAATGTCCGTGATAAGCGGCCGCAGTCTAGGTCTCGATCGCATCTTTATGTCCGTTTTCATACTTTTACGACTGTCGTTCGGAAAGGGAGTGTTTTCTCTGTGAGTCCAGGCCTCGTCTTCTCGAGAGCGCCGATGTGCCTTTAGTGTCTTTTCATAGGTCGTGTAAGCGACGGCAGTGAGTCCGGACGACTTACTTGTTTTGATCGTTATCGGAAATCGGCTCACCTTTTTTTACGGAGCGTCGTGTTAGGCGGACCGCTTTCCCTCTTTCTTTCCTCGTTCCTCGTCCCCGTTTTTCTCCTCGTTCTTGGCTCAACGTCCGCACCTACAAGCGGACGCGTAGGTGTGCACATATGCTCCTTTAGCTATATGTGGGGCCATCAAGCAAGCGCTCGTAAGTGCGGTGCGGACACCGATAATATTACATGCGGAAGCGTTACGAGAGAATCATGCGAATCGGTGCCGTCTCGACTCGGAGACCCTAGAGAGGGTAGAGCAGAACTCACGACACTATTCGCCCGTCCTCGGGGTTTCTACCGTCGACGGCCTAAAGATGTTAAGAAGTCCCAGTCCGACGTAGGGTAGCTAACTCCGTGGACTAAAATATTTCAAAACAAAATACATACATTCGAAAAATACAAAATTACTCCACCACGACACACATTTACTTACCTACAAACTTTTACTCGCATGTAAACCCAAAATGAAACGTGTGAAAATTTACAAAGGTCCACTTGGCCGGCTACTCGAGTCGAGCTGAGGCCGCCTTCGTGCAGAAAGTCGGTTCAGATGGTCAAGCACTCTAAGCGTGGGACATATAAGACGCTTCCGAGTCCTTAACACCACCGTGCTTACGGCCCTTTTCCAGATGCCCCATGGCTTTCCCACGGTTCGCCGTGAGTTTAGCGGGACACTCGTGAGTTTCTTCTTTCGATGTTTTGCGGTTTTCACTACGACTTCGTTTGTTTTCGTTCGTGGTTTTATTCGAAGTCTTCCACGAAGCCCTTTTCTTTCTTTCTCGATTTTCTTTGTTTTCTTTTACGATTTTCTCGTTCTCCCGTCGTCTTTCTTTCCGATTTACCGCCTCGTTTCATACTCCGTTTTTCTCGCACGTACGGTAATACCCTACTCACTTAGTGTCTTTCCTACTACGTTTACTTCGCTCTTTTCGCACTAATGTCTTTTCGCAGAAAAGCAATAAAATGAAAACAATAAGTTGCGTAACGATACACCGCGGTAATCACAGCCTACTGTACACTCGCAGCATTTTTCTACTTCTTTACTTTATCAGCGTAAGCATGTTTTACTTTTCTAAGTACATGCTCTCGCTAAGATAAAGATGTTTTACTTTTTCAACAGACATATCCGTGTAAAGATGCTTTACTTTTCTTCGTGTTTACTCTCGTTTAAGCATAAGATGTTCACTATAAGATGTTCCTCGTTTGTTTTGCATGCTTCCTTTTATCGCTACCCTCATCATCACAGACACACTCACTATCGCAATAAAAGCGATAATAAAAATAAAATAAAACAACTCGTACGTTCACTTTAACCTAAACTTTAAATCTAAACCGCGATCTCGCTACGACTTGGAGCTGGAGCATGGTGGGCAAAGACGGCCATCTTCAACGAAGAAACACGTGTCGACATCGCAGAAACAATTCTTTAGTCTAAATAACAAGCCTTAGTGACTTCGAGTGTAGTCCGCCTAGCCGCGACATAAATCCTCACCTGTTCTTTTGAGCTTAGACCGCCTCGTCGTGCAATATAAGCCCTAACTCGCTTGTGATTCCGGCGTCGTCGTCCGATAAGACATAAATCCTCCTATCTTTCAGGTTGTTTGCATAATCGGGTATTATGTAAATGTAATCCCTATAATTAATTGGCAGGATTGAAATCTAATTAAATCCATTACCAAAATTTAAAGCCCAACCTTAGATGATCCTCGGACGTCATCGAGCGTTCTCTCGAGATCCGCGACGTCTCCTACCTCTCTTTCCTTTCGACTTCGAAATAACCGTTCCTCATCGCGCCTTTCACCTATCGGATTTCCTACTATCACACTTCGTCGAAAACCCCACATTTCGATTTCATGAATATAGAACCCCCGATCTAAATCAAGAGCTTCTCGAGTGACTTCGGTCATTCGAGTGGTAATCGACTATGGGGTTCGCTCTATATGTGAGCTTTAAAGACCCTGCATAATATAAACCCTATTTAATTCTTTTCGTATTAAATAAGTGAATTTGTTTGGTCCACATAAAGGTTCGAAGACTGTAACGGATGTCACGAATTTTGTAGTTTATTTGATCGAGCGATATCGTCAAATAGGGTGTCTATTCTTCGGAATAAGTGCGTTATTTGCGATATTACGCTCGTTCATTCAAACTGCTAAATAAATGAGATCCGTCCACTCTCATTCTCATATTTTAAAATTTAAAAATCTTATTTTCAAAACTAATATATATATACATTAAATTAAATCCCAAAGCGCATCGCATCGTTTTTAAGCGGCCGACAGTGCTGAGGTGAGGAGGGGTTTCTATTCATGGATTTTATCATGAACAAGTTTAGGAAAGCTCAATAGCTTGATCAAGGGAGGAGGGGCAATGGAAGGGAGACCTCTTTGTCAACAGGGCTCACAGTAGCTTTGATGAAAGTGTTCCTCGAAGCTAGTGACTAAATGTACAATGTTTCAAACCACTTTACAAGTCCATCTATATGAAATGACGAATGGATGAGATCATCCTGGCTAGTTCCCAAAGCTATTTTCTATGATGGTAAAGCATTCATGCATTTTAACTACTTGAGTACCATCGATCATGCATAGATGCGAAGTAGAGGGGGAAAGAGGATGCAGGGGAGCTTTGCCAAAGAAGAATATAGAGGATAAGGGAAATATCGAAAAGAAGGAAGGTATATGCTTTTTCATTAGGTTTTCATTAAATACAATCAATATAACCTGCCTCTTAATCATTATTTCTAATACATCATTACATATGTTCTCTGAAAAAGTAATTACCATGATCATCAATCGACTAGAAATATGACAATTATCATAGGCAAAACAACAGTGCATAAAGTAGGGACAACATGCTTTATTATTCACCCATACACTCCATCATATGCTTGTAATCCTAAAATGATGGTTTTGGAATTATATAGTTTTGCTAAAAAGATAAAAACAAGGTGTTTTATTCTTCAAATTAAACAACACAAATTAATAAACTGTGCAATGAAGAAAACAAGGTCATATGCTTGAATTTGATCCCTTTTTCACAAAAATTAATTCAAGAAATGCAAAGTAAACACCACAAAAATTCCATAACATTTAAAAAGCTTTAATTTGAATAGCTTAGTCATACCTTCTTTACCTGGTTTTTCGATTCCAATTTCCCTCTGGAGGAACCAACCATCTTGTGTGAACCAATGTCGTTCTCATATTCATTTACTTTCCAACCAGAAGCATGACCTTTAGCGTCTGAACTCTTCCCGTTGCTTCCTAAAACACCTTGCAAGTATCTAGAAGCCACCGCTGCTTTCTCCTCCTTAATAACCACTCTCTTCTTCTGGCCTTCATCATTCCGCTCAACCAATTCAGTCAGCTTAAGATTCACTTTTTGAGCTGACAATAAACTCTTTGAAATATCAGAAGGCACCATCATTTGCATCAGATCCTTAGGGTTTCCTATGCACGGATTCCTCCCCGGCAGAGGTCTAACCCCAACTAAAACAGGAACCGGAGTTCCAGACTCCACTTTGTTGACATAAACAAATTGGCCGAGTTGCAATTTATTTGTTAAGATAAGCTCATTGTCATCCTTGGACAAAGAAACATAAGTGGAATGTGAAGAATCTGAAACCTTGATGAAGAATCCATGGTCGGGCCATAACTCCGAGCCCGTGATGGCCGGCACAATGCTGATGACCTGCAGAAGAATTGATCTATGTTCTCCACATATCTTCACGTCAGAATTCATGTGCTTAAGTAGTTTGATTAGTACTCCGGGTGTAAGAGAAGCCATTTTGTCTCCTTTTCGTTTGTTTACCTTTGCTCAAATAAAAGCAAAATGAACAGAACTTCGGTAGGTATACTAACTGAATTTAAATAAAAACAAATGTATTGAACCCATTTTGTAAGATTATGCTGATGCATAAGATAACTAATAGGAGCCAAAGTCAAAAATTAAAAGCCATAGCCTATAAATCACAATATTTTGGCCAAGGAGCCTATTATATACACGAAGACAAAGCTAGTTGAAATTATCAATATTCCAAAGATATAGGTGATGAACTCGGCACTGGTTTTGTCAATATGCCTAAAATAGCGGAGACAAATGTCTCTTTCTTCCAATTTCTAAAAAGATTCTTTCTAAAAATCCAAGCCAAAAGCAGAGTAAGAACAAAAGCAATGAGAAATGAACAAACCAATTCATATTGCCTGACCTAGAAAGTAGTAGAGAAACTTAAAAAAAGCTAAAAGACAACAACATGCCTTATCGTTGAGGTAAACCTAAAAGGGGTGAGAAATCGTTACTTACAAGAAGACAATACATAAAAGAGCTATAAATTTGAAATTTCTAAGGAATTGGACTCATACGAATAAAAATTTCAACTAAAATGAAAAAGAACACTTTCATTCAGAAGTGAACATATGAACACAGACGACAAGAAGAAGAAAATTTAATAATGGCGAAGCATTACCTTCGAAAAGTGGAGCTGGGAAATATGTTTAAGACACTTCTTCTTCTTCTTCTTCTCATGGGCGGGAGTTGTTGGGCACATCGGCACGCCCGGTGGAAGGTAAGCACCGGCGTCCCGTAACTTCGAAGCTACAAATCCAAAAAAGATCAAGAATGGCCCCGCCGCCCGCCGAGGTAGGTGGAATGTGTATTTACTATAGTACCTCTCATTTTTTGAGTTAACTTAAATGCTACTAACTATTTTTTATTATTTATATTCATATCTCCCAATTCTTTTATATTACATTAAATACCACCATTTTAACTTTTAAAGTCAAGTATACCTTTTAATACATATACAAGGTGATATGTAAGACAAAACTAAAGTTTTGGTGCTTGATATCAAATATGTAAAATTCCATGCACCTTTTTTAAAATTAAAGCTATGAAAGATTTACCTCCATTCAACACTACCTTTTACATACATATTGATACAACATTAATAAATTTTTGACATTCGATACGCGTCTCAAGACATGATATCGATGCACCTTTTTAGCAAAGTAACATTCAAACTTTGACTAAAAATGCTTAAGGGCTCTGATTTAAGCAAACTTACAGTCAATTTGATCGAATCAACGAGATAGACCCAAGTTACCAAAATTGATCAAATTCAACTCAAATCAAGCCTCTTTCAATATATTAAACCATGTTTGGAAGTTTTCTGGGCATATTCGGATGGTCAATACGAATGTCGAATCCGACGAGTTCATAACTGAATCAAGCGTCTAGACAAGTTGAATCCGACGAGTTAAAGATCACTCAATTTAGATATAATTAAGGCACTCGAATGTCCATCAAATGTTGTTTCATCAAAAGAAATTCTCTGAACCGTCTAATCGAAATAGTTCATATTCATGCGTTAGCTGCACATGAAACTCTATAAATAGAGTCACACTCCTCTCATAAGAGAGGAGGAGAAAACTTGAGGCTTGAGGAAGAGTTTGAAGCCTTTAGGAGCTGAAGCCCAGTATCACCATGCCTCCGTCGACTACAGCCGACCGCTGTCGCCCACCACCTTCCGACTATCGTCGATCGCTAAAGGTCATCACTCATTCCGATTCACATGTCGACGTTGTAATTCAAATGACTTTGTTACCATTTCCCTCATGTGAGACAATGGTTCTCTGTAATCATCAACTTATAATTGAATTTTACAACTGGTTCAGGCTTTATGATTTTTCTCTTTACTGGTTTTCCGAAAACCAGTAAACTCATATGATATCTCTACTCATTATTTTTCTTTTATCTGCGCATGTGTTGAATTCTTGTGCAATGCTAAGACGATAATTCACTGTTCTACTAACGTGAATTTTCTAGCACGCATCTATTGCACGCATTACACACACTATGTGTGTGTGTGTGATTTTAATAGCATTTTAATTGTGGATAAAAAATGCATTTTTTGTTTTAAAGTTAATAATAATGATATTTTTATGTTCATCAAAGATATAAATGCCAAAAATTTTAAAATTTAAGTTTATTTGCTAAACATGAAAATACATACAAGTTATGTGGCTTGCTTGTGAATACCACTAAAATTAATTATTCGAACTTAGAATTATATTTTTTGAAAAAAAAAATTGATAGATCGATTGGATGTATAGTGAATTTAATAGATTGATGGAGTCAAGAGCATCTTTGCAATTTTAGTATAGAAAGAGAGAAAGAAAGGGAGGGAGGGAAAGAGAATTATTATTAAATAGGGCAAAAAATGCTGGGAAAAAAAAAATAACAACCGCTACATACATCAATTTCGGGAACTATTAGTCCGCACGTAGTTCCTCTGATATCCATTCAATACTCTTTCAATACCCATTTAATACTCTTCTAATACCTAATACCCAATACCCAATAATCAATACCCTGTAAATACCCTCTCAGTACCTTTAAATCCGCACCCAACGCTGGATACGTGCTCCGGATGGAATAATTCGCCCAATTTCGGAGAGGCAGAGCCAGAAAAGAAATTTTCGTATTAAACAGATACTAAAATGCGATTAAACTGAATTTTTTATTATAAATGTACGATTCTATTTTCTTGGTTTATATTTCCTTCTCGGAGCCTTAGGAGAACGGCAACGATGGAAAGATATTTTATGAAGCTATTAGCGAGTTATCTCGTCGCTTTATCTATGTTCTAATTTAGATCCGTGAGCAGGTGTGCCCGTGAAGGTGGGCAGTCGCAATCACTTCGGGGTGATAGATTACCAACCCGGTCCGGTTCAGCTCGCATGAGTCGCATGAATACGGTTTGATTTTCCATCGTGTTTTCTGGATCGAAAATATTTCAAATTTATATCAATGCGAGATTTTACTAGTGAGGACATGCGATAGAGGTGTTGCGGCGCTCCAATGGGCACTGCCGCGCTCCACTTCGGGCGCTGCAATATCACGTTCCTAGGTTTTGAATTTCGACCAGGCACTTCGACATTTTTGGTCTCGACATTTGAAGTATCGTGCTCTTAGTGTTAAAACATGTACAAGGCACAACAACGTTACCTTCTAGGCATTTGGGAGCTATTTATAGTAAGAAAATAAACCGAAGATTTTGTGTGATCCATTGATTGACACAATCAGACTCTGCAAAATAACTTAGCATTATAAATATTGCTCATGGATTTCTCCTAATGTATATTGATGTTTAAAAGATATTTGATCATGATATTAGTTATCTTATTTAAATATAATATGTTTTATTTAAATGCATGACCTCTTAACTGGACATAGGAAATCTCTATTAAGATATAAGATTTTTTCAAATACAAAATTATTACTTTAATACAAAATTTTTAACATCAAATCTACTATTCAAGGGGTGTTTTGGAGTGCCTATTGACCCACTGAAAATATGTTAAGATTTTCATGCTTATTTTATATTGATTTTGATGATATTGCACTTTAAAGAAGAGTATTTTTAATGATTTGTTGCGTAGATACGAAGATGCATGACATCGGAGCGAAAATACGCAAAACGAGCGACTTGGAGCAAAAATGACCAAAATTATGAAAATTTGATCTAGGGCGTCAACGACGAGATCGACGGCGCCGAAGGCTGATTTTTTCCGAGAATTCAGAAAAATATCACAGGGAGCCCGCCGACGGCGAGATCGAGGCCGCCGACACCGGGCCTTATACAGAATGGTCCAAGGCTAAGTATTTTAGAAGACTGCCGACAGCGAGCTCAAGGCCGCCGACGGCTGGAAAGTCGGTTCTCTCACAAGCGCGCATCAACGTGACGATTTTTAAGGGATACTTGGAAAACTCTTGAAAACTCTTCAACTACTTTAAAATGAACAATTTGGGGCCGAAAAAAGGGGTCTACTAGGGTCCACTAGCGTCCATTTCTGTCCACCACGTGTCATTCTAATCCATTAGAGAGTCAAGTGTGTGAGTCTAGTGAGTCCAAATAGAGTTTCTAGAGTGTTAATTAGTGAGTTCAATTAGTGATATTTGTGAGGAATTCTTCAAGAGATTGTAAGAGTGGAAGGGAAGTGAGAGATTTCTTCCTCATTGCCGTTTTGAAAAAGAATTTTGTGTATCAGAAAGAAACGAAGAGATTCGGATGAACTTCGACGAGTTCATTGTATGAATTTAAGATAAATTGTATTTACTTATTTTAGTATGTAGAACTTTGTTTTTATATATAAAATTCAAGTTTTATCGTATCCTCTCCATAAAATCAGAGTAGTTTTTCTGTCTTTCTCCTTGTTTTGATATTGTTATGAAATGTTAATTTGAATTAGTGTGTCAAGAAAAGTTTAAAGAAGTTGTGATAATCTTTTACTTAAATCTTAATTTACTTTCAATCCTACCAATCGATTAGCTTAAAATATGTCGAGTTTAACAACTAAAGTAAAGATTACATCCGAGATTCAAGGAGGTCAAAGTCCCTTGAGAGTGGTAAATAAATAGTGAAAATAATATTCATCGGCGTAGTAATCAAGATTTTAGAGTGACGGCTAAAATCCTCAATTCGATCATATCATTCTGAGTGTCAAGTGTAGATGTTAGCACTTCTGTGCGAGTGGAATGCGTGAGCTCCGAAGTGATAAATGCAGTATCCTCCTAAACTTCAGCTGCTAGATTCAAGCAACCAAACATAGTGATCACTAACGTTCTTTATGCCTCGACCAAAGGGTAAAGAATAGGTATGCTCTTATTTGCCACAACACCGTTTTAAACTAATTCTAATTATTCATTCACTTAATTTCTTAACAAAGGAGAAAGATTCTTGCTTATATATTTGAAATTCACTTTATTAGTAGAATTAGTTTATTAAATCTTCATAATTTTATCGATTGCATATTAGTGACAGATAGACAATTTTGATTTCCTAGTTGTGATTCTGAATTAATTTCTATAATCCTAGTTCGTAGCCTCTAAAATATTTCCTGTGGGATCAATATCCAGGACTCCATTAGAGCCCTGTATTACTTGAGCGATACGTATACTTGCGTTGAATAGTAACTCTGCGATTAAAGAATATATTATATACTTGTTACAAAAATTAAAATTACGTTAAGTGCGTGGAGTGGTTCACCTATTAACATGATTTATTACTAGATTTACGAAATCCAGTCAAACACAAAAAAAGTGGCCCATGTTTCGTGATTCTATCATATTTCATATTCAAGGTCTCGAATTTAACAATCGACTCAACCTAAGTTCGAATTCATCAAATCCAACAAGAATATAGGTTGAACGGATTTACTAAATCCTACTAACGATTAACCTTGCTTGCATCCAAACACCCCTTAAGACTAATAAAAGAACTTAACTAATCGGGTGTAAGAATCATAAGCAGGACACAATGCCAACTGATAATATGCATTTGAATGTGAATTTAAAATAGAACAAATTTAGGATATGTGACTTAGAAAAACTTTATCATAAGATGCTTCAACTAACATCTAATACAATGTTCTATAAGAAAAAATCATTAATCATTAAAGTTGCACCTCATATATAATTTGTTGAGTGTTAACATATTTAATGCATCCTTTAAATATAAATTGTTCATTTTATTTTGTAGAATAAGAACACATGATTCTAATATTTCAAGCACTTTTTGCGGGTCATAGATCTATATAAGAGTTCGTAATTTGTATTGAATAACATTGAATTTTTTTTTTTTTATAACGGCTCTTTTCGTCTTTCTCATTGGACCACTCAGGCTACCTTCGATCTTTATTTTTACAGCTCTCCATAATCTTTCTCATATTTATCCGTTTCAAATGGCTTCTCAAAGATTGAACAATGCCAACTCACTCTTTGCATGAAAACCTTGGAAGGATGTTTACATGAAAAGTGAAGACCACATAGGACTTTCTCTTGTTATGTGCTTAAATACATGCCAAAGCGTTTTTAAAATATTTTAATAGTGTGAAGGTTTTGAGGTTTTGCTAATCACATCTTTTCTTTATATTTTTCTATTTCAATATACTTTATCTTTATAAAGCTAGCGTTGATATGGCACATATCATCTCTTTTGGAGTGATTTTTTTTATGACTATAATGTTCGCTTGCTTTTTTCAATACTTTCATCAGCAAAACTGTTAATAGTGACTCACAATTGTTGACTAAAGGCAAAGGGACATTCTTGTATTATTACCTATCCTTAAGCCTCTTATTTAGGCTCCTTCTATTTTAAATAGATGAGGGTGGGTGAGGCTTAGGCTAAGGGGATATGTGTGAGAGGCAAGTGAGATAAATTATGTCCAAGAATTAGAGAGAGGGAGATTAGCCTTGGAGGAAGGTGAGGAGAGCATCTTAAGGGTCTTGGGAGCAAATGAAGGCCCATGGAAGATGAGGGCTCATCTTGTAAGGCTATGTACTCTATTGCTTTTGCCATAGTGAATTTCTTGATCGTTTCCCTCCCGTGGATGTAGGTCCAAAGAGACCGAACCACGTAAATTGCTTTGTGTTCCTTCTTGTGTTTGTTTTTTGTTCTTTGATGTTCTTCTAGCCAAGTCAATTTTTTTCCACAACAATTGGCGCCGTCTGTGGGAAAAAGACATTTCTCGGCTACAAGAATTTGGCATTCGATGCAGCAAGTGTGCTCTGGCTATAGGAGGAATCAAAGCAGGGGTTTCGGCTTCCAGGTTCTTGGAAGGAGGAAAGGTGTTTGATATTCTTCGACATTCAAGAACTGCAGGAATCTTGCTCTGGCAGCAAGATACAGGGATTTTGGCATGCAGTGGTGGTCTTGCTCTCTTCTCTGACTGTAAAGAATCGGAGGTTCTTGGAAAATTCATATAAGAAGAGGCCTTCGGCATTCCTGGAATTCAGCTACCCAGGTTCTTGGTTGTCCAAACTTGCTATAGTCATTCAACAATTCAGGTAGCCGAAGCACTGCCCAAGGGAATTCGATTCTCTGTGGGGTTTCTTTCACAATTTCGGAAACCTGTAGACTGACTTCAAGGCTCCAGCACTTCTATCAATAGAAGCCTTGCAAGGAGTTCGACACTACTGTGGAAGGGAATTCGGAGTACCGCAGTTATCTGGTTGCCCGGCCCAACAGAAACATTCAGTTTCCAGGTTCCAGGCTGAGGGAAATTATTCGACTCTTCCTGGCATTCGGCCACAGCAACTTCAGGGTGATTTTTGCCGCAAGAATCGAAGGAGGCTGCAAGGCATTTTGCATTCCTTCTCGCGTACAGAGATTTGCGTCCTCGGCAATTAGAGAAGGGGAATTCAACAATTCCCCCAATCAACAAGTCGCAGTATACCCGGAGACCAAGAAGAGTTCGTCGAGTTCCTTAACTCCTCTCTCGTTCCGCCTGCTAGAGCAGCCTTCGGGAAACAAATACAAAAAAAGGTGCCTCGACAAGACAAGAAAGAAAGGGAGGCTTCGGCAAGGCTATCGAGAGGAATTCGAGAGTACCGCAGTAGTTCCTACAACCTGCAGACAACAGAACAATTCGCTATAGGAATCTCGCGGAACACAAGCACTTCGTGTCATTTGCTACAACTCGAAATTAGAAAGGCAAGAATGAGTGGTTTCTTGGTGCTCAACAGCATCTTTTCTTGGCTAACTCGCAGGGACCGCAAGGTGTTAGGCGGTTCAGTTGGAAGATCTTGGTGTGAAGAGCTCTTTGGCAGGGACAATGGGTTCCGCCAAATTCGACATCGTGAAATTTACTGGAAAGAACGACTTCGGCTTGTGGAGAGTAAAGAAGAGAGCTCTACTGGTTCAGCAGGGCGTTGCAGAAGCCTTGCAAGGTTCAGCAGCATTGCCGTCCGACATGATCGAGAAAGAGAAGAACGTCATTCTGGACAGGGCTCACAGTCTGATAATTCTAAGTTTGGGCGACAAAGTTCTGAGCGAGGTGTCGAGGGAGACAACTGCTCAAGCTCTTTGGGCAAAACTTGAGGTACTTTATATGACTAAATCTCTCGGCTAACGTGCTCTTTCTAAAGCGCTGCTTATACTCATTCAAAATGCACGAAGACAATCCGCTTCGGAGCAGATTGACGAGTTCAACAAGATCATAGATGATCTTGAAAACATCGACGTCAAAATGGACGACGAGGATAAGGCACTCGCCGTCGTTAAACTCTATTCCTAAGAGCTACGAGCATTTCGTGGATGCGATGCTCTATGGAAGGGTACGTACTATTACTTTGGAAGAGGTTCAATCGCCGATCGTAGCCAAGGAACTTCGAAGAAGCACGACATGAAAGAAGAAACCAGCGATGACGACACTGACTGCTAGAGGAAGATCGAGCAAGAAAGGTTCCAAAAGTGATCGTAACGCATCAAAATCCGTAAAGAAGAGCGAAGTCAGCCTTCCAAGAGATCTAACAAGTGTTACCACCGCCACAAAGAAGGTCACTTCGTGATGAACCGTCCGGATAGAAAGAAAAGTTTTCGTGAGAAGCCTAAAGATTCCGGAGAAGCAAGTGTAGCCTCGTATGGCTATGATTCAACAGAGCTTCAGTGATATCGGAATCGGAATCCAAAGAAGGAGTGGATCCTCGATTCTCGGGTGCTTCTTCCACATGTGCCCTCACAAAGACCGGTTCGAGACACCGCAACCGACAAACGGTGTCCGTTCTACTGAGACAATAAAGCTTCAGTAGGTACTTGCGCCGGAACAATCGAATAAAGATGTTCGATGGAGCCGAGCGGATACTTCAACACGTCGGTACGTTCCCGAGCTTAAAAGAAATTCGATCTCTTAGTGCACTCCTGAGTCAAGCGGATACACGTTCAAGGCAGAGAATGGTTCATCAGAGTAGTCAAAGGTTCACTCATCATCATGAAAGGGGTCAGAAAGAATGGGCTATACTCTCTAGTTGGGAGAACTGTCATCTGAAACTTCTCTAATGTAGTTCAATCTGAACCCGACAGACTCGCATTATGGCATATGAGACCGGGGCATGTAAGTGAAAGAGGCTTACAAGAGCCGTCCAGCGTAACTGTTATGCGGAGATCGAGTCAAGAAATTAGAATTCCGTGAACAAGGTGTACTAGTGGAAGGCTACCGTGGTGAAGTTCTCTACCGGAAATCACACATTAAAGAAGCCACTCGATTACGTACACAAGTGATTTATGGGGGCCACCGTAACTCGTACTCATGGAGGAGGGAGATACTTTATGTCTATCATCGACGACTACACCGTGAAGGTATGGGTCTTCATTCTTAAAACTAAGGATGAAGCTTTTCACGTGCTCGTAGACCGGTTAACTCTCACCGAAAACAAGATAGGAGCAAAACCGAAGCACTTCGAGAACCGATAATGGCTTGAGTATCGTTCGTAATGCTTCGAGGAGCCGTGCGTAAAGAATGGCATCACAAGACACAAGACAAGCTCGAAACACTCCTCAACAAAATGGCCTAGCTCGAGAGGATGAACATGACTCTCCTGAGAGAGTGAGGTGTATGTTGCCGAATGCAGGTCTACCCAAAAGTTTTTGGGCGAAGCCGTGTCAACCGCTCGCTACCTTATCAACAGTATGTCCATCAACAACTATGGATATGAAGACCCCTTCGGAGATGTGGTACGGGAAACCGTGTAACTACGATAACTCGAAAGTTTTTGGATGTATCGCTTATGCTCATGTTAGACATGATAAGCCGGAAGCAAGAGCTTTGAAGTGCATTTTCATCGGATATCCACCCGGAACCAAGGGTTACAAACTTTAGTGTCTAGCATCAACAAAAATGCATCATCAGCAGAGACGCGACATTCGATGAATCCAAAATGGCAAATCCGCAAAGCTACGTTACCAAAAACAATGCCGCTAAGGAGGGTTCTTCTATCGAGGTGGAGCCGCAACAACTACAAACTTCGATCGATCAAAGGACCGTCGTGAACAATCGTGATGAAGGCAGAAGACCAAAGAAGAGACATAACCGTAAAATGATCGCCTGATTACAGGCCGACAAGAGACGTACAAAGAAGAACTATCGTACCGCCAGAGAGATACTGGTCACGCAGTATATGATCTTCTATGCCTCGAGTGTTGCCGAAGCGATGAAGAAGCCGAATCGAACAACTATAAGGAAGCTTTAAAGAGCAAGGAAAGAAATAGATGGCTCGACGCCATGAATGAGGAAATGGCTTCTCCGATGAAGAACAAGACTCGGGAACTTGTGGATCGACCAACGAACAAACGTGTAGTTGGTTGCAAGTGGACCTTCAAGAAAAGGAAGGCACACCGGCATTGAAAAGATCGATACAAAGCCGTACTCGTTGCAAAGGGATTCACTCAGTAGAAGGAATCGACTTCAACGAAATTTTCTCACCCGTGGTAAAGCATTGCTCCATTAGAATGGTTTTAGCACTAGCAGCTCAATTCAATCTGAATTAGAGCAACTAGATGTTAAAACCGCATTCTCGCATGGAGAGCTTCGAAGAAACTATCTACATGGATCACCAGATAGGTACAAAGACACTCGAGACGAGACGACAAAGTTTACTCGTCGAAGAAAGCTTTATATGGACCGAAACAAAGCCCCGTACAATGGTATAAACGATTCGACGAGTTCATGATAAAGATCGGCTTTGCATAGAAGCAACTTACGACAATTAGCGTATACATGAAGTGACAAGACAAAGAAATAAGTACGTACTTGCTCTTATATGTAGATGACATGTTAGTAGCCAATGAAGCAGTGGAGGAAGTCCAGAAAATCAAAGGTATGCTCAATTCTGAATTTGACATGAAGGACCTAGGACCTGCTACAAAAATCTTAGGGATGGATATAAAGAGAGACAGAAAAAGGGGTAGCTTATTCTTATCTCAGAAGTCTTATATTCAGAAAGTTCTGGCAAGGTTCAATATGCACAAGTCTAAGCAGGTCGCAACACCGATTGGTCAGCACTCCAAATTATCGAATTCTCAAGCACCTGAGACTGAAGCAGAGAAAGAATACATGGAGGGTGTCCCCTACGCCAGTGGGGTTGGTAGCATCATGTATGATATGGTTCATGAAGCAAACTGCATCTAGCCTACGCCGTCGCTGTTGTTAGCAGTGTTCATGGCAAATCCAGTGCGTACTCACCGGGAAGCACTAAAATGGATCCCGAGATACTTAAGAAGCACTACTGATTTGGGGCTACTCTTTAAAAGACAGGAAGACAAAGAAGATAAGTTAGTTGGTTACGTGGATTCTGATTATGCTGGAAGCATCGACACCAAGAAATCACTGACCGGTTTCATTTTCACTGTCTTCGCATCGCTATCGCCGGAAGTCTAATCTTCAATCCGTCGTAGCTCTCTCAACTACGTGTCGAGTACATCGCCAGAATCGAAGCAATCAAAGAAGCCATGTGGTTAAAAGGCATGGCTGAAGAGCTTGGGATACCTCAAAAGGTGGTAACTGTGTTCTGCGACAATCAAAGCACTATTCATCTCACCAGGAATCAGGTCTTCCATGAAAGGTCCAAGCACATTTATGTGAAGCTTCATTTTGTGAGGGATGTCGTCGCCAAAGGCTCAATAAGTAGGGAGAAGATACCTACCGAGGAGAATCCCCGCCGACATGCTCACCAAGGCGCTTACCTATAGCTAAGTTCAAACATCGTTTGGACTTAGTGAACTTTACCACGGGCCGAGGGTCCCTCGGGGGCTAGTGGAGGGAATCATCATTTCGCAGCTTCGAAATCGAGAGTCAAGGTGGAGAATCGTTAATAGTGACTCACAATCGTTGACTAAAGGCAAAGGGGCATTCTTGTATTATTGCCTATCCTTAAGCCTCTTGTTTAGGCTCCTTCTATTTTAAATAGATGAGGGTGGGTGAGGCTTAGGCTAAGGGGATATGTGTGAGAGGCAAGTGAGATAAATTCTGTCCAAGAATTAGAGAGAGGGAGATTAGCCTTGGAGGAAGGTGAGGAGAGTATCTTAAGGGTCTTGGGAGCAAATGAAGGCCCATGGAAGATGAGGGCTCATCTTGTAAGCGCTACGTACTCTCTTGCTTTTGCCATAGCTGAATTTCTTGATCGTTTCCCTCCCGTGGATGTAGGTCCAAAGAGACCGAACCACGTAAATTGCTTTGTGTTCTTTCTTGTGTTTGTTTTTTGTTCTTTGATGCTCTTCTAGCCAAGTCAATTTTTTCCCACAACAAAAACAAATAAATGTTTAGAGAAATGAAAGAAATATTATGATCTCCTCACATCAAGGCATACATTATCTTTTTTCTCAACTAATATTCATTTTAAAAATTAAGGATATCTTTGATGCGTGCTAGAAAATTTGCGGTTAATAGATTATCATCTTAGTGATACACGAGATTTTAACGCATACACTCAGGTGAAAAAAAACAATCAGTAATGACACTAGAAGTTTTTAAGTGGAAAAACTCATAAAGGGAAAAACCCACAAGGTCTGCCTTAGTTGTAAAAATCCACTGTAGTTTGATGATTACAGAGACACCTTATTCCACAGTCGGGAAAGGGTTACTAGATTTTCCAAGTTACAATGTTGGCTGACGGCGTCCAGTTGGTGGCCGTTGATGATGACTGTCAAGTGTCGATGGACATCGGCGGTGGTCGACGGACATCGGTGGTAGTCGACAATAATCTGCGGTGGTTAACGACGACCGGCGGCGGTCGACGGTGGCCGACGGTGATCGACGATGACTGAGATGGTACTGGACTTCAGGTCCTTCTCAAACCTTCAAGTTCTCTCTCAAGCCTCAAGTCCTCCTTCATGAGAGGGTTGAGCTCTATTTTATAGTGTTTTTGGTGCAATTAATACATAAATGTAAATCATTTTGATCGGGCGGTCAATATAACTTTTTTCAAACAGCGTTTGATGGACATTTGAATACCTTAACATTGTTATAATTGAACAATATTGGGCTCGTTCGATTCGTCTTGTCGAGACGTGCGATTCGACTATAAATTTTCTAGATTCGACATTCAATTGATTTTTCTAATGTGTCAATAAAACATCCAAAAGTGATTTAATGTCTTGATCTGGGCTTGATTTGGTTCAGCTTGGACTAATTTTGATAACATTCAGTTTTTCTTTTCGAGTCGGTCAATTTAACTGTTAATTTACTGAAATCGGAGTTCTTTTTAAGTTTTTATCGAAATTTGAATATCTCTTGGTCATAATCTTTGTTTTGTATTCGTATCGTGCTTTGAGAGTGGTGTAGGAGGATCAAAAGTTCTTGGTGGCGTATCACTGGATTTTGTTGCTTTTACCTGCTAACTAGAATAAAGTGGAAATTAAGGAATTAATGAAAAAAAAAAAATCATTGGAAAGGCAACTAGACATAAACATATATATATTCTCTTTCTCCTTTTCTTTGGATGGCCATTCTGCTTCACTCTCTCGCCAATGCCTGCAATTAAACTTCAAAGGAGCCAAAAATTTTGATCAAATGTTTACTATTATTTTAATTTATTTTGATGATGATAATTAGGGGGTGCAAATGAGCCGAGCTAGCTCACCTAAGCTCTCCATATTTTTTTGCGAGATTTATTGCACACCTGAATTTTTTTTCCTTGCGAAGTTTATTGCACGTAGGCTCTCCATGTATTTTTTTTATCTTGTTTGTCGTCTTTGTTATATGTCCGTCTTTTCCGATTTCTCTCTTCTTTTGATTTTTTGTTTCCTTGAGAGGTTTATTGCACTTAGGCTCTCCATGTTTTTTTTTTATCTTGTTTGTCGTCTTTATTATATGTCTGTCTTTTCCGATTTCTCTTTTCTCCTGAATTTTTGTTTCCTTGCTAGGTTTATTGCATTTAGGCTCTCTATGTTTTTTTTATCTTGTTTGTCATCTTTGTTATATGTCAGTCTTTTCCGATTTCTCTCTTCTCCTGATTGTTTGACATCTTTGCTATATGTCTATCTTTTCCGATTTCTCTTTTCTCCTGATCGTTCTTATAATCCGGAAGAGAGACTTATTCAGAAAAGAGAAGTATACGATGTTGGACAAACTGACGACTCATCAAAAAATAAGAAGAGAAATGAACAAAAATATTGATATTCCAAATATACTTGGAAAACTTCCAAAATGGTTTGATAGAGGCTTGATTTAACTCGGATTGGACGAAATTTGATATCATTTCATCGAGTCTGTCAGTTTAACATTAAGTTTGTTAAAATCGAGCTCCCATGACTCTCAATCAAAGTTTATTCTTTTTTTGTTCAAAGATTAACTTAAAATCATTATCAAGTCTCAAAATTCATTCTGAGTGTTAAATATTTGTTGGTGACGTATCGTTTGTCACCCCACTTTTCTAGATGAATTTTTATTATTTCACACAAAGACACTCATGTTCAGGGAGTATATACATACAGATGTTATATTAATATGTGAGCCGCCACTCTAATTGCAATTTTTTTTTTTTTTTGCATCCTTTTTGATTTGGTGAATTCTTTTCTTCTGGCTGTAAATATCCGTATCGTTTATATGGTGCTTGTGATTTTTGTCATGTGTTAGTATTCTTTCAAATTGATAGCTAAGTAGTGCATAACCATTGATGTTAGCGTAATTTATATACATAACACACAATTCTTATGTATTTACATATCTCAACCACCTAAACTATATATATATATATATATATATTCTTCTTTTACTACTATGTTTTGTTGTCATGAAAAGTTTTATTTCATTTTTAGAAGTTAATGTGATATATTAAGATTTCAGTGTTATGCATGTAAATATAAAAAGTATAAGGCATTAAATATGTAAAGAGATAAGAATTTTGAAATAGAGTTGGAATATAAATAATTCAATAACGTCTGTAAATCGCAGATGTCAGAGTTTTGAGTTGCGTGAGCTCTGATGATATTCTCAGACTACAAAAAATAGAGTTGGGAGCCGCATGAGCTAATAATGTTTGTAGGCTACAGATGATGGAATTGGGAGCTACATGGAATGTGATAACGTTCGTAGGTCTTAGAGGTGGAAGTTGGGAGCTACACGAGCTGGGGAATATGTTGCTCGTAATTGGTTACGTAGGTCGTAGTGATGAGATGTAAGGAGAGGGCTTTAAGAGTATGAATAAAGTCACCGTATAATAAGTAGGGTAGTTGCAAAAAGTTATTTTGGGGTGTGTTGTTGCTTCATTTTTTAAGGTGTTATTGCACTGTATTCATGGTGCGTTGGTACACCATCTACACTATCTTCGGGGCGTGTTGTTACACTGTATGTGGGGTGTGTGTTGTGTCATCTTCGATGTATTGTTACATCGTCTTCGAGATGCTCAACAACGTAGGAACCTTCATTACTCCACAAGGCTAGTTGTTACTCCGCATGGTGCTTCTTTATTTCACACTGTTCGTTAGGATTCCACATCACATGCTGTGATTCTATAAGGGGCTTCGTTGTGATGAGCGAAGGCCGTCGAAGGTGGTCGACGAGGACCAGCGAGTAGTAGTTGACAGCGGTTGGTGGTTACAAAAGAGGGTGGTTTTCGCTGGACCTTTAGTGTTGAACAGTGGACCTCAACTCCTTCTCATTCAAGTCTCGGGTTTCCCCATTTTCACGGCCTAGCCCCTCCTCCCTTTTTATGAAAGGGGTAGGGCTCTATTTATAAAGTCCGAGAGATGTCTAGTGCAAATAAGAAATGAATCTGAATCACTCCATTGAACGGCCCAGAGAGATCCCCTCGATTGGAAAACATTTTGTGAACATTTGATTGTCTTAACGATGTCAGAAATAAGTAAACTCGGGCTTGTTGGATTCGTCTTCTCGAGATGCTCGATTTGATTATAAGCTTGTCAGATTTAAAATCCGTTTGATTTTTCAATTGGGCAGTATAGCTAGAAGCTCATTGAATGGCTTAACTACTCTTAATGGGCCTGATGCAATTTGGATTGGATCAACTTTGGTATCATTGTGTTTATCTTGTTAAGTCTGTCAATTTGGCTATAATTTTATTGAAATTAGAGTTTTGGATAATTTTTAATTGAAGTTTAAATGTTGCCTGTTAAAAAATTATCTTGATATTTGAGCAACACCTCGAGCTTCTTGTCGGATGATAAAAATTTG
Source organism: Papilionanthe hookeriana x Papilionanthe teres (assembly GCA_022702705.1). Lineage (NCBI taxonomy): Eukaryota > Viridiplantae > Streptophyta > Magnoliopsida > Asparagales > Orchidaceae > Papilionanthe > Papilionanthe hookeriana x Papilionanthe teres. The sequence goes on along the minus strand of CM040427.1, from coordinate 55,193,401 downwards.
TTAAGAGCATATCACTAATGATGCCTGAGTAGGGGTGGCAATTAGAGTTAACAAGTCTGGTTAGGTCAACCTAAAATAAACGAATAAAAAATTTAGACCCGAACCTGAGCTTGACCTACTAACCTGAACTCGATCTGAATTTTCGTGTCTATTCGGGTCATGTTTGGGTTTCAGGTTCAACCCGAACTCAACCGAAATAATAAACGGATCAAATCTCTGACCCGAACACGCCTCAGAAAAATATTCATGTTAATCCTAACCCGAATTTTTCGAGTCGAGTTAGAGTTGAATTAGCGTGTCTGGATCAATTTTTGACACCCATATGCATGAGCGCTTACTAAAAATAAAAAGAAAAATATATTTCTCCATAATGCTTAACTTTAACTCTAGCCTCATTGTTGAGAAGAAATAACTAATCCCGAGAGTTAAAAAAAAACTTATTATAGAAAAAAAGGTCTCTATCAAAAAATATCTCATCAATGGTTGGATGCCCTTTGGACATTATACTAATGATTTATCAACCACTTTAATAAAAAAATTAATTTCAGCCAGTTTAATTATATATTGTTATTAAAAATGTCATATATCGATTTCCAATGCGCTCATGGTCTATGATGAGAACCCGACGTCATGTGTCTGTAATTCGAGCCCCCACGCACCACGGCGGGAATCGAACCATCGCCAGAGGGGACTTATAGTGAACCCCCTACCAACTGAACAAGGAATGCGACACAACCAATTTAATTATATATATATATATAGCGTAATATCACTTATAAATATAAGTCGCAAAATCAATTGCAAATATTAAATTTATGTGAATCTTAAAACAATTAGCTCATATTGAAGTCTAAGCAAAATTATTTCTCCAATTAACTGTACAACCCCACATCATAAATGTTGTGGGAAAATCGATTTGACTAGAAGAAAAATAAAGAACACAAGAAAAACACAAAAACACAAAGCAATTACGTGGTTCAGTCTCTTTGGACCTACATCCACGGGAGGGAAACGATCATGAAATTCACTATGGCAAATACAAGAGAGTACATAGCCTTACAAGATGAGCCCTCATCTTCCATGACCTTCATTTGCTCCCAAGACCCTTCAAGATGCTCTCCTCACCTTCCTCCAAAGCTAACCTCATTCTCTTCAATTCTTGGACATAATTTTTCTCACTTGCCTCTCACATTCATATCACCTTCCTAAGCCTCACCCACCCTCATCTATTTATAAAAGATGAAGCCACAAGGATAGAACTAGAAAGAGTAGGCAATATTACAAAAGTGCCCATTTACCTTTAGTGTAACAAATTGTGAGTCACTATTAACAATTCTCCACCTTGACTCTCAATTTTGAAGCACTGAAATGATGATTCCCTCCACCTGGCCCCTGAGGGGCCCTCAGCCCGTGGTAAAGTTCACTAAGTCCAAACAATGTTTGAACTTAGCTATAGGTAGCGCCTTGGTGAGCATGTCAGCAGGATTCTCCTCAGTAAGTATCTTCTCCACTACTATTGAACCTTTGGTGACGACATCCCTCACAAAGTGAAGCTTCACATCAATGTGCTTGGACCTTTCATGAAAGACCTGATTCCTGGTGAGATGAATAATGCTTTGATTGTCGCAGAACACGGCTACCACCTTCGAGGTATCCCAAGCTCTTCAGCCATGCCTTTTAACCACATGGCTTCCTTGATTGCTTCAGTTACGACGATGTACTCAGCCTCTGTAGTTGAGAGAGCTACGACGGATTGAAGAGTAGACTTCCAACTAACAGCAGTACCGAAGACAGTGAAAATGAATCCGGTCAGTGATTTCCTGGTGTTGATGCTTCCAGCATAATCAGAATCCACGTAACCAACTAACTTATCTTCTTTGTCTTCCTGTCTTTTAAAGAGTAGCCCCAAATCGAGAAGGCTTCTTAAGTATCTCGAGATCCATTTTAGTGCTTCCAGCTGAGCCCGTCTCGGATTCGCCATGAACCCGCTAACAATATCGACGGCGCAAGCTAGATCCTGTGCTCGCTACAAACCATACCATACATGATGCTATCAACCCCACCGGCGTAGGGGACACCCTCCATGTATTCTTTATCCGCTCGACCTCGTGTGCTCGAGAATTCGATAATTTGAAATGCTAACCAATCGGTGTAGCAACCTGCTTAGACTTGTGCATGTTGAACCTTGCCAGAACTTTCTGAATATAAGACTTATGAGATAAGAATAAGCTGCCCCTTTTTCTGTCTCTCTTAATCTCCATCCCTAGGATTTTTGTAGCAGGTCCTTGTTGACCTCATTTTTGATGAGGTCTTCCTTTTCTTCTTTTTAGTGCTTAGGATCTAGCCTTAGGCTTTTCCTTTGACTATCTTAGAGGACTAGAATCGGGACCCGCCTTTTAGAAATTCAAACCACTTCTAAACTCCCCGCAAACTCCACAAACTCGACTATAGACCCCTAATCACCTGGAGGGTTGAAATCAAATATGGAAGTTTAAAGGATGAGTTCCTATAGGACTCTTTGGCCTTAGGATCGCCTCAGTGGCCCTGGTCCGGTGAAGGGGCCGACATACACTACATTTCCACACTACATTTCCACACACTTCCTAAAACCACACCCATACCCAACTTGACCTCCCGACTCATGTAGGTGATTCACATGGATGGTCCTTAACCCCTAAGCCCTCGCTAGAGGGTTAGGAACAACATAAATAATGCCTCAAATGAGTCCTTTCATGGCTCATATGGGCTTGAAATGGCTTCATGGCTCAACCAAAATGATTTCACCCCACCCAAATTCACCCAATCTTCAATTTCCCAAATTTTCAATTTTCGACCCCCGGACCCTACACCCGCTAAACCTACCCAAAACCCTCGAATTACCCAAATTTTCGCAAAATCTCCAAATTACCTAAAATTTTCCAAAATCAATCCCAAACACCTCCACATCACTCAAATTGATCATCCATACCCAAAAATACCAAAAATTCCAAGAAAACCCCCCAATACCCTCCAAATACCCAAAATACCCTTCTTGCCTAAAAATCCAAAAATTCAGAAAATTCCCAGAAAATTCCAGAAAATCCCAAATATTCCCAATTTCATTTTGTCCAACTACACCATGGGCCAATTTTGTCAATTTACCCTACTTTTGTCAAAACCCCCAAATCGACCCATTTTAACCCAAAGTGGACCCAATGTCAAACCAAACATACCCAATTGACCCCAATTTTGGTCCAATTCAATTCTAAACTTCAATTCAACATTCCCAATACCAATTTAGACCAAATCCAAGTCCAATTTGATTGACATTTGGATCCAATTTCACTTTGGGCCTTAAAGCCCAAATTTGGACCCATGACCCAAACTCAGCCCAAACTAACCCAATTCAACTCCAATTAACCCCAAATCTTTTCTAAACCTTCCTTAACATCCTCATAAACAAAACACTAACATGATTTGCCCAAGATTTTGACCCAAACCCCACTCAAATTCAACCCAAAATCAAAAAGCCCAATTTCGACCTAAACCCAAATCTAACCCAAATAGGCCCAAACCTCAAAATTAAAACCCAACCAAAGCCAAAACCTCTTTGAAACACTCCCATAAACATTTCTTAATATTTATTTTACATCAATTTCAACCCTAGCCCAACATTGGCCCAAGTTAGCCCAATTCGACCTACATTGGCCCATTCACCAAAAGAATTCAAATCCAACCCAATTCAAGTCCAAACTACCCCAAATTTGCTTCAAGTCACTCATGACACATCCATGAGCTAAACCCAATAATTATTTGGCCCAACCTCTTTACAAAATTTCATCCCAAAATCCATTTTAAAATTCAAGAGCCCACTTTCCTAATCCATCTTAAAAGCCCATCTAAAACCCTTTCAAAAAAGCCCAAAATTCTTCCAAGGCCCATATGACATTTCCCCTCATCATACTTTCAATTAAAATCATCCCTAAGTCCTAAATTCATCATCAAATAATTCCAAATCAAGCCTCATGCCAAATCACCCCTAAATACCAAAATTTTCCTTAAATCCATTTCCATGAAATCGACTTTACTTTTCCCAAGCCAAATGGAGCCATGGAGCCATGCATAAGCCATATGCAAGCCATGAGAGCCTCTTTACATGTCACCATGCCATTTTGGGCAAAAGGAGGAGGCTCTTTCCTTAACTCCTAAAGGTGGTTAACCACTTACATGATTCCACTAAACCATGCTTAAGCCTAATCGTACTTGGATCGTGACTTGACCCCACTAATCAAGCCGATCCAAATCACTTTCTCCTCACCCTAAACCGAGCTCGGGTGGTGCACCTAGCCCAAATGGGTGGGTTGACCCATTTAGGTCCAAATCTAGCCATGCCCCATTCCACTTTGGATCAAAGCCTTTACACATGTCCATGGCCAATCGATCGCACAAACCTCCAGCCCCCGACCCACCCGACCTCGAGGGTGACCCATGCCTGGCCGGGCCGGCCACCGTGCCGCCGGAAAACACCATGGCCGAGAGCTCACATGTGAGCCAACATCGAAATTCTCACTCGCCGAGCCGCCCCATCCCTAGTGGTCACCATGGCCGATCTTCTCCTCACCGCAGCAAGCTCGATCCCAAGCCCTAACTCTCCCCGGGAGGCCCCCCGACCAGCTCTATTTAAACTCCACCCCTCTCGGCCATGAGGGGAGCCAAGCACAAACCTCGCCGAAACTCGCCAAAATTGTTCCAAACCCTTCACCATCCTGTAGAGCGCTTGATCCCCAGATGTCAATTCGCCCTAATCCCCACCAACAGAGCCCAATTTCTCAACCGAAATTCCACCCAAAACCAGGACACTTTGCCACAGTGAGCCAATCCTCAAATCGACCGGTCCTACACCTTCACCGGACCAAGAGGAGAAGTTTCCCACCGAAAGCCCCATCTCCGAGCCACCTGGATTGCTCCAGCCTCCAAGCTTTGTGATCGGCTGTGGTCACTTTCATAGCTAGGCAATTCACTGCACTCGGAGACTTCATCCGGAGCTTGCCGGGACCCAATCGAAGGTGCAACAACTCTCGGATCGAAGCCACACTTCTCCGAGCTAAGGTATGAGTTAACTATTCATCCCGAGCTTCGGAGATTCTCCATTTCAAATGCCTTAGTTTCAATGCATGTTAGCCGTATAGATGTGTTCGTCTCTTCAAGACGAATCCATAGAAGCATAAGAACATGAAAATCCATCGAGAATCGAGTGAGATCTTAGGGATTTAGTGTGGACGGCTCTCGGCGAGAACACTCGGGGACGATGAACGGATGCCGTCCATTCGATACACGCGCGCACGGACGGCCAGGATCGCGTCGGACCAGGAGACGCGCACGAGAACCGCGGGGCCCGGGCCGCCGACTCGTGTGGCGGCGTCGAATGGGAGCGCGACGCGTGTGCGTTCGGAGTCGCCGAGGTCGACGCGGCGCCGCGTGGATAAATAGAAAATTAGGGTTTTTTTCTATTTATTTAATTCCCTAAACTTCAAAAATTCATATCTCTCGTGTAGAAAAATCACAAAAATAAAATAAAAATACCCTCTTGCTCGCTGAACGAGAGGAGAATAATGTGGAAAAGAAATCATTTAATTTAATTAAGTATTTTATTTTTTATGATTTATTTACTCTCTGCATACATTTAATTCTCCATGCATGTATACAATTCACCATGGCATGAGACCATAGGGCTTTTAAGCCTCCGAACTCGGGAACATTCCCCGAATTTTCCAAGGTCGAGGCCATCTCTGTGAAAAGTTATTTATTTTTCAAATGCATGTTGCCGTTGTTGAGTATTTTAATTCCAAAAATTAGCATGTTGTGAAATAAATTCTAGAAATATTTGGTGATGTTCCTTATGACCAGAGAACTCTAGTGAAAAATAGGACTCGAGTTAATTCACTCGCATTAACTCCTAATCTGGCTTAAACACCTAAAATAGGTCTTTAATTAATTAGAGTTAACCAGGCATCAAATTGACTTGAAATCAATTCTCCACTCGACCTTTAGGATCAGAGGAATCCACCATAAAAATTTGAAGTCAATTGGACTTGGTTAGCCCCACTAATCGGTTGATTAAGTCACTTAGCCATTTTAAACTTTAAAAATTCATAACTTTTAAAATATTTTTTAAAAATTCACCAAATTGGTTTTGGAGCCTCTCTGATATCAGGGGAATCTAAGAAAATTAAAATTTCAATTTTCTGAAAAAGTTCGATTTTTAATAATATTTTAATATTTTTAATAATTAAAAAATAATAAAAATCACAAAAATAATAAAATTCACCAAAATGTCACATTTTGAATTTTAATCACTTAGGAACAAATCCCACATTTTTCCTAAGTCTATTTAGTGAGATATTAAATTTTAAAGCCCTAGGGTAATTTTAAAATTAAAAAAATGTATTTTCTAGCATTTTCACTAAAATAATGATTATAAATCATAGAAAAATCAGAAAATTGCAAAATTTGATTCTCTGGTTTCTTGATATCAGAGAGATTTTTGAAAAATATAAAATCCATTTTTCAACATTTATCTTATTTTTAAATTAATTAACACTCCAAAACTCAAAATAATTATAATAAAAATAATATAATTCAAAAAATCACCAAAATTGGTCCAAGTGCTTCTCTGGTCATTAGGAATGTCCCCTAATTTTCTTAAGGACAGAAACTTTTCCCTTGGTCATGTTATCAAATTTTCCTTGAAAATCTCTATTTTCCACCAAAAATAATTATATAAATAAATTAAATACAGTAAAAATCACATTTTCTCCTCTCATGTCTTTATCGACATATGAGTAAAGTCACATAAAAATTTCAAGTTCATTTAAGTTCAATTTAGTGAGTTATGAAATTATTAAGCTTAAAGGGTAAAATGGTAATTAAAATCTTTAATCCTTAATTAAAACTTTAGGTTTAATAAAAAATCAACAAGTAAAATATTTGATCCTAATCTGATTTGGATGATTGAAATTTAAATAATTAAAGGGTAGAAACCCATTAAATAATTTTAAAATGATTAAACTTTAATTAAATAATAAGATTAAATTCGGAATAATAATAAAATCGAATTATTAAAATAAGGGATCTTTATTAGGAAGAGATTTATTCTTTAATTTAAAAATCCCTAAATTAATTATATCAACTAATACTCAATTTTTAATTAAAATGATAACTCAAATTTAAAATATTAAAAGACTTAATTTCAATTAAAATTAAAAATAAAGTAAATTAAAGATAAATTAAATTAAGATTAAATTTAATAATTAAATTAAATTAAATTAAATAATTAAATTAAATTAAATTAAACAATTAAATTAAATTAATTAAAATTAAATTAAATTAAATCAAACAATTAAATTAAATTAAATTAAAATTAAATTAAATTAAATTAAACAATTAAATTAAATTAAATTAAATAATTAAAATTAAATTAAATTAAATTAAATAATTAAATTAAAGTTAAATCAAATCAAATTAATTAAACACCAAGTCAAATTAAATTGAACTATGTTAAACTAAATTAAAACTCAATTAAATTAAGTTAAATTAAATATAACATCACCTAAGACATAAAAGAAATTAAATATAAAACAACTTGAACACTATTCCAAATTTAAACTCTTTAACTTAAACCAAATCATTTGAATACTAACTTACCCTCGAAAGCTTTAGTTATTATAGCTCCTAAATAAAACATTAAATGAAGTGTCACTTCACTCATAGTGATATTCAAACGTCCTACTACATCGAAGCAAATTAACAAGACTTGAAAACCTCTGACGATTGATTCATTTATATAATTAAATTCATTCGGACTTAAAATAATCCTAGAAATATCGAAAAGATGTTTAAGATCCTTCTTAAGCACTTCCTCAATATAATAGGATATTTATAAGAACAATCGAATTCGATTATTCTTCGATGAAGAAAATCGTCCTTAAACCAAAACCCAAAGAACCTAGACGTCATAGAGATCGACTAACCATAGTGATTAGAATTCGGTAGAAAACCATAACCTTTCCCTTAGCTTTACCTAGGAACTCGCTTAAATATTCTAATCGTGTTTTAAGTGCAATTGGGATGACTGGAAGACCCTCCGTGTACGCTTTTATTTTATCGCAATTTACTTTCGCAATTTACTTTCGCAATTTACTTTCTGCAATTTACTTTATCGCAAATGCATTTTACTTTTCTCGTACGATAAAACAACAGCTTGCATGAAAACCCACACCTTTAGGATAGACTCCTAAAACCGAAACCAAAATTAAGTTAAAAGTCATTGCAAGATAAAATTCACCGCCACAACATTTCAAAATATAAAACAACTCAAAATTTAATCACAAACAGTAACACAAAACTACAATTACAACTAAATTAAAACGTCCTGTCGGATGATCGGGAATACCTCGGATGATGTAACCTACGTGTCGCTAACGGGATTTCCCACGGTCTAAATGAAAGTGTGGAACTCATTCAATCGAGTTTAGCAAATTCATCCGGACTAAGTGAATCCGATAAAAATAATGATGCCGAAGGATGGAACCGCGGGATCTTAACCGTATCGTTATAATCAACTTTAAGATTTGTTTTAAATAAAACATAAAAAACACCCGGAAATTAAGATTTTCTCTAAACCAAAACACTTTTCTCAACTCCTAATTTATGATTTCTAAAATTAAACCTCTCGCAACAACAAGGAGCTCTGAGTACTGATGGGCAAAGACGACCATCGTCATCACAGAAAACCCGAGTCTACTTCAAGAAACTTTCCTAGAATTAAAACAACCAAGCCATAGTGACTTCGAGGTAGCTTCGCCTAGTGCAACATGAATCCTTAACTCTTCGTTAGGCATTTGCATTGCAAATTAAGCCCTAACCGGTCTTAGGATTCCGAGGTAGTCGTCCAATACGACAATAAACCCTCACATCTTCTAGTGCTATTTGTTTCGATTTTATCATACAAATATAAGCCCTAATTAATTGAAATCGGCAAGATCGAAATATCAAATAAACATTAGGACTTTCCTAAATTCAAGCCAAACGATAGGATAGTCGGGAAATTATCGAAGTTCACTTCGAATCAGCTGATTTCTCCTACCTTTCTTCCTTTCGATTCACAAAACAAAATGTTCCAAAAATTTGATCCATTCCCTATCGAAACTCCAAAATTCAATCTTCGAAAACCTTAAACTTTGAAATTCTTGAGAGCAGAATCATCGATTATTATCGAGAGTTTTCTTAGGTGATTCCCGTCACTTAAGATGTAATTAACTATGTGGGCTTGCCCTTATAGTGGAATTTTAAAGAACCTGTGTAATATAAACCCCGTTTAATGTTTTCATATTAAGCGAGGGAAACTTGCTCGACTTATAAAATTGGTTCACGTACCAAACGGATGTCACTAATCTTCTAGTTTATTTAATCAAGCCCCACCATCAAGCAATGTGTCTATCCTTAGTGATAGGTACACTGGTCAGTGGTGCGGTGCTCGTTTATATAAACTATTTCGGGATGCGAGGCTCGGTTTAATTTCATATCTTAAAATCTTCAAATTTAAAATTATTTCCAAAATCAAATACTACCTTTTCAAATTAAATTAAATTAAAAATTCGCCGACGATTACGTTATAGCGACCCTCTTCAAAATAAAACACGACCTAAAAAAAATAAGCCGCACGGTCCTGTGTCCTTCATGTCAAATTCGGAATCGAGCATACCTTCGATTTTCCGGACTTCCTCTCTCGCTTCGTCGGCTACTAACATGTCATCTACATATAAGAGCAAGTACGTACTTATTTCACTGTCTTGCCACTTCATGTACACACAACTATCGTAGCTGCTTCTGAAAAAACCGATCGTTAACATGAACTCATCAAATCGTTTATACTATTATTTGGGGCTTTGTTTCAGTCCGTACAAAGCTTTCTTCACCAGGCAAACTTTATCCTTTGTCTCAGGTGTGTTGTACCCATCTGGCTGATCCATGTAGATAGTTTCTTCAAGATATCCATGCAGGAATGCAGTCTTAACATCTAGCCGCTTCTAATTCCAGTATCGAATCGAACCGCTAGTGCTAAAACCATCCTAATGGAGCAATGCTTTACCACAGGTGAGAAAATTTCGTTGAAGTCGATTCCTTATACCTGAGTGAATCCCTTTGCAACGAGTCTGGCTTTGTATCTGATCTTTTCAATACCTGGTGTGCCTTCCCTTTTCTTAAAGGTCCACTTGCAACCAACTACACGATTGTTCGTTGGTCGATCCACAAGTTCCCAAGTCTTGTTCTTCATCAGAGAAGCCATTTCCTCATTCATGGCGTCAACCCATCTATTTCTTTCCTTGCTCTTTAAGGCTTCCTTATAGCTATTCTGGCTCAGCCTTCTTCTATCGCTTCAGCAACACTTAAGGCGTAGAAGATCATATCTCGCACGACCGTATCTCTCCGGCGGTCCGATAGTTCTTCTTTGTCCGTCTATTGTCGACTCGTAATCATCCGATCCGTTTTCCGGTTCCGTCTCTCGCCGGTCTTCTCGCCACTTCATCCCGATTGTTCACAACATTCTTCGATCGACCAAAGTTCGTAGTTGCTGGCAGCTCCACCTCAATAGAGGAACCCTCCTTAGCGGCACTGTTTTTGGTAACGTAGCTTTGCAGATTTGCCATTTTGGATTCATCGAATGTCACGTCTCTGCTGATGATGCATTTCTGTTGATCCAGACACCAAAGTTTGTAACCCTTAGTTCCAGGTGGATATCCAATGAAAATGCACTTCAAAGCTCTTGCTTCCAGCTTATCCTGTCTAACATGAGCGTAAGCAATACATCCAAAAATTTTCAAGTTATCGTAGTTACTCGGTTTCCCGTACCACATATCCAAAGGAGTCTTCATATCGATAACTGTCGATGGACATCCGTCGATAAGGTATCGGCGGCTGACACAGCCTTCACCCGTAAACTTTTGCGTACCCGCATTCAACAACATACACCTCACTCTCTCTAGGAGAGTCCCGTTCATCCTCTCGCCCAGTGCCATTCCGTCGAGGAGTATTCCGAACCGTCTTGTGTCTCGTGATGCCATTCTTTCGCACAGCCTCCTCAAACTCGTTCCGAACAATACTCTAAACCATTATCGCCTTCAAGTGCTTCGCTTTGCTCCCATCTTGTTTTCGCGAGAGTTAACCAGTCCCTGAACCGCTGAAAAGCTTCATCCTTAGTTTTAAGGATGAAGACCCATACCTTTCTGGTGTAGTCGTCGATGATATACATGAAGTATCTCCCTCCTCCATGAGTCTGAGTTATGGCTGGCCCCCATAAATCACTGTGTACGTAATCAAGTGGCTTCTTCGATGTGTGATTTCCGGTAGAGAACTTCACCCTGGTAGCCTTCCCCATTACACACTCGTTCACGTAATTCCAATTTGTCGACTCGATCTCCGCATACCGCATTCTCGCTTGGAAAGCTCTTGTAAGCCTCTTTCACTTACATGTCCCAGTCTCATATGCCATAATCTCGTCCTGTCGGGTTCTGATTGAACTGCATTTGAGAAGTTGCCGATGACAATTCGTCCAATTAGAGAGTATAGCCCATTCTTTCTGACCCCTTTCATGACGATGAGTGAACCTTCGACTACTTCGATGCACCATTCTCCGCTCGAACGTGTATCCGCTCGACTCCGCAGTACCTAAAGAGATCAGATTTCTTTTAAGCTCAGGAACGTACCTGACATGTTGAAGTATCTGCTCAGCTCCATCGAACATCTTTATTCTGATTATTTCGCTGCCAAGAACCCTACAAGCTTTATTATCTCTAAGTAGAACAGACCCACCGTTTTCCAGTTGTAGTGTCTCGAACCAATCTTTGTGAGGGCACATGTGGAAGGAGCACCCAGAATCGAGGATCCACTCCTTGCTAGATTCTGATTCTGATATCACCAGAGCTTCTGTTGAATCATAGCCATCTGAGGCTACACTTGCTTCTCCAGAATCTTTAGGCTTCTCCTGAAAACTTTTCTTTCTATCCAGACAGTTCCTCCTGAAGTGACCTTCTTTGTGGTAGTGGTAACACCTATTAGATCTCTTAGAAGACTGACTTCTGCTCTTCTTCCAGGATTTTGATCTGTTATGATCACTTTTGGAACCTTTCTTGTTTGATCTTCCTCTAACAGTCAAACTGTCTCCGCTGGCTTCTTCTTTCATGTCATGCTTCTTCTGAAGTTCCTCGTTCGATCAGCGATTGAACCTCTTCCAAAGTAATAGTCTGTACCCTTCCATAGAGCATCGCATCCCTGAAATGCTCGTATCTCTTAGGAATAGAGTTTAATAGCAGCAGTGTCTTATCCTCGTCATCCATCTTGACGTCGATGTTTTCAAGATCATCTATGATCTTGTTGAACTCGTCAATCTGCTCCGAAACTGATTTGTCTTCGTGCATTTTGAATGAGTATAAGTGTTGCTTCAGAAAGAGTTTGTTAGCCAGAGATTTAGTCATGTAAAGTACCTCAAGTTTGGCCCAAAGTGCTTGTGCAGTTGTCTCCCTCGACACCTCCCTCAAAACTTTGTCACCCAAACTCAGAATTATCAGACTGTGAGCCCTGTCCATAATGACATTCTTCTCTTTCTCGGTCATGTCAGCCGGCAATGCTGCCGAACTTTGCAAGGCTTCTGCAACACCCCGCTGAACCAAGAGAGCTCTCATCTTTACTCTCCACAAGCCGAAGTCGTTCTTTCCAAAGAATTTCTCGATGTCGAATTTGGGGGAACCCATTGTCCCCGCCAAACACGTCTCCACACCAAGATCTACCAATCAACTGATTATCAACCCGAAAGACTTTGACTGCTGTAGAACTCCTTGTACAACCGAAGAAATAGAGAGCCAAACTCCTCACTACAGCTTGGATACACGGCTGGTCAAAGAATCCCTATAGGTTCCTGCAATCGGGACAATGAAGGCCAAATAACCTGCTCCAGCCGAATACCTTCACTGTCGAGACTGACAACAATGTGCAATTAGATAGAATTGCTAATGATTCCTGCAAGCTTCTTGCAAGAAAACCGAACATCACTCCTTGCTGCAAAGAACTGCGGTCAACCGAATGGATTTCCTGCAGTAATTGTAGCCTTTTTTTTGTATTTACAGTTCTTCCCTTCGCCTGTAGTTAGGAAGAAATGAAAGCCAAACTCATCCCTGTAGGATTGCTGAAGGCCTTGTTGTGGGCAAGAAGCGTTGAATTCCTCCCTCCTTTAATTCTTGTGGCAGAAAACTCCTTATTGGGGCAGAACACCCTAGAGACAGATAGCCAGGTACTAGGGCAGCCGACTTCGAAGATTACCGAACCCCTTCTACCGGACTGCCGAAGACTACCCGCGGTCTTCAACTACCTTAATGTTGGACAGCCAAAAGAAGGTGGCGGAAAACATAGCAGCAAGCAAGAAACGAGAGAATAAACAGAGAAAGAAATCTGCAGCATAGAAAATACAAAAGCACAAACGAACCCTGCCGTTTACCCTTTCTCCTCGTTGGTTCCTGGAAGCGCCGAGTTCCCCCACAAAATAGCGCCAATTCTTTCTTGTTCTGTCTCCTGGACTGCCGAACTGGGAGGAACAATGAAAATGCCGAATTCTTTTGTCTGATTATCAGAAATGCCGAATTGTTTTGTCTGATTATCAGAAATGCCGAATTCTTCCTCCTTGCCCAGAAATCTGGACAGTCGAATTCCCCCAGGCAGAAAAATTTCTTTGTTGCCAAAACCTATAGCCGAGAAGTTCCTCCAGTACAGTTATTGATCTTTTAATGCCCTCCTCCTCTAGCCAAGAAGTACCGAATTTCCCACAGACGGCGCCAATTGTTGTGGGAAAATCGATTTGACTAGAAGAAAAATAAAGAGCACAAGCAAAACACAAGAACACAAAGCAATTACGTGGTTCGGTCTCTTTGGACCTACATCCACGGGAGGGAAACGATCATGAAATTCACTATGGCAAATACAAGAGAGTACATAGCCTTACAAGATGAGCCCTCATCTTCCATGACCTTCATTTGCTCCCAAGACCCTCCAAGATGCTCTCATCACCTTCCTCCAAAGCTAACCTCACTCTCTTCAATTGTTGGACAAAATTTTTCTCACTTGCCTCTCACATTCATATCACCTTCCTAAGCCTCACCCACCCTCATCTATTTATAAAAGATGAAGCCACAAGGATAGAACTAGAAAGAGTAGGCAATATTACAAAAGTGCCCATTTGCCTTTAGTGTAACAAATTGTGAGTCACTATTAACAATAAAATTATTGCTTCTCAACAAATTATTGTATGTCAACTTTACTAAACGAGAAGATAAATCTACATGCATTCTATGCCATTTTTTTTTCAAGAAATTAAATTGATATTTCATTTTTTTAAGAATAGTAAATATAATTAATGCTATTACATATTAATTATATTCCAATAATCATTCAACATTACTATAATTAATGCTATTACAAATTAAATATAATTAATTATATTTTTCATGTTATTCATTTTTAAAAATATGTAAGAACATGAAGAATTTTTTGTAGTTAACTTGTGCTTGGCCTACATTTACTCCTTGTTTAGTTGTTCTCCATCCATCTAGGATTCCCATTAACCAATCTTATTATCACAATATCTCTAAATATCTTGAGTGCAATTACACTAAAATTTTAGAATAAATAAAATGTATTATACAATAATTGGAATAGATTAAGTAAAATATATTATTAAAAATGAATAACATGAGAAAACATGAGGATGAGCAATTATATAGGAAGTTCATGGGAGCACCTAATTTCGCTTTTTTTGTATTTAAATCATACAATATGTAAATAATATTTCGATAAACATAGAAGTTGAACACATTAAATAATTTATTGTACTTAAACTATTTAATTTAAAATTTATAATTACAGATAACGGCCCACTAAAATGGATATTCCATAAGATTAATTGGATCAATTCCATAAAAAAATCTCAATAATCAATCTATTTTTCAAAAACACAAAATTAAGTTTACTGAAATTCAAAGTTAACTAAATTAAAATTAATAGGAAAAATAAATATGAAACTATAATGACAAATTTGTTAAAACATTAATGTATCATAATTTAAGTATAATCAATAGGAATTACGCCATGAAAAATTATGAGAATCAAAAGTAATAAAATTTGAAGTAGGTTATTACTAGCCTATTTAGCAACATTACCCCTCTCCACCTAACTTTCAGTTATGCTAATGTAGGAATTTTCCTTTCTAGGAACACCTATATACAATCATGGGGATCTCTAGCTCAGTTCTGTAACATAAATTGTAGTTGTCTTAACAACTGACCTCTGTATACTGAATACATTCTCTCATGACATTAGAGCATATTCAAATTGATTTACGGACATTCTAAAATATCTCCAATGCCAAAAAACTCCTCATCTTAAATTAAACACTTGGGACTCCATCTTAGCCAAAATTCCAAATGTCACTATACCCACTCATTTCAAATTTTAGATGTCAAATGTGATAACCTTGGCTTCTTCACTTCTTCTACTGACTTATAACATTTAGAGGTCTCAAATACTTGAACTCTTTAAGGCAAATGGCTTTAAGAGTTTTCTTGAAGGAACCTCACATTGCCCTCATAAATACTCCATCAATGATGATGTGACCCCACCCCAGATCCAAATTATAACATGTGACAGGTAATAGATCAAAACCAAATTATGGCATTATACTCCACATTTTTTACCTAAAATATCCCTTACAAATTCAATTTAAAGTCCACTGGTGCTCCCTCACAAACTTTGGCCAAAAGACTCTAAATCTATCAATTGTTCCAAAGTGATACAACTCAAAAGTGATTTACATCATATAGCCATGAAAAATAATTCTATGACAGATACAATATTTAACAAAGATTAAAGCTCTTATAGGTCTGTTGAAGAGATTTTGTTGGGGCTCACAAGTTGATCCTACGATGTTATACTTTACATACTAAATGGAATCTCAGCTTTCCATCAAGCTTTCAAAACTACCATTAGAACATGTATAATCAATCTTGATGGTTTATTTCAATGTCTACGCAACGAAGAAAAATCTAGCAGTAGAAATAACCAAAGAGCATTTGAACCTTCAACTTGATCTTTACAAGAATCTTGGTCGTTAATTAGGCTGACAACAACAAGGAAGGAAATGATCATGCAATTTCTCATCTACAAAAACAAGAATGAATCCCAATTTTTCTAACGGTGGTTGCCAAATTAGCAGGTATGTCACTTATTGAATATGTGGAAAAGGAGGTCATTCACATTTGATGGCTGACACAGGATAAATCTGATCAATTGCACCTAAGACAATAAACAAAAAATAATTAGCCTTCCTAGCGAATAATTACTCATCCCACAATCACTTCCACATAAAATGAATGATGTTTAGGCATTGGTACCTTTCACACGTCAGCACAAACTATGACAACCTCTAGCAAATTCTCCACATATCATGGAAATGATCAAATAATTGTTGAGAATGGAACTACAATACCCATTGTATATATTGCTCGAGGCATTCTTCCACGCGAATTTGTAAGTTCAAATTGTGTCATCTCCTTCATGCAATCAACTTATCTCATAATCTAATATTTGTCCATGACCTTTCTACTGATAATAATTTTCTAATCTCATTTGACTCCAATGGACTCCAAATTAAGGATAAAAAGACCAATCAACTCCTTCATCAAGGTTGTTGTCGTAACAGGCTATATCTAATTGCATCCACCACTACTCTTGCATCAATTACCGCCTCTGGTAGTGTTTTGCATCAAAGGCTCTATCATCCAAATAAAGAAACTCCCATCAGTGTCTCCAAGTAAAAGACATCACTAGAAATCACTAATTTTCTTTCTCTTACAATGCATGTAATTAGTATTGTGGTTTTTATAGATTATTAATCACATTTTTGTTGTGTTTTTATAATGTTATTAAAATTTGAAACCACACAAAAGATTCCTCAATTAATACAATGGCGGAAAACCAAATCTTCACCACCATATATTATTCACTCCCAGTGGAGTGGAGATCAAAAAATTCCAATTCTGTTTGCAATTACTTAATTTCCAAAGGGATTATTCACCCAAAGAGCATTCTTTCTATGTCTTAGAATAACTTTATCAATTGGTCTGACTCTTAAACTCATCTCAAGGCTCCTACTTGTTCTCCTAATATTCATGGGCGGTTGCGAGAGTATAAGATAAAGAAAAGATAAATTTGATAAGGAGAATATTTATAATGTAAGAAATGATATCATGTTCTGAAATTTTTAAAAAGTATGAAAAGTCTCATAAGTAACCCTATGAATTTCAGTCTTTTGCTTGAACAAATACAAAAGGTAGTCATAAAATATTATACGGAGCCCATAATACAAAATGGCTTATAAAACAAATATGTATGACTCTCAGAAATTAAATGATATTTGCATAACTAGTTATAAAAAAAATTTGGGTAATAGCTAGGCAAACATACTCAATTTATATAATATTTTTAAAATTTTGACTATATATATTAAAAATTTATATGTATTAAAACATAAGAAATCAAAGATGCGATTTATAAAATGAACTTAAAATAAATTTAAAAGCAAAGTCCAATCAATCATATGTTCATTTGTAATTGCATCATATCATTGTTTTATTCATTGTATCACTCCTCACGGTCAAACATTCATACAAATATCTAGTACAATATCTTTCGAAAACACAACGAAACATACATAAGTATTTAATTATGACGCACTTAACTACAAATTGAGTGTTAAATGATTCTAACGGAAAATTAAACTAGAAGGTAGGTGGGGCCTACATTATACACAATTTCTTAATCGATTCACGTACTCCATTTATTGGTGCTTGAGAATTTCATGAGTGTTTGTCTCCTAGAATATAGCGACTTTGAAACAAGACTTGAACACTAAAAGAACTAACCTCACCAATTTGAATTTGTCTTCATTTATATCACAAGTAAACCATAAAACCCTAAAAAAAATCTTTAGCTAAATAATAAAAGTAAAACATTTGTGATTTTCCCAATCTCTTATAAGTGCATGTATACAAATTAATACATATATTAAAATTCTAAACATTAAATTTTCATTCACCATCATATTTTCCAAACTTTTCCCACAACAACAAATTAGTTCCATCTAATTTTGTCTTCTAAAAAAAAACAAAACCATACTAATTAATCTAAAAAAACTTTCCCCCCTTTGCTATCTTCAAAATCATTTTGAGAAAATACTCTCATAATCTCATGTCATATCCACAACTGCATATATTTGCATTATAAAGTGAAAACATAAAATATATTATTGCATCAAAGACTATAAAGTTTCGAAAGAGGGATTATTTTTTACTTTTAAATTCACTGATCAGTTAACCACACACACACACACATATATATATAGGTTACATATTACAACTTCTTTTCTCTACTCTCTCATATCCTCTTTCTGATTCTTTGCAACAATCACCCTCTCCCTCATCTTCTCTCTATCATGAGAATCAATTACCCATCTGGCAGTCTGATGTCTTCAGGCCCTTAACATTCCATCTACTCCTCACTCACAATTTGCTGATATCTGCAGTCCATGCTGCAAAATGCCTTCTCCCCTCTGCAATCAAATCACCATCCACCATTTTCTCTTTACTTTATCACAAATATTAATACTAGCTTTAATAGCCCACGAAAAATATATAAAAAAAAGGAAAATGATAAATGCAGAAAAGAACATATAGCATGTCAAAACGTAACATAGACAAAAATTATGCTGAAGTTCCTAAATAAATATTGTGTAATCTGAAGCCATGAGCTCAATTTAATTGAAGATATACTATAGAAATTACATTTACAGATATAGTTCGCTGAACTGCATGCTACCCTACGAAGTGATTATAGTTAACTAAAGCCAAAAGTTGAAAGTAAAACCCAAAATTTACTGTTAACTAATCAAACCATTAATTCAAGAAGAGAAGTAATTAGTAGTTAGTAAGTTATTAGATTATCACCTGTACATATATATATCTTTGCCATGGAGCCTTTTCTTGCACAAATAGCAGCAGCTGAGGAAATCAGCCACCGGAAAACCTTCTCCGGCGGCCGATAGGTTGGAGAACTCAGCAGTTGCATCGTTTCTTCGGATTTGAGCCTTGCTCAGCTGTGCGAGGATGCCCAGCCCTACGCCGTTGGTTTCTCTCTTCTTCCATCCCTTGGACGGCTGCGGGTTGCGCTCCAATGGGCTCGTTGGGCGGCGGCAAGAAGAAGAACCGGCGGCTGGGATAGGTAGATCTCGGCCGGGCCGCCGGGCCAGCATCGCCGGAGTGTCGGAGACGGCGGTGGCGATGTTCTGAGAGGGTGGAAAACAGGGTGCTCTTTGGATGATTTAAAAGCCCAGAAGAGTATTTGAAGTGCCGAGAAAAAAAAAATACCTTGCAAATTATGGAAAGCGTTAAAATTAGTTCGAACTATATTATAGTAATATAAAATTAAATTTAATAATTTTGAAATTCGTTATGATTAAAAATTGGGACATTGACATATATATCATATAATTTTTATCTATTCACGCCTAAATCTACTTACTATATATATGAACTTAAATTTTTAATATAACATCAAATATATCAGAATAATTAAATTTTTTTGTTACAAAAAAATATATCTTCATATAAAATTTGGTACTAAAATGTTTTAAATATAAATATTAAATTTTAAATATTAAATATATAGAATCATAATAATTGTGTGCTATTTTTGAATCATGATATGGCTCTGAGTCACAACTCAAAGGAATAGAGCGTAAGTGAGGAGTGAGAGAGAAAAAGATAAGTGAACAGTACCATGTTGTGTATAATGTGCTAACCTTTCCCTACACTAGGCTTATTTGTATTTCATTTGTATATGAAATAATCTCCTTATTTATAGGGGAGATAGTACAATATAGTGATTTTATTTTTTTTGCCCCTCCATTAATGATTGTTATGGATGGTATTATAGGTATTTTTCAAGTATGAGCCTATTGCTCGGCTTCTACCTAGCTCGTTCAACTGAACTTGTATTGTTTCAAGTCGAGAGTATTGGTGGACTGAGTTTGATTGGCTATAGGTCGGTTGAGTTAAGCTAACTTGATCCCTGATAATAGATAGATGAGAGCAGCTTCTTGATACCCCCACATGACTAGAGATGTAAATAGAGTAGACATTCCCTCGGACCGGCTCCTTCATATCAATCGACTTAGATGTCATTATTTCGTTTTTTATAAAGCAACTTGGATTCGGGTCATTTAGTCATCTTCTTGAATCGGTCGCACGAAAGGTTGCATCCAATCGAATAGCGGGCCACTTTGCCTTCTGTCTGCGGGCCCTCATTTGTCTTACACATTTTTGAAGATGAGGATCTATTTTTTTCTTGGCCAAATATAGTATATAAAAAAAAAAAGGAGAATTGACCATAGGAACTGTAGAGATTCGGGGGTTGCAGGGTCTTGGTTGCAAACCGTGATACAAATGGTGATATGAAATGCCGCCTGCAGATGTATGACTGAACCATTTACTAAGACGTGTCTGATGAATACATGCATGGCCGTGACCGCAACCTAACCTTTGCGATCAACTTCGTGAAAGCGATCTGACAATTATATCACCACCACACAATTTATATTAAAATCCCAAAATTGGTATTTATATTTATAATATTTCTGTGTCATAGAAAGATATTTTACTATTTAAAAAAAATAATAATAGTGATATTTTTTTATATAATGATATATGAAAATTAGAAATGAAAATGTAAATTAGAAATATTTTAATGAAAATATGGCTGCTGAAAAGAAGAAAACAGAGTTTTGTACGTAAGTGTGAGCACTTCTCGGCCATTATAATGACAAGGTAATTTCAACGAAGAGGACATTTTGGGTCCTATTTATTTAATGGAATTCTATTAATAAACGCTAAACATTTTTAACCCATGTTTTATCGGCTTAATTATATGCTTATAAAAAATAAAAAAGAATAATTAGGTTTAAAATCATAAATGTGCTAGTATCGGATATGGTTTGAAAAATAGTACAAATTTAAAAAATATATATCTAATAGATTTGGATATGAGAAAATATTGAATTAGAAGTCCTGATGCAATTGTATATCAGAACTTCAATCAGAATCCGTTAGGTGTACATGCAAACCCCTAATTTAATACATAGATGAGTCTAATATACATGTGCCATCAGAACTCCTGATGAAATAATTTTTCGTGATATATAATATGCAAATCAATGAAATTAATATAAATTCAAAGACTAAAAAATTTATGAAATTGAACCAAATTTACATATTAAATTGATAAATCTGATGATTCCAAGTTTTATTTCCCCCATTCATGGCATAGAAGAGAATAACATGATAATCGAAGAAGGAATATCCAAAGAACATACTCGTCGAACAACTATGAACTTGACTGGACTTGAATTATGTTATTGGGTATCTCTGTGAAATCGTCAACACACTAATAATACATTCTTTCGCTGCTTATATAGATTCATGTTGAGGAGGGTATTCATTATCTCAAGCTAGCCAAATCCAAATCATGACATATTTGTCTTGGCTCGGCTCGATTAAAGATCTATCCAAACATAAATACAATATTTCATTTTTTTTAATATTTAAAAAAATGATATATTTACGTGATATTAATAGATTGAGTAATATAAATGAAAAAAAATAAAATTTATTTGAGTGATATGGATGGAAAAAATAAAATTTGTGTTAGATATATAAAAACTTAAGAATTGGATGGTGTATACACCAGAGCTAACGACACGAATTTCAAAGAGAACAAACGAACAAAAATAATAAGCTTCCCGAAGGGTAAACAACCGATCGACAAGTCACCACAAAGCAATTGAAGCCATATCTTTAAGCCCGGGATAGGCCAATGCTCTGGAGAGGTCTCTCGCCCGATAGTGACTAAATTCACCAAGGGTGAGGCATAACTTATCATACAAGAAGTCTTATCAGATACCTTACACAGAAAACGAAACGATCCACCTAAGACCTTGCAAATAGGGGTATAAGGCTGAAGCGACGAGTCAACCAGGTAGATGAGACGTAAGCCCTGTAAGACTTGACCAAAGCGACAAGTGAGCCATGGTCCACACGGCAAAAAAAAAAAAATCAACTTATCTGTCGACCACTCGACCGAACGAAACACAGGCAGAAACCCCTTGATTGTGATTGGATGGTCGACCTGATTTTGCTACAGTGGACAAGATCATCATTCGACCAAACGCTTCGGTCGACCAAACACAAGGCACAATCATCACCCAGTCGATCGCATTCTAGCAAATCGATCAACCGATTACCATCATATCAAAATTCAAATTGCAATACAGATATGAAATAAAATAAATATAATTAATCAGAACATTAATTACATTAAGAACTGTTTCCACAATTTTTCACACCTTTATGTAATTGTACAAAATAAGTTTTTATAAATAAGAGACAAACAGACCATCAAAAGGAGATAGACCATTTGGACTCCCTTAGTTCTATCCACAATAACACTTGGTTCACTTTATTCTCTTATTCACTTAACTCTAACTTTTGAGGCCTGTTCACAAAATACAATCTAGGATTCAACACCTTGAAGGTGGTGCGTGAGCGTGGACATGCTCTATATGAGAGGCAGAGCTAACTATGAAAGAGAGACTTCCCAAAGAGAGACATCACACATGGAACCCAATAGAGAAGCTACACAATTAGTCGTCCATGCACAAATCTAAAGCTTACAAGCCCAAATGACCCTCATGATGGAACAATTTGAGGTCCTCCGTGCAGCAATCACCCAGAAGAAGGACTAAGTGCCTCGCTTGGAAGCGAAACCTTTGGGAGTTCGCCCCCAAAGGTCCCCACTAGGGAACACATCTATCCCATACAACCAGGTCAGCAACTAGCGGACAAAGGGACAAGGTGAGTCTCAACACAACCGCAAACTGACCAGGTGAACACGAAATAGAAAGAAAAAATGAGAGTGCTTGTCCGGGCACTCGTAAGACGACCCTTTACTCATCAAATCAAAGATGCGATACCTTCTCCCAAGATAATGATTCATCGACTGAATTCTTACGAAGGGAGGAACCACCCGATCGTCCATGTCACGTCGTTTGAAGCATCCATCGGTATGCTTCATATTGACGACTCAATAATGTGTCATCTATTCTTCACCACCACGAAAGAGTCGGCCCTTCTGTAGTTCAATAACCTACAGAATGAAACCATCCCAAGTTACTATGAGCTTGAGAGACACTTTATTTCACACTTCTTAAACATGCAGAAGCCGAGGAAAGACTCAGACAACCCGCGCAACCTCATGTAGAGAGAAAATGAGCGCCTACGAGCCTACATCACCTGCTTCTAGAATGAGATGCCGAAAGTTAGAAATTCGATGCTGGAAAGAGCCTGAACAGGCTTGAAACAAGGAGTTTGAAGCAAGCGATTCATGTATGACCTAAATCTATTTAAACTTACTACTTTTGCAGTGTTAGAGATGGCGAACAAGAAAATACTCACTAAGGAAGATCTCTAAGGCTCCTCAAAAAGTAAGCCGAAAGAAGAGGACGAATAATAAAGGGTGAAGGACAATCAATACACCAGTCACCAAAACAGCAACTCTCGGTCTCGAGATCAGCGAAGAAACGACCGAGGCAACCATGACCGAAAGGTGCTCTCCGATTAACAATTGGCACAATTTTATGAGCGACTGCATGTTTACATGAAAATGCAATGTTTGACACTCTTCAACGTGTCAATGGCCAAAATAATCAGGCCATCAAAAACAAAGACTACTTCAAGCTGACCCTGCCACTGAAGATGCCCACAACCTTACAAAATTTGAAAAGGTATTATCAGTACCACCGTGACCACAGGCACAACACAGAGGAATGTTGTTACCTCCAAAACCTAATCAAAGAAACTCTTCAGTGTCAAAAAGCTCAAAGAATTTGAAGCGGTCGATGCACATACACAAAGACAGGGTAGAGCGCTAGCAGGAGATCCCTCCAACGAGCCTTTCAGGGCGAACGAGGTGCAGGTAGCTGAGATAATCGCTACCATCTTAGGGGGAGGACATTGGCCCTCTTGTCTAAAGAGATAACATTCGTAGAGGTATGCTCCATCATCCCGTACAAATGTAACCACTTACCCATTGTATTTACAGATGCAGAGCTAACTACGAAGGAGAGACTTCCCAAAGAGAGACAAAACACATGGAACCCAATAGAGACGCTACACAATCAGACATCCATAAGAAAATTAAGGCCTTACAAGCCCAAATGACCCTCATAATGGAGTAATTCGAAGTCCTCCGAGCAGCAATCACCTAGAGGAAGGACCAAGTGCCTCGCTTGGAAGCGAAACCCTAGGGAGTTCATCAAACAAGGGTTCCCACCAGGGAAACCACCTATCCCACACAACCAAGTAAAAACCCAGTAGATAAAGGGACAAGGCGAGTCCAATACATAGACACAAACGCATCCGCGCAGGCAAACAAACGATGGGAAGAATGGATGTGAATGCTTGTCTGGCCGTTGTAAGAGGAGCCTTTACTCACCGAATCAAAGAGAAGATACCTCCGCCCAATTTAATGATTCAACGCCTTGATTATTACAAAGGGAGGACCCATCCGATCGACCATGTCACGTCATTCGAATCATTCATCAGTCTACTCCAAATTAACAACCTAAAAATGTGTCATCTCTTCTTAACCACCCTGAAAGAGTAGGCCCTTTGTTGGTTTAACGACCTGTAGACCAAGACCATACCAAGTTATTTTGAGTTTAAGAGACTCTTCATTTCACACTTCTTAAACGTGCAAAAACCGAGAAAAGACTCTGACAACCTACTCAACCTTAAGTAGGGATAAAACTAACCCCTACAAGCCTATATCACCCGCTTATATAATGAGATGATAGAACTTAGAAATTAGTCATAATAGGCTTGAAGTGAAGAGTCTGATGACCTAAATCTGTTTAAACCTACTACTTTTGCATAAGGAAGACCTCCAAGGCTCCCCGAAGGAAGCCGAAAGAACGGGGCGAATAACAAAGGGTGAAGGACAATCAGTTCGCCGGTCACAAAAATAGCAACTATTTGTCTCGAGATCAGGGAATAAACTACCGATATAACCATGACTGAAAGCGGCACTCTGAATAACAGTTGGCTCAATATTATGAGCAATTGCATGTTTACAGGGAATGCAAGGTTTGACACTCTTCAATGTGTCGATGGCCGAAATAGTTCACGCCATCCAAAACAAGGATTACTTCAAGCAGACCCTACCGCTGAAGACGCTGCCGACCTTACGAGATCTAAAAAGGCACCGTCAGACCACCGTGACCACAAACACGACACAGAGGAGTGCTGCTATCTCCGAAACCTAATCGAGGAACTCATCCACGTTGTAAAGCTTAAACACATTATTATAAAGCCACAAAAGGATGACTAAAAAGAGGTAGATCATTTGAACTCCCCCGTCTCCCCGTACAGTAACTTTTGATTAACTTTATTATCACATTTACTCAACTCTTACTCTCAAAGAGTGCCCACAAAAAATAACCTTGATTATGTGCCCTCCGACTCACGCACGTGTAAAGTTATGGCTAGTTTACACTTTCTCAAACCACGTGATAATGGTCCGCCTGCAACTCCCTTGTGTCGTTAGACGTCATTTTAGGGCCATCAAGTCAAACATATGGGCCCTCCTCGACCTGTCACTCTAACCAGACAAGCTCTTGTAATTCACGCTGGTAGTGAAGGGCCCGAAGAGATCCAAATAAACAAAATACCGTGAGCCACTTCTTCAAGTGGTCCTGACTTTAAATAGAAAAACAATTTTCACCCATATTTGCTTGAAAAAATATTACATCAGGGCACTGCAAGTTGAGCTACGTGTGGATTTAATACGATTTAAAAGCAATGTCAGAAGTACAAAGCAAATATTACATTAGGACTCCAAACATTTGTAAAAAATATTAGTTTCATGAATTTTTCGTCACAAAGAAAATAATCTTATAAGTGAAATATGTAAATTTTAATTTATAAAAGTATATTGTTTTTAAATAAATTAACCCTTTCAAATCCTCTACATTCATTTTGAATGCCGTAAAATTTGTCCCACTTTTAACCCAAATTTTACTCCCTGGGCTCTTACAACCCGAGTGTCGGCTCCAACTCAATTTTAAATCGGCTCAAAAAATTCAATTCAAAATTTTATCTCGTAGCTAGTCTTGTTTATTTCGATCCGAGCAAAATTCAAATCAAATTTTGAGCGATTAACGATCTTCATGTTAAATTTGCTAAATTCATAGTCATGCACTGTTAACGACCCGGCTTTGTGAGCCGTGTTGGTGTCAGATCGAAAAAAATTCAATGCAAAATTTGGCTCATAACTCGGCTCATTTATGTTGATCCAATCTCGATTCGAGCCAAAATTTGAATGATTAACGATCTTTGATCTAAATTCACAGCCGTAAGACTATACGTATGCAAGCCACCTTTAGCCTAGTGTTTGATATTTTTATCATTCAACTAAAATGACTTGAGTTCAATATCATGCAAATGCGGAGTGCGTGCGTTTTGATGCGTGTCAAATAAAAAAGTCTATGTAATAAAATTTTTTTAGAGGCATTTACGTATCTCTCTCTCTCTCTCTCTAATCCTTAATATAACATAAAAAATAATTTTTTTGAAAGTGAAAATATATTTTCATATATATTTTTGACACCAGTGTTACAAATATAAATATTAAACTTTTGGTGTTAGATATATGAACTTAAGTTTTCCTATTTTTTTTAATACGCGAGTCATGTTTATAAATTTGAATGAGGAATAGATTGCGGATAACCAAGAGAATAATAATACTATCAAAAAAATATGTCTATACAATTATCTCATACATATTAAAAAAACAGAATAATACTAAAAAATCTTCCTAAGAAAGGTTCTTGCAATTAGTCTATGATTAAGATTAGCCAACTACATCTTTATTTTACTTAATCAAGATTTCATAGATGGAGACATATGATTAAGATAATAATGTGTAGTTAATTGTTTTAATACCAGATAGACGAACCAATGGACTAAATTTATAGTGAGTTTCATTACAAACCACTGGCTGCCAAAACCACTGGCCAATAAGAATTTTGGCAAAATTGAGAATTAGTGACATTGAAATTAAAGAAAAAATGCCCACATTTCAATTTAGGGTAAGATTTTAAAAATGTCAAATTTTAAAATTAATTTAATGTACGAAAAAAAAGAATAAAGAAGCTAAGGATCAGTTTGAGATAATTGTAGCTATTTAAAGAGGCAGCTGTGAAGTTACAGTTTAAAAAAACAGTTGTTCAAAAAAATATTGTGGCTATGACAATTTTTTTTTTTTTTTTCAAAATGTCATCTTGCAAATTTCTCACAACCACATACTTAGGGCATGTTTGGGAGAAATTAAAAGTGTGGTGCCGTTTTGCAAAACGCCGCCACACCATTTGAAAATTCCATTTGCACGGCGTTTTAAGGACCGCGATTATGGGTTTACTGTTAGAAGCGGATCGCGGGTAGGATCCCGCGATCCACAATTCATTTCGACGCAAAGACAAATTGCCCTCGTGCCCTAACTTCTCGCAAGCGCCTCCAAGTCCTACACCCCGTCGCCGAGCCTCGCTTCTCAATCCATCGTCTCCCTCCCCGATCCCGCAGCACCCGTCGCCGAGCCTCGTCTTCGCTTTTGCTTCCATCGTCGGCTTCGCAGGTAACGTTTTTTGGCGAGCCCCGATCGTCTGCTTCCATTCGCAGGTAACGTTTTTTTCGGTGGATGAGTTAGCTTTTTCTTATTGAAGAACGAATCAATTTGTTCGGTTATGAGTGATTTGGTAGCTATTTCTATTTCATGACAAAGTTATTAAAAACGAATGGGATTTCCATTTCATGCCAAAGGGATTTCCATTTCATGACAAATTTGTTTGGTTCGAGTTTGAAGAACGAATCAATTTTCTAGGTTCTCTACTGCTCTGTGTGGATGTAAGCAAGGATTTATATCTATTATTGTCTAACATTGCTGCCAATATATCGTTAATCGAATTTTGCGATTGTAGCTCTCTTTACCAAAGATAAATAATTTCATTTATCCACAAACAATTATAGCTCGAATAAGTGCGTAATTGTCCTTTATCCACAAACAGCTACAATTCAGTTGTTTTCCAAACGCTCAAACCAAACAGACAGACATATTATCCGGATCAACTGTTGATAATCTGCATATCCTAATAATCTGAATAATCTGCAGCTGCGCCAAACAGACCCTTAGTCAGGTCAAGTTACAAAACATAACTTACCACTACAACTTTTTGAAAAAATATGCAAAATTTAGTTTTGCCAAACATCACAGTGTGGTGCTGCACCACTGTCTCAAACATACCCTAAATTGAGCCTCGTTTTACCATTAAGTTGTGCCTATGTGGCATGACTTGTTTGTTAGATATGACTCATATCTAGGGATTTGGAGTTTCTAGCGAAGAGCATGTGTCTCCTGCGAAGAGGAGTGTCTCTCGAAGCTAGTGGCTGTGGACCGAGGTCGAGTTAGTAATTTTATCTATGGGTTCTATTTTGGCTATAAATATGTAACCCTATGGGATATAATTTGAACTCCTCTGAGAATAGTGAAATATCTGCTCGCTCCTGAGGACGTAGGCAATTCTTTGCCGAACCTCGTTAAATTTCTGTGTGTTTTTCTGGTTTTTTGTCGATTCCTGTATTGCTCCGCCCCAATTTTCACAACATTGTTATGTTTTTTAAAAATATACGGTAAATTTTGATTTTGGTGAGTGAGTTATTAATTCACATGTAAAACTCAAATGCTATTGTTAAGGAACAACATAACTATTTTTAGATGAAATAAATAACTATATGTAGATGATAACTTAGACAATTTGTTTACTGTGATAAACTGAATTCATAATTGATTATAAATTTACTTTAATGTTTAACTATAAATTTGTTTAGGTTGATTTTAACTCTTTCTTTTAGCTTGATTTTTTTTTAACATTATCATATATATATATATATATATATATATATATATATATATATATATATATATATTCTTAACTCTAATTTTTGTTTTGCATGATTGACTGAAGTGATAGTTTGTCAATTCTTTGCAACTTTAGAGTTGAAGTTATTTATCACACTGTTTGATTGAATGGTTCATGAGTAACTATTATTATTATTTTTTATTTCAAGTTATCTATAGACTTTATTGTTGGAGTTTTATGTCAAATTCTAGCTTTGACTCCATGAATTAGAAAATTATATCAGTATCATAACAATATCATTATAATTTATTTAGTTGGCTTACACAATGGGGAAGTCATATCAAGTGACATGACTTTATCATTTTGCAATTTTTTATTAAATTTGATTATGTTAAATTAAAGTTAAAAACTTCTGTTATAAATGTTTACCATTTAACAATCAATATAAGAGTAATTAACAACTTCAAGTTTTGTCTCAGGATTATTCACACTGATATGGTACATATATGATATTATTATACTTATAATTTTATGTTATTTGATCTTAGTTTATAGGTTATTTATTTTGTAAACTATAAATCTAGGTTGTTATTTTGAATTAATTATTAAAATATTTGAGCAAATTGCTACTACATTTGGATATATTTATTAAATATAATTAATCAAAATTAAGTTGTGGGATATTTCAATTTGCGCATAAAAATTTTGTATATCCTTACTGAATGTTTCTTAGTCATTTTTAAAATATTATTGTCTTTGGGGGTATTTAGGGCAAAGCTTAATTAAATTAGAAAATAATTGAGTACAAATAAAGAAAAAAATCAAAACCAATTTGTGTAAAAAAAAAATAAATAAAAATAATATAAATTCTACATTTGGTCAAAAGAGGAATGAATGAAGAGTTAAAAATGTGTGGGGATTGACCTTGCAAGAACTAAAGGTTATCATTATGCATCACCCTTGTTCATTTACAACTGTGGAAACATTGTATTCTTGATGGAAATAAGCATTTAATCAAATAAATCTACAAGAGGGAAGGTCAAGTTTTACTAGCGGAAGCATGAAAAAAGAAAATTGCTCAGAGTGAAAGCTATGTCCACAAAATATCACAAATTAAAGTAGAAACATCATCATAATAAAATCACCAACAAGAAAATTAGGACTTAACCAAGATAATAAAAAATTGCTGAAATTCATCATTCTATATTGTGGATCTAGTCCAATTGAAAAACCTTTTTGTTTTGTGAATGGTTATAGAGTACTGAGATCCATAAAAATAAATGAAAGTTCCCAAATTTTACCTCTTTCCAAAAATTGCATATGATAACATTCACGACCATCAAATAAGATTTTTTGATCATACTACTTTTGAACAAGTTTTTACTATATTTATTGACTCGCAAGGTAGTAGCTTCAAGTGAATGTAAAGGAACAATTTTGAAGGATACTTTAAATCAGCTACACACGGTGATTTAGACACATTGTGCAATCCTAAAGGTAGTGATAAATCCATTTTAGCAAACCTTTCATATGTACATAGACCATCTTACGAAACACTTTTTAATTGAAACATATATCTACAAATCAACCCCAGTTGATTAGTGCAAAAAAAGTATTCTTTATTATACAAGACAAATTTTCCATTCCAAAGGGTTTGTTTTCCCATCCTCATGAATGTTGGTATCAATATTAATTTTTTAAAACCTAAAGTACCTTCAAGAGCATCTGGCATTCTCCAATTATCATTCAAAATATTATACTATAAAAAAAAATTCACTTAGAAAAGTATGAAGTTTGATTCAATTTTTGAATTAAAAGTCAACTTTAAATTTGATGTGTGTTAGAAGATTCACAATGGAAGAGTAATAAATTATCGTCTTAGCATTGCACGAGAATCCAACACAAATATTAGAGACACCAAAGATTTTTATGTGGAGAAGCGGTAAATGGAAGAACCACGAGGCTTGGCTCAGCCGAAAAGTTTTACTATGAAATGATTATTACACTTGCAACCACTCGTCTCATAGACGGGAAAGAGTTACAAGGTCTCCTAAGTTACAACATTGACTTACGAATGAACTTATTGCAGAGTTGCAACCTATAGTTATTGAAAATGACCGATAAATGGTAGTTGATGGGGGTCAGCAGTGGCCTATGGTGGCAGAAGTGATGCTGGACTTCAGCTCCTTATCAAAACTTCAAGCTTTTCCTCAAGCCTCAAAATCCCCTACCCTTTCATGAGAGGGGTGGCGCTCTATTTATAGAGTTCTGATTGCAATTAATGAATAAATATGAATCACTTCGATCGAAGGACCTGGAGAGATTCTCTCCATTAGTCGATATTTAATAGATATTTGAGTTTCTCAATGATGTCGAATTTGAGCGATTTTGGGCTTATTAGATTTTTATTGTCGAGACGATCAATTTGATT
This sequence comes from Papilionanthe hookeriana x Papilionanthe teres, assembly GCA_022702705.1. Classification (NCBI taxonomy): domain Eukaryota; kingdom Viridiplantae; phylum Streptophyta; class Magnoliopsida; order Asparagales; family Orchidaceae; genus Papilionanthe; species Papilionanthe hookeriana x Papilionanthe teres. The sequence goes on along the minus strand of CM040427.1, from coordinate 55,161,812 downwards.
ATAAGCTCACCAGATTTGACATCCATTTGATCTTCCAAATATGTTTTAAAAGCTTCTAAAAGTGGTTTAATGGATTGATTGAGCTTGATTTAACTCGAATTAGACCAATTTTAGTATCATTGGGTCCGCCTCATTGAGATGGTTAGTTTTACAAAAAGTTTACTGAATTCGGAGCTCCATATCACTTTACATCAAAGTTTAAACATTTCTTTGCTCAAATGGGTGCATCGAGATTCGTCACGGATATAGGAAATTTGATGATGACGTATCATTTACCTCCTCTATTTCAATGAATCAGTTTTGTCATCCGAAAACATCAATATCTGTAGTTTTTTATTTTTGTCACACACACAAACATATATATATATATATATATATATATATATATATATATATATATATATATATATATATATATATATATAGATCTTAATCAAGAGTTTTCTTAAGTGACTTTAATTGTTTAAGATATAATTAACTATGGGTGCTTACCTCTATAAGGAATTAGGAACCCAGATAATAGAAACATATCTGATGTTTATATTAGATAGGGGAATCGTCGTTCACAAATTTTACAGACCAAATAAGAGTCATAAATTTCTTAGTTTAAATGATTGAGTCTACTAACAAGTGATATGCTTATCTTTCGGGATGATGTTTACTTGTGGTATTGTGCTCAATTATCTAAACTATTAAATATATGAGATCCATCTAGTCTCATTTTTCAAAATCAAAATACTATATTTCAAAATCAAAATTATATATATATATATATATATATATATATATACACACACACACACACACACATACATACATACATACATACATACATATTAAATTAAATTATTTTAAAGACAACCAAAAAATTCCCGAAAGTTGACCGACAGTGGGAGGGTCGGCGATTGAGTTTCCTTTCAATCCCTCTTGACCACAATCAACGGGTAGCGACCCATTCATTATCCTCAGCAGCCGCACCAACACTCAGGCCAAAAGCCAGGTTAAGGTCCACCATCGATGCTTTCTTTGACAGTCGAGTATCAGGATTGTCATAAGAGGCAACTTGATCGACCCCAGGTTCGAGTGTCTTCTGCTTCTTTTTCTTTGTAACTTGTTTTTTCTTATTCTTTAACTTAGAAGATGAAGGAAGTCGAAAGTCTCCCAAAGCTGGGAGCTGAACATTCATGCCTTTCTTGCTCAAATCATCAGTCATGGTTTGGATCGAAAGGCTTTGAAGTGAGTTGATGGGAATTTCATAACTCAAGTCTCATGCCCTTATTTATAGGGCTGGTTGGGGAGGAAAAATAAGGGATAATTTCTGTTAGATTAATTTTCTCAATTTTTGTGCAATTTATTGCTTTTCAATTTTTCTGTTCTTATTGAAGCGGTCGCCATCAAGGAGTGAGTAAATTGTAGACTAATATATATACTATAAAATGTCAGCACGAATCTCGAAGAGATCAAACGACTAGAAACACAGGCTTACAGATGAAGTTCTAGAGTAAAGAACACAAGCTTCACCAATAAATAGTCAATCGGCTTTACGAAAGAATCGACCGACATAAAATCTAAACCGATTGAGGTTTTCGATTAATGAAACCTTCAAGCAAGAGGGAATAATCAAATAAATGAGTATTTTTTGTCAAGCAAATGAATCTCTACGAAAAAAGTATGGTTGACCTCTGCAGTCGATCGATGTATGCATTCGACGGTCGACCGACACATGCGGTCAACCTTAAACTTTTAACAATCAACCAAAGCCAACTTTTGTGTCTTTTGCTAAGTAAATTTTATTTCGACAGACATGGCGATGCAATCATTCAGACAGTTATAACAACTTTTTTTTCCCCATAAGTAATTGTATTCTGAGGCCTCTATAAATAGGTCATGACATCAAAAAATGCACGTTTAAAGCTTTACACTAAGGATTCTCTTGCACTCTTGAACTTTCTCTCATCTCTTTCCTTTAAGCTCTAACTCTTGAGGTGTGTTTTCCAAAAAGAAGATTTGGGATTAAATGGGGTTGAATTGAGAACCATTTAGGCTTGAATTGAAGAATATAAGGAAGAGAGGGATGATTGAGTCATAAAAATAAACTAGAAAATAAGAGAAAAAAAGGAGGATGAAGGGATAGTTTATTTGGAAGGAGAATGATGAATTTGATTGCCTATCTTAACAGAGGAAAAAAAAATCCAATTTAAAGGTTTTGAGGATTTACAAAAATATAATTTTTTTTCCTCCAATCTTGGCTCATGCTCTTACTCCCATGCATAAAAATGGTTATGAATGTGTCTGCTCTAAAATGATATGCACGGATATCGAGGCAATATGTGGTATGTTGCCGTCAAATTGGCTACCCTCAGCCGTCTTTTCTTTTAACGGAAGACTTTTCCTCCAATGAAGGGCATTTCCTCCAACAGAGATCTTTTCCCTCAAACGGTGGATTTTTCTCCCAATAGAGGACTTTTCCTTCTATCGGGCACCAGAACGCAACGACTCTCCCGACAGAAAAACTTCAAAATGATTGATCCAATGGTCGATAAAGTACCCAATAGTACACACCTACACAAAAAGATTAAAATATAATATACTAACCCCTTTCAAAGCAAGGGTAATATTGTAATTTACTTTTAGGGTAATATTGTAATTTGCTTTTGGTCCTCCTATCATCTATAAATTGAAGGGATCTTTCATGTAAATGAGTTTTTTTTCTTAGTTCCACCAATTATAACATGTATTTCTAATGGAGTAAAACGGGTCCACGAGCCGGGAAAATTCCATTCGCCTTGACAGGGCAAGTCTTCATCTTCTCCTCTTCTCCTCTTCTCCTCCCTTCCTCTCTCTCTCTCTCGCTCAATCTCCTTTTCTCGGTCTCCAACGCTCTATCACTTAGACTCAATCTACCAAACATATTTGAATTCAACAGTGTGAGTAGAAGTATTGGAAGGAGGATATCATCAAATTTGAGTGGCAATCATGGATCACAAAATATTGATGTTTAATATTGTAGATGTTCAATGATATTATAGAAGGCATGGGAGACGTATGGCTCATAAAAATGCAAACCCATGCAAAAGTTACTCTAATTTAATTTTTATTGAACTTGGCAACCACTAAAGTAGTGCTCCAATTTTGCTTAGCAACTTTAAATCATCACCCATCAATGTGAGATCTAGCATTTGCCCATTCAAACGCATCTTAAAAACTGTATATAATTATTCCTTTTTTTTTTTAATTTCTATTCTAAAAAATATGAATTGCAGCTTTAAAGCCAATATGAAATTTATGTCGATAAATTATAGTGTTTAAAATGGAAATTAGGAGGTGATTTTTTTCACCTTTGAACCTTTCACCATGAAAATATTTCATCGCATCTATGAGTTGTTTTTAATTATATAATTGTACATAGGATCTTTCCATTTAATTTTTAAACTATAAAATGGAAAGTGCAAGTCTCTATAGAGAGAGGCCGTTGGAGACATTCCAAGACAGGCCCAGATCTAATTAGTCCGGACTAAGTAAGGCCCAAATTTTGCCCATTAATGTGGGAAGAAGTAAGTTTGCACGTCAATTCAGTTAAATTCTTATATATATATAATATAGAGAGAGAGAGAGAGAGAGATGTATATTGGATGCAATTCTAACTGTAGATGATATTAAGATTTGTGGTTAAAGAGCAAGGGAAATGAGAGAGATTTTGGTATATAATTTTTTCTTAGTGATATGTTCTTATCTTTGGGGATCATAATATATGATGTAATAAATTATAAGAATGTGAATAAAGTGACTAGTATGTCAAATTTTATAGCTTTCTAGAGTTAATTTGGGGCAGTTGTAGCTTATTAATAAGCCGATAAAAAATAATCTGCAATTTTAAAAATTGCGATGGCTATTGTTTTTTTTTTTTTTTTTTTTTTTTTTTTTTGAAAGCTAAACCGTAACAAGTTAGGAACGGTGTGAAAATACTAATTTCACCAGTTTGAAAACATTATTTTTTGAAAAATTTACCAAAACACCCATATGGGTCTAGGTGTGTTTCAAAAACGCACCGCACCAAATAAGCTGCCTCAAATGGGGCCTAAATTGACTGGTAGTTGTGCACAAGGCAATAACATTGAACTAATTTTAAATTAAGGATGAGTGCCATAGATAAAGTTTCAGAGAACAAATCTTAGTTTGTAGCCAAATTTCTTTAAATACTCTCTACAAATATAAGACTTCATGTGTCCAAAAACAAGCAATCAAGAAAGAGCAAGAAATGACGCATGAGCATCTTTCAAAAAGTTCTATTTTTAGGTGATTGCAAATTTGATGAACCTAACCTGCCGAGCATAATTCATGATAAGTCACTTATTAAGTTAAAATTAGAATCTTGTAATGATTTAATCATTTTGATCTATTAAATGATTTAGAATTTTGGGTAATATCAAGTATGATGAATACCAAAATGTAATTAACTATCAATAATTAACAGAATTTGATTCGAACTTATTGAATGAATTAATCGATTTAAATCAAATAGCAGTTTAATTAATTTGAGTCAATTTGAAAACATTATGAACTTGGCTTAGCTCACCCATACTAAGTGGATATTCATTCGGATCAAGCTTGCATTTAGCCAGATATGCATATGTACATATATCTATATGTATATGTATGTGTGTGTGAGAGTATATAATCGACTTATTTAAGTTTTATTTTTAAGCTTAGCATGCACTTTACTTTTAAAAATTAATCAGTAGTACAATTAAATTTGTAAGTCTAATTGAATAGTTAATTAAAAAAAATGAAATTAGGTAAAAATAATTGACACCAATTAAGAATTACATAAACAATATAATAAATTAGATAAATTAAGTTTTGTTAGGTATGAATCATATATCAGGTGATGCATTTCTTTTAAGGGGCTGAATATTCGCCAAGGTGGAGATTTGTTAGGTATGACTCTGATACCAATTGTTGTGCAATTTAGGGCGAACAAAACGCAAATCCAGAAGAAAAGCACAGATTTAACAAGGTTCAACAAAGATGCCTACATCATTGGGAGCAAAGGGAATATTCTGGAGAAGAATTTATTTGGAACGATTCTAAGCAAGAGATTTTTGACTTCGGCAATTTGGCAACTGAGCATAGGAGTTCTGGAGTGTCGCAGGAAAAGTTTGAGTGGTTCAGTGAAGAAGATTCAAGCAAATCGCAGTAGCAGATGAGGCGTTTGGCGCAAATTATTTTGCCATAGGCGAATCACAACATCTCACTGGAAGTTCGGCGAGGGTTTTCACGATTCTACACGGCAACATTCGAGGAATTGCTCAGGCGGTTCGGAGCAGGAACAGAAGAGTTCAACCAGGTGAACAGCGAACAGTGGTGGTTCGTGAATTTCACAGATTGTTCGCAAGTTTGCTGCAGGAGGAATTGCAACAGGTGGAGTTCGCGTGCAGTTACTGCAAACATGAGCCTCGTTTTGCGGACAGAGAACTTCGGCCAGCGAAATTTGTCAGTTCGTCGCATGAGAATTTGTGACAGGTGGAGTTCGGCAGGATGCATGAAGCGAGTAGACGTGACTATTCGCGAACAGGGGTTTCGCTGAAATATTCTGCGAACAGGTGCGAAATGATTCGGAGCTCGCGAGATAGCAGTTTGGCTGAGGTGCTGGTGCGAACATGATAAGTGTTGTAATTGGCACGATTTACCAACCCATTTTGGTATAAGAAACTCCATGATGTTTTTCTCCCAAGGGGCTGGATATTCGCCAAGGTGGAGATTTGTTTGTATGACTCATATACCGGGTGATGCATATCTCCTAAGGGGCTAAATATTCGCTAAGGTGGAGATTTGTTAGGTATGACTCATATATCGGGTGATGTATTTCTCCTAAGGGGCTGGATATTCGTCAAGGTAGAGATTTGTTAAGTATGGCTCATATACCGAAAATTTGGAGTCTCTTGGAATAAAGAGGGGTGTCTCCTGGTAAAAATGAGTGCTTCGTGGAATTTAGTGGGTTGGGGGGAGCGAGGGCGTTTTAGTAATTTATCTATGAATTTTTATCTATAAATAGATATGTAACCCTATGGGTATGTGAACCGAACTTTGTAACTCCTCTGAAATAGTGAATTCGCCGCTGTGCTCCTGAGGATATAGGCATCTTTACCGAACCTCGTTAAATCTGTGTTTTTCTTATGGATTTGCGTTTTGTTCACCCTAAATTGCACAACAAGTTTCTTCTAATCATACAATAGAAAAGGATTGCAACAAATTAATGTATTAAAATACATAAATGAGAAAATATTGCATCAAGCCCAAATAAAGATTTGCTAACTAGTCAACTGAGTCGGGGATGGCGTGAGCTTGGCTTGTTAGGTAATTGAGCTCAGTTCACAAGTCACTTAACGAGTCGAGCCAAAGCTAGTTCACAAGCTACTTGATGAGTCGAGCCAAAGCTCGGTCACAAGTCGGCTTGACTTACTTACACCCCTAGATTTGCTTAAAAAGAGTTTAATAAAATAATTATACATTAAAAATATAGCTGAACGAGTCTCTAGGAAATTCAACAAATCTCGCTAAATGGATTCCAAAGGACTTCATCAGAATAGTCGAAAATCGGAGATGATATGCATCATTTCCTTCGGTCGGCCATAGTTCTGACCGAATGAAAGTATAGCCGAACGAAAGAAAATGAGGCATCTGATCCGAGATATAGTTAGCTACAGCTAGTTCCCTCAACTTATTCCGGAATTCTTAACAAAGATGGTCATAGAGCACGTTATTAAATATCTCTACAATCTTCTGAGAATGCCGCTTGTCCGAAGAGAGCTGTCTATCAAATTATGGTGATACTCCCTCGACTTGAAGGTCCAAGTTCACTCTAACAACATGAGAGCCTCTATCGAGTATTCTCTCGAAGAGATACACCAAAGATTTTCTAGCTGACTGAATGATTATCAGGCGATCAAATGGCAACTCATGCTGGCTATCAAATACGCCTCTTCAAGTAGTTACAAATACAAAATATTTCCGCCATTAGTTATGGATATTAAAGGGTCCCGAAGTCGGTGGAAATATGAAACAGTTTAATAATGACTTGTAATTTCCCTATTAAAATAGGGATAAACCTATAACTTCGCTAGGTACCCCTACGATCTATAAATCGTCTTTTCCTCTATACCTCTCTTTTCATTCCTCTAGTCCATCCCTCGCTCTATACCTTAGGTATGATCCACAGGACATTTTTGAATTTAACAATAATATAAGTGAACTTAAGAAGCCTTTCAAAACATTGAAATAAAGAACTGATTGGGCCCAAAATTAAATTTAATTGAATATAGGTGCAGAAATTCAACAATGATCCTCTACGTGCGAAGACTCACTCATAAAAGTCATGTCGGCATAACAGTGCGTCACAGTAAATCATTTCTGTCATACAGCATTTAAGCTTAAATTTAATTCATAATCATATTTTTCTTCTATTTTTTTCAGTCAGCTTTTATTTTATCGTATTAAAATATGGCCGCAAATAAGATTTTATTAAATGTATGGGCCATGCATGTGGGCCTAACATGTTTTGGAAATGGGTCTCTGGGCCCCCATGGGGTAATTCAGCCAGTCGGTGATAATTAGTACAATTTGGGATCAATTTTTATTTCTTATTTAAAATATATTTAATTAATATATTTTAAATAAAAAACCCAAACAGCTCAACATCAAGATTAGTGTAAAGGGGAGCGCATCCAACGGTCTGCAAGACTAAAGAAGATTAGTGGTCCTTCCAACGAAGCATTAAATTATCACCGCTAATGGAATAGCGTGCAAGTCTGTTTCTCATGTGTGATGGCATTATTTCTTTTTGGTCAAATCACACGGTTCTCGTGAGGGAATTTTCAACAATAATCCCTCTTCTTTTTTCCCTTTTTCTTTTTTCTTTTTTTCTTTTTGTTTTTAATTTTAGTTTTCTCTTCTCTATGTAGGTTATAAAATTTTATTCTTCTGTGACTAAAATATTTATTATAATATTTTATTTTTATTGAATTTATTTTATAACAATATTTTTTTTTATTGCTCCCTAATATACCATATGAATTTAGCAGTTTATAAATTATTCAAAAAGTTTTCCATTGTATTTTTTTTATTCACGACATTAGGGCTGTCAAAGTGGAGCTGTTATTGCATGAAGACGCTTGTGTCCGGTGTCCAATTCGATTTTCTTTTTGAAAAAAAAAATAAATTATGACCCACTATTAATTGATTTACCGTACACAAATTTGTGCACGGCGAACATACCTAATAATTTAAAATCACTATGAATACTTTTTATTCAGCTCATGAAGAATCTCGTATTTGATTTGTTCGTTTGCATTCGGTTATATATATATATATATATATATATATATATATATATATATATATATATATATATATATATATAAAAATTGATGAGTAGTATTTTAAAAAATTTTAAGTAACAACAAGGCGATAAAGATTTATATTCAATTAAAATTATTTAGAAAAACAAAATAAAAATATATTAAATTATATTAAAATTATATTTTAATTTAAATATGAAGATTTAAATCTCACCACAATATTGAACATCGTATGGTTGAGTGATTATGATGATCAAAATGATTTTTTGTTCATGAACCGCTAGCAAATGAGCCAAACACGAAAAAGTTACTGTTAATCAAAATATAGACAGCTCGAGCACCACTCGATTACGAGTTGTAATATTTTTTAGGCTTATTTACAATCCTACTTGACATATAATATGTTTCATGGGCATAAAATTGTCAATTTAATATTAAAATACTAAATCTAAAGTAAAAGAAAATAAATAAATAAATTGTTTGTTGTTGGAAATTTTATTGAACATGGCGCATGTGGGCGGCGTCGTCCGCTTGCACCTCACGTCACCTAGGCCAGCCTTGCATGCTGCTCTTACAAGTTACTCATTTTTAATGATTAAAAGAGCCAATCAAACCCACGTTCCCACCCCCAAGTTTTTCTTAGCACGTTGCTGCTCCGAAATCTTCAAAGTTTGGTGGTTTCCAATAATTTCTATATTAAACTTCGGTAAATGTTAAAATTGAATGTGAGAGATTAAATCCTAATCTACTCAAGTTTGTCTAATTATGGAACAGACTAACAATAAATTTGAACTGCTGAAGTAAATAAGATTTTCCCAAACTATAGTATAATTAGAGCCTTCCTCGGTACGCTCAAACTCTTAATGGCTCATTTGGGAAGATATACTCCTAAGCATTCATGACTCGTTGCTAAAAGAACTCAGCTAACATAATAAGCTTGCAACCCCTACTTGCCTAAGATTTCTAATTGCTCTTCTTTGTCATAAATATTCAATTGGGTTATTTTAAACAAATTAATTCAATAGAATATTTAAGAGTTCTTCTCTGTTTAGAAATTAGAGGATTGTGATTGTATACTATAGATGATATTGAGGTTTCAAGAGCACTTTTCTTGAGCTTTCTCTCTTGCCCAATTCTCCTAAAAAAACATGAATCAAAAGTCTCTCTAGTACATTGAGATCCCCACATCGATAGTGTGTGACACATGGAAATATTCCATATTCGACAATGAAACTGATTGTAATATGGAGGATTATTGCCACATGTGTGCCCTAATCCAAGAACTCCGCACTAACAAACTACATGAAACTACCGATTAGTAAAACAAGAAGAAGCTCATCCTAACACAAGCGACACATGTAGCAACATAGGGTTTGTGCCAGCAATAATCAGAGGATCCAGATTCAAACTACAAGCTTGTTGCGAAGACGAAATCGGTTGTCAATTACTAAATAGCAAAGATTCAGATAGACAAAAGCATTTAGATTATTTGTGACTAGTGCCCATAAAGAAGCCCTTAGAGACTAAAAGGCCACAAAACCAACAAGACCATGCATTGACATCCAAAGAAAAAAAATTAAGTGGAATAAATGATGCTATTTTTAGAACAGATTCCTCATTCAGAATCTGCAAAAAACAAAATAGATCACATCTTCACCCAAATCATATATGTGTGCAAGTCAGAGAGCACATCCTATTATATATGAAGTTATATATCGCAGTAAACATCTCAATTAGAAACAACAACCTCAGCAGAGTTTAATCAACCAAAAAAAGAAAAAAAAAATTATAGCAACTAAAACTATCTGCTGCAATTTGAGATCTGCGGCCCCAAACCCAGCCATGGCTGGCAGATGTCCTCCTGCTTCACAGAAACAGCATCTTTTGAGCCTTCTTTGCTGCTCAGTTGATACGGTGCCTTAGCAATAATCCTGATAATTAAGCCATAAACAACATCATTAATCAAATATTGCTCAGCTTAAGTACTTGCTTATAGTAAAAAATTATTGGGAAAAAAAAATTATAAAAAGCACCTCACCTTTCCTTTCTCTTCTCCAGAAAGCGGTGGAGTGATGCCTTCCTTGCGATTGGGAGATCTGTTTCAACCAAAATAAATTAAAACTAATTATTCGAACAACTAGACAATAACAAAGCCAACCACTCCGAGCCATCTATAGCTAAATCTTTACTCTGGTCAGTATTGATAAATTAAGAATAACACACCAAAACTTTATTAAAAAACTAGTCTATCAATGACTGCAGAAGCAGTTGATTAAAAGATTATCTTTAAAGCTCGGTTTGTTATCCGATTATAGGGAGGATTTAGAAAAGATTTAGCTAGATCTAGAATGTGTTAAATTCCACTATTTATAGGATCTGATTAATACAATAATCTTCTAATTAAATAAATAATCAAATAATCTCACAGTGAGTTTTAGCAGTTGTTCTGCTAAAGAATTTTTAAGTTTTAAGGAAAAAAAATAGATGAAAATATTTTGATTAAAGTTTTAAAAAGAATTGATCTCAAAGTTCCTAAAAATTAGATTTTGCAGCTTGTAGACAGACAGTCCCTGAAGAACAAAGTGACTAGATTGTCATGGAGTCCTGATCCACCGACCACTCTGACTTTCCGGTGAACTTGCTTAAAAATTGCTTAATCAAACAGCTAGACCAGCAGAAAAAACAAGAAAACACGATGGCTTACCAGAAAAGCTAGGTTGCGGCCGAGGCGGGAAGCTCGCCGGAGGATTGGGTGGTGGAGCAGGGCAACTCGGGAGATCGGCGGCGGCGCTTGGAGGCGCAAGAGAGAAATTTTGAACACCTGGACCGGACCCTTTGCTCGCGAGCTGCATCAAATCCCGAGCCTTCTCGGCCGGGAAATTGTCAAAAACAAGCACCTTTCCGCCGTAGAATATCGTCAGCTGAGCCATCTCCGGCTGCCTGAAAACCAACCACCGTATACAAAACAAAGGTTTAGAAAACGACAAGTGAATTAATGCTGCAAAATTGCATGATCGATTTATCCAATAGTTAAGAAAAAAATCTTCAGTGGACAGAAATATCGAACATACTTATCGGGCTGAAGAGGAAACAGCTCAATGGATTTCGTATCGTCATCCTTCGCGCCGGCGTTATCGTTGCCGGAAACATCAACACCGGGAAGCAAACACATAGTGGTCGGAGGACGGTACGCCTCCGGTTTACCTGAATAATAGCATAAAACAAAAATTTAAGAGGAGAATCTAAAAATAAATAGATCAAAGTCGGAACAACAGGGCGAAACAGCGAAACTGAAAGGGAGCATAAGAAATTATAGCGAATAGCTCGAAAAAACGAAGAAATCCCAGAGAACACTTTCGATTCTGAATCTACAAACAAAAAACTCAAAAAGCAAGTAAAAATACCTAAAACAGAGGGATCAATCGAGCGAATAGGCCGCCCAAGTCCAAGATCTGCGGGACAACCCTTCTCCTTGATATACTGACTCAAAAGACTACAAGTAAGCGAGAAGCTCGACTTCTCCGGCCGCCTTCCCATCTCCGAATAGCTCGCCATCTCCACTATCTTCTCCGGCGAATCGCACAAACTCTGCAAAAATTTCTTTTTTTTTCAACAGCTCTGTACAGTATTTCTTTTTTTTTCTTCGCTTTAGGCCTTCGTTTCCGCTTCAATCCAAACAAGGCCGCGACTTTATAAAGTGGAATCGCGTGAGGCGAGAATGGCGCGGATTTAAAGCACGTGAATATGAGAAAAAATATTTAATTTGATAGAAAATGATAAAATTTTATGTTGAAAATGGTGGGTGGTGGAGAACACGAGGTGTGTTTCCTGGAACTTCTCCTCTGGTCCGCGAGAACGGCACGCGAATATTAATAAATTGAATTGAACATATTTGAAAAAAATAAAGAAGAAATAAAAAATTAAAGGGAAAAGTGGTTAGTTTCGCTTTCGTCTGTATAGAGAGAGAAATCACGTGGGAAATGTTGAGTTTTTTTCTTAGACGGCACCGTACAGCCTACGAAACGGTCGAAAACGTCACGAGATCTTTTTCCGGGGGAGCGCGAGGACTTCAGGGGGGGGGGGGGGCTGCATTTGGAATTGTTGAATGTGGGGGGCTGCATTTGGAATTGTTGAATGTGGGGGGCTTACTAATAAATTTTTCTTTTCTTTCGTTTCAAGTTTGTCAGAGAAAATTTTGATTTTGAAATATTTTTTTTGATAAAAATATTGACATAAATCAATTAAAATTTATTTGGAGGATTTACGTATATAATACTCAAAATTACTTGTATATATTAAAAATATCAACATGAAACTCAAAGAGAATGAATGATCAAATGGAAAGAGTCTCTTTTTGAGATAAGCAATAAACAGACAATCTATGGTTGAGCATGAAGCCGCATCGCCAAACTCGCAAGAGATTCAAGCTTTGGAGATGGTTTCTCAGTCGATAGCGGCAAGGCCCGTTGAAATTGAGTAGTGAATTGTCATGATAGTGAGTCTCGTCGGATATACCGATTGGGCTGTGACAAAATCCGCTTAAGCTCTTGCAAGGTTGAGACATTTGATTGAGGTGATGAACCAACCAAGCAAGCTTGACAAAATGCTAAGGAAGAATCAACAATTTTAATGGAAGACAGAATGTAAGGAGGCTTTCAGAAACTTGAAGGATTTCTTGGTATCACCACCACTGATCTAGAGTTCGAAATAGGCAAAAGAACTGTCACTGTATCACGGAGTCGGCCGATAGGCTGTCAGCTCAGTTATGGTACGAGAGGAGGCAGGAAAGTAGTACTTGGTCTACTTCACGAGACGAGTGCTTTATGTTGCTAAAACCAGGTATCCAATAATGAAAAAACTAACCTTTGCTTTGATTTTTCCAGTCAGATTTTCTGGTTGACTTCTCTGTGACAGAGGAGCATAATGAAGGAGTTGTCTTTTACGACAGTACATGGACCCTATATGTCAATGGAGCCTCAAAGTAAGCAAAAGTAGGGCAAGGTCTGGTTCTATGCAGTTCGACCATAGGGCATCTCTACCAATTATTCTTAACATAATTCAACGCCATAAAAAAATCAAACAATGTATGAAGGGTTGATCACCAGACTCTGCATGGCCTATGAAGTAGGCGACTAAGACCTAGTGAGGCCTGACTCCCGGCTAATTGTGAGTCAGGTCAACGGAGAATTCAAAGCCAGGGATGAGATGATGACCAAATTTCTTGTCAAGACTAAGAAAGAAATCAAAAGATTTACGACTTTTTACATCGAGCATGTCAGCCGAAGGACAATCAAGTCACTAACATTCTATCCAAGCTCATCTATTTGGGAGGAATACCGAGAAAACTCACCTTGCTAACAATTAACAAGCCAAAAGCTAAGAAAAACAGAGGAGAGTGTCAAAGAACCAAGACACTATTGAATCAAGGCTTACCTATTAATCGACTAAAAGTTATTCTGGAGGTCTCTATCTTCAGTATACCTGAGATGCCTAAGGGAAGACAAAATCTAAGATGTGCTCCGAGAATTGCACTCCGGGGAATTTGGCAGCCACTATGGAGGAAAAATCTTAGCTTACATTGTACAAAGGCAAGTATAATTATAACCGACACTCTTGAAATGTGCTGCAAAATTTTCAAGAATGTGTGAGCAATGTCATAAATACTCCCCATTACATCATCATCCAGCTTGATGGCTGCAACCCATAGTTAGTCCTTAGTCGTTCACCATGTGGGAACTAAACATTCTTTGTCCTTTACCTTCATCGAAGGACAAGAGGAAGTTCCTCCTTGCTTAGATCACTGCATAGGGGTTTAGGAATTTCATATAATTCAACTTGATCTGCAGATATAGGCTATCACTCGTGATTATCACTGACAATGGTGACCTAATTTGTGGATAAATAGGTGAAAGGCTTCTGCACAAAGCTGAGCATTAATTGAAGCTCTATTCGATTCAGCATCTTAGGACAAACGAGGAGGCCGAGGCAGCTGATAAGCTCATTCTAAACCTATTAAAGAAAATGGTTGGAGGAGCCCAGGGAAGTTGGGCAGAATTGTTACTGTTAGTGTTTGGGCAATCCACACAATGTCGTCGTCACCTACTTGCCAAACCTCATTATGTTGGCTCTTGGAAAGGAGTTAGTATTAATAGTGGAGTATGATAGTCATAATCAAAAGGTCGTCACAGCCTCTTCATTTCCAAAAGACGAACTGGTTGGATGGCAGCAAGCTAATATCTTGGGGGCAATGCTAGCACTCGACCTTATAGAGGAACACAAACCAATTCAATGCTCTTGCAGGAGGAGATAAAGAGACGAATCACTTGCTACTTCGGCTAACATGTTTGGGAGAAGACCTTCGTCCCCGACGACCTAGTCCTAAGGAAGGCTGATCAAGTAACTCGCAAACAGGTTGTCGACAAGCTTTACCAAACGTGAAGCAGATTGCACATAATCAGTCAGAAAGTTTCGTCGAGAGCTTATCAACCATAACATATGTCAGAAAAGAGCTCCCTTGAACTTGAAACATTGATGATTTGAAGAGATTTTTCTCTTAAAAAGAAATTCTTGTGTATGCATCGGAAAAAGAGGGTATCGTCGACCAATATGTAAATTAAAATTTATCATTGAAGTATTGTTTGCTCAATTGATCTTACTCAAACAACCGTCAGGTTATTTTAACGCACATGCAAAGACCTCTGAAATTACCTACCTCCTTTCTCCTCCTTCAACAGTGATTGAATCGCGCATACAAAGACCTCTGCAACCTACCTCCTTTCTCCTTCTTCATCAATGACGAGATCGCATGTACAATGACTATTAAAACTCTCAGTTTTCTCCTCCTTCGATAGCGACAAGATTAGTCGTACAAAACGCCTAAAACTTCCAACTTTATGGACGAAGCTGGCAACGAGCTTAACGATGGGTGTTAATTTGGTTGTTATTTGAATATTTTGGGTGCTATGAGTATAGATATTGAAGTTTAGATGTGAAATAGGTACTATTAGTTGCTTTGAGTTCTATGTATGTAAATCCCCAAAATCTATATTATACCATCTTAGAATATCATAGAAGGAGTTTACATATGTTTACTAAATTTTTTAGATCAATTAATAATAATTTTTAATTAATTGTTATGATTTTATAATTTTTATACTTCCTTAAAAACTTAAAATAATAAATAAATACATTATATATACCTATATGTAAAGCAAAGTATAATTGAATGGTCTCCTATACGTACGTGCAGTGTTAATTAAATTAACTAAAAGATTAATTAGCCGGCTCAATCATTTATTTTTAAACTAATGATTTTCAAACGTAAGGTATGCACCAAAATTCAAATTTTTAGACAGTATTTTAAGATTTTAGGTGGGATAGCACTATGGATGGCGTGTCCAAGACAACAATGATGGGTTATTAAGTCATGCAGATGTTTTGTTTAAATTAAAGCTTAATAATTAGTCTAAAAAACTAATTAATGTTGCTCCGCAAAGGAATTAGGCTAGAAGAGTGACCGTTAATCAAATTTTATTCTCTTAAAATCTTCTACGAACAAATAGGTAGTGAAATAAAATATGCTACAATTGTCTTGCATATAATGTAAAGGATTGTAGGAGTATGTCATTGTACATATAGGCAAGATTATAAAATATAGACTGTAGTTTTGATCTCCAATAAAAATAGTGTTCAACAATGGTTGAAAGAAAGTGACAACAATTAGGGCAACATCAATGGCATTATCAATTGACATAAGGTGAAGGAAGACTAGAAGTTGAAGTCAGCCAATGGTTCGTGTTGACAATGATTGGCAAACTGCGACAATGATAGTGAAGGTCAATATCCATCAACAAGCAAAAAATTAGCATACATTAATTATGAGATCTCTCTCAAACTTTCAAATATTTTCTAAACTTTGAATCCATTAATGACATCGGAATTCGACAAAAATGAGATTATTAAATTTGTGTCTGCAAAAACATTCTTTTTTTATAAATTTACTGAAAAATGTAGGTCATAGGATAATGAATTTGATTTTAAAAATCTCAGTTCAAATACTTATGTCAAAATTCATCTTTGATTGGATAAATATTCTGTAAAATATCACTTGTGATGGTTTAAAGTAAATTTACATTATATAATCTGTCACCCATTTTTAAAAATAATTGTCATGGTCAAAATAACAAAATTGATTATATGGTATAGTCATATATGTTGCCTATAGATTAAACTTTATATAGCTAACTTTGCAGCCCATTGGTTTTCATTTGTAGTTGAGAGGTAGTAAAGAACTTTGGTCAAGTTTTGAATCAAGGACCAGCAACGTTAATAGCCTAAATTTATGGGTAAGTTCAACATTAAACTATGAGCCATAAAATTAACTTTGTAGGCGGCATTTATGATTCGTACTTGAATGGATTAAGGCATTGTGCAACTTCAAACTTAACAGTTTTCTAGTTGTTAGTAGTTAATAATTATTCTCATTCACTGGCTTTCTTATATTGGTTTAGATTCTCATTATGACCGTTGAATGGGAATATGAGCTTACACCACCCTTCTACATATAATTATGCTATCAATATAATGCAATGCAATATCAGAGTTGAAGTAAGTAAACCTGATTTACAATTTAGAATGGCGATGCACATACCTAGAAGTAGATGTAAATGTAAGTTGAAAAACATAAGAGTAACATATATTTTAAAGGAGAAGGCTATGGCACTATCTTGCCAAAGATTATTGTGTGATAAGTCCAAAGGGAGATAATACATTGTAGTTCTTGCGGGATAGAGTAGATATTTTTCAGATGGTATTAGTGAAAGCCATGAGAGATGAGTTAAAATGGTTCGGTGGTAGAGTATTGAATACAAATGAGAGATTCGTTTACATCCATTTCATGGAGGACGCCAAGCTGTAATACATGTTTTAGTCGTGACAAATCTTTGTAGGATTTCACATATGATTCAAATACCTTCGAAACTTCAAAAAAACTTTAAAAATGAATTACATGGTTTGTCTTATATATAATTTTCACAAGGAAAACTCTTTATTTATTCAAAATGCTCTCCTTCATCAATAATTAAAAGTGGATAGTGGAGATAAATATCATAAAAATATTATTTAGAATACTATTTATTTAAGTATTATTTAGTTACTTTTACGCCTTTTTAATATGTGCTTAACATGGCATTTTGTTTTTCTTTCAACCAACTATACTATTGATGCGTGTCGAAAGATTTATGACAGTTGACTGATAATTTAACATCTTAGCATTGTATGAAGATCCAACATGCATAAAAATAATTGAGAAATAGCAGGAAGAGACACCAAGTCTTTTTATATGGAAAAACTTTATTAGGAAAAAATAAAATCACGGGGCATGGTCTAGTCAAAGTAATTCACTTTGTAATTGAAAAGACATTGGTATATTATTATCTTGAATTAGAGAAGAAGAAATTACACAGCTAATAATCTCAAGCATATAACTGTAGTACAACATTAAAAATCATAATTGGGCTACAACATAAGTAATTCTTGGCTATAATATAAATAGCTAGCCACAAAGACCTTGGATGGTGGTTGTAATAGTAGTAGTTGGTCAAATAAATTGTACTTGGAAAATGTAAGAATAATAGTTTGTCACAAAGTTGACAGTAAGTGTTTGAATTAGCATAGTTGGTCATAGAGGACATTGTTAGAGCTATAATAGGAGTTGGCCCCATAAGTCATTGTTGGTGACCACGTTACTAAGCTTCAATGACTATAGTTGGTGATTGTAATAGCATTAGTTGGTCACATAAGTCGTATTTGGGTATTGTAATAACTTCAATTAGCCATTGAGGTTGTAGTTGCATACTACAATAATGTTGATTGCCCACAGAAGTCGTATTTGGAGGTCGTAATAGATAGCTTCATTTCGTCATGAAAAGTCATAATTGGAGGCTGCAATAGCTTTTGTTAACCATAAAGTCCCTTGTTGGTGACTACAATAGCTTTAGTTAGCCAAAAAGTTCATAGTTTGAGACTGCAATAGAGTAGTTGGCCGTAGAGGCCATCAATGGAGATTGCAATAGCTTTAATTGGCCATCGATGTTGTAGTTGGTGACTGCAATAACATCAGTTGGTCATGGAAGTCGTAGTTGAAGGCTTCAATAGCGTTAGTTGGCCATAGAGGCCGTAGATGGAGACTGCAATAACAGTTTGCTACATAGGTCGTAGTTGCTATCATATACCTTAGTTGTTAGATGCAGTAGCAGTTAGTCACATAAGCCATAGATGGTCACATTGGTCGTGGATGCTAGTTACAATAACAATTAGCCACATAGATCATGGTTGTAAGTTGTAGTAGCAGTTGAATACATATATTGTAGTTGTTCGCATAGGGCATGGTTGAAAGTTGCAGTAGCACATAAGTTGTCTGCAGAAGTTGCAGTAGTACTTAGCTATATGGATCATAGTTAGTCACATAGGTCGTGGTTAGTAGCTACTATAACATCAATTGGCCTTAGAAGCCATAGTGGGAAGCTTCAATAGTAACATGCCACATAAGTCGTAGTTAATGCTATGTCGGTCGATGGCTGCAACAATTTTCTCAAGTTTATTATTTTATACCAGAGGCAATACTTATCAGTATAAAACATATAACAAAATTTTAGTCGTCTGGAGAAAGTCGTTGTATTATGAATATGGTGGTTGTAAGCAGTTATCGCGTGATCTTCATGACCACGTTGTTTTTACATCATATTCGAGATACATCATTACTCCACTTTCGAATTACTTTGTTACACCGTATTCATAATACTTTGCATGAAAATATAGTTCGTCAATGGTGGCAAGCAAGGGGTGGTTGGCGATGGTTTACGTCGCCTGGCATGCCACTACAGAAAATTAGTAAATTTGCATCGATCAAATCGATGCTAATTGAATGCAAGCTGAAGATATTTGTGAATTATGATCAGATTTATGTTAGATTTACGTACGATATTTTCTGCGGATAATTCGGGGGTCGATAATATTTTTTCAGTCAATTTTGTGTCGAAATCTTCCAACGCAAATAATTAACGTCATTATTTTGCGTCGTCATGGTGTCATACTTCACGTGTGTAGAATTTTATATCTGAAAACATCAAACGAAAAAGAATATCATTGAATTATCATAGCATTTGTGGCGGGTAATATTGATGAGCGATGTGCCGTCATTTTGGACGTAAAATGAACACAAATTCGATGCAAAACTCAGATATAGAAAAAAAAAAATCAAAATATTAATTACATTTCTACACCTTGCATACAAGATTTACTCCACATCACAACAACTTTATATCTAGCCATATCAAAAATCAATGGTTTTAAAAATATAATTAATGAAAAAAGAGATATTGTCACAGATCTAAATTATCGAAATTTTACATCTACACTCTCAATAAAAGTTCAAACATTTCAGAAATTAAAACACATAAAAACTCCTTCTAATCCTCATCCTCCTCCTCCACTACAACATTCACCGTTTTCTTGCCCCTGCGATCTTCCGTAGTCTCTGTCAGGCGCGCTAGACTCCACTCAATTTTTTGTTGGCATTCACGTAAATGTTGAACTCCTCAGTCATAAAAACGACATGTCTGACAAGCTCTGCAATATTTGAGTAGGATGAGCTTGTGCCACCCACAGAAGCACGATATATCTCGACCTTCTTCTTCCCCGCTACCTGCGTCCATAACTCGAACTTAGACTATGTAATGGTATTCTTACTACCATTACTGCTGGCAGTGCTCGGGGTTTGGATGCCAACTGCCTCTCCCGGAGCTGCTCGTACTCCTCCTACATAATAAAAATCAATTAATAATTGTTATTTTAAAAATTAAGAGTGAAAATAAATGTAAAAAAAAAAATCAATTTTTTACTTACATTCACCTCTCGGGCGAGTAGTTGAATTTGTGCAGGAGAAAGCTTTGGTGTGGCAGCAACAGTAATAAGTGGGACGACATCAATAGGTGTGGAAAAAGATATGCTCTTTTACTTGCTCTTATAATTATTCGCTATAATGTGAATAACACGCGGCCGCTGATATGGCTGATCACCAGCACCACATATGGCCATCTGTAGCAGCACTATCAGCAAAGATAATCAGGAGAAGTATGCACAAGTAAAAGGAGGAATGTGAAAAATCTAAACATGAAACATATCGTAAATATGTCTAAAAAAAATAAAAACCTATGCATTTAATTCATACATATAACTCAATTCTTATTACTTTTAACTTTTTTTATATGAAGTAATAGAAAAGTCAATGCTTTTATTACTTAACTCAGATTTAAACAACATATATTTCTTTATTTTATGAGACTCTTATTCTTTGAATAATGAAAAAGATAATTTTATTAAGGTATTATGATTTCTGTTAAAAAGTGAGGATTTAAGAGAAAGTGTGTGACACATATTCTTTCTCATTTGTCAACATTTTATTCGAAACCTTTAAGCTTCTCCCTATACTTTTTTTCATTCTTGAGTTTATTTACTCGTTCTTTTTTTATTCATGCTAGAATGATTTTTGTGTCACCCATATGTAAATTAAGACATACTCTAATGTGTTGAATTTGGAGGATACTAAGTAATAGATTGCTATGATGAAAGGAAGAGATGTACCATAGAAAATTCAAGATTTTTCTCTAATAGGTAACTAAACTACATGGAAAATAAGATGATAAGGATGATAAAGAATTTTTTAGAGGGGTTCATAGGATCATTCCACATTTTAAAATTTTTGAAAAATGGGTCTTTTAATTTGATAAATGGTGGACATCTACCAGGCATCAGTTTACTTCAACTACAACAATAAATGAAAATTGCCTACTAGTGAATCTTTGTCATCATATGCATTTCCTATGAGGATCGAAAGGACATAACCTCCGAAAAAGTTTTAGGTATGTAACTCACTTGGATTCATATATATAACACAAATTTTATAAATCTAACACCTAAACACCACTGAACTCTTATGTATATACAAACCTAACTCCTAAACTTCAATTTAAACATGCACATTACCTATGCCAAAAGGCCCATTCACTTGTCAAAAAGTTAAAATGAAAAAGATTGGTGCCAAAAGAAGTACCTTCTTCAATGTTTTCTGATTAGAGCGGAGCGAAAAGATGAGAAATACGGGATTTTCAGTAGTCTCTGTTTACCTCCCAGCTAGCTCCAATGGGACTATATCGCGAAGGGTTGTTTGAGACGGCGAAAAAAGGGGAGAAGGAAACTGTGAGAGAGAGTGAGGGTTTCGGCCGAAACCGTGAGGGAGAGGAATGGGGAGAACAAGGGTTTCAGATAGAAGGAAAAATGGAAAAACGCAAAGAGAAAGAAATGAAATTTTGGCACGCGGGATGAGTAAATTAAGCCTTTGCTTAGGTTTCCTTTCAAATTTGCGTCGGACCTATATCAACGCTAACAAATAAAGTTTTTGCATTAGATGCAAATTCAAAGCTAATTCCATCACAATTCCAAACTCACTCTCACTGTTTTTATAGTACTTTCTCCGTCGAATTTTTAGACGAAAATCAGACTCAAATATTTTTCGCCGCTTAGCAGACGCAAATCCGATAGTAATACTTGCGTTGAAAAAAATAATACACAAATATCATATGATAAATACTTCTCTTGTAGTGTGCAGTGGCCGACGGCAACGAAGACAAAAAATTATCATCGGGTTTTAGTCCAAAATAACATTGAAATTCATCCAAAACTGGGCCTCAAGTTATTCTCCTCCCCTCCCCAAGTGAAGATAGGGGGTCTGCTTATAGCCCCATAAAGATGAACATTTTGTTCATTTAGTGAATAACTTTTCCAACCACCCGATCAGTGACTCATATAATTCTCTCTTGATCATAGAAGATTTTTTGATGATGTGAGGGCCTTCATAACCTCAAAATTAACATAACATTGGCTAGTTTGTTTTATCTCGTTGAGAAGCTCGATTATGCATATGTCAAATTTTAAGTTTGTTTGTCCATTCGTTTAATGATCTGAAGCCTCCAAATGTTTAATGGCTTGATTTTGACTTATTTGAGATAAGATTGAACTAATTTCGTATCATCGGATATGTATTATCAAGACGATTAATTTAATCATAAACTTATTGAAATAGAAATCCTGAATGATATTTAATTTGAATTGAAACATTTTATTTTAAAAATCATCTCAAAATTTGCATCAAATAATAAATTTTCTTGATGACACATAATTTTTATTTTTGATACGGAACCAAAAAATTTTTATTATCTAGCACAAATCTCGAGACAATATTTTGAGCAAGAAACGTTCAAATTTTGATAAACAGTTATCCAGACTTATAGTCAAATTGATCAGCTCGACGAGAAGAACATAATGACATCAAAGTTAGACAAATTTGAGTCAAACCAAGCCACAATCAAGTCATTTAACCGCTTTTGGAAGATTCCCGAATACATTGGGAAGGTCAAAATGGATGTCGAATCCAGCAAGTTCATAGTCAAATCGAGCGTCTCAACAAGACAAATCTAACAAGCCCAAAATTGCTCAATACTAACATCATTACTACACTCAAATGTCCATTAAATAGTGTCTGATCAGAGGAAGTATCCAGACCGTCCAATCAAAATGTTTCATATTCCTGCATTAATTGCACCCAGAACACTATAAATAGAGCCCCACACCTCACATGAGGGGAGTGACTTGAAGCTTCAGAGAAAATTGGAAGCTTTGAGAAAGAACTGAAGTCCAAAACTATCTTGACTGTCACCGACCATCGCAAATTGCCTACTTCCATCAACCTCTGTCGACCACCGCCAACCCTCATCGAGCACCACCTACCGTTGTCGACCACCGCCTACCGTCGTCGACTAACGCCTACTGTTGTTGACCATCGCCTACCGTCATCGACCAATTCCGACCTCTGTCTTCCTCCGCCAACTGTAATCGACCGCCAATCTTCGTTGACATCCGCTGACCGTCGTCGACACCCGTCGATCGTCACTCACCGTCGATCACCACCAACCAGACGTCATCAATCAACTCTGTAACTTTAAAAATACCGTTATTCTTTCTCGTCTGTGGGATAAGGGATCTTTATATTCATCTACTAATAGTCAACTTTTACAACTGATCCAAGCCCCGTGTTTTTTCTCTTTACGGGTTTTCCATGTAAAAACTTCTAGTGTCACTACTGATTAGTTTTATTTCTTCTAAGTGTGTGTTAAGTCCTCGTGCAACGCTAAAACAATAATCTATTATTCTGTTGCCACGGATTTTCTAGGACACATCAATTTTCAATTCTGATCCTTAACTCGATCCTAATTTAGGAATATCCGACTAGATTTGAGATACATAATATAGACAGAATTATCCTAACGAAAAAATTTTCAGGCATTAAATCACAAAAATGCAAATTTTTTTGGTATAATTTACAAAGCGACGTTCAAACTCTCTCTTTTCGTATAAATCTTACAAATTCTTTGATGACGTTGAATAGCGTCATATCTTCTCAAGGAGCACGCGAGCAAAGACTTGGTCTGTATATTAAATTAGATTTTTTTTTTTTTTTTTGAAATAGTCTAAATATGTTAGCAGCCCCAATTTTCCACATTTTAAGAAAATAATTAAAATTTTCAAACTTTAAACTAAATAACATAGTAAATTTTACATAAAGAAGTATAATAAAATTCTTAGTATGATTTAATTTTTATGCTTTTATACAGAAAAATATATAAGAATTTAGTGATGGTAACTTTTTGTAGGTAATGTTGTGTGGCTGCTGGCAAGTGGCAACTGGTAGGTTAACGCGTGGGCCGCTACGGGTTTCATTGGCGGGCTCCTGGAATCCAGAACCCCCTAATATTCTATATTTTGAATAACGCGTTTGCTAGTGCAATTCTAACCACATACATAACTACATACAGATATTATACGAACAAAATATTTAAAAATATAAAAAATCAAAAGATCTTGTGTGGTTGAAAACATCATTGATGCTAAGCCATTGATTATAATGATTGATCCTAACCAAGATTAGAGAAAAATTATTTATATTATAAATGTAAATGAAATTGTTAATGGTTAACAACAGTGAGAGGGGTCTAAAAGAGTCAAGTATAGTTTTAGCCACTTCTATTTTGAGCTTGAGCTTAATTAATTAATAAAATTTGCCTACATAACACAATTCTTATACTCGGTCTAACATCTAAATTTTCATATTTATAATTATAATACTTTAATCTCAAAAACTTAAAATAGAAAACAAGTATATATTTTATTTTTAGAAGATAAAATAATGATAATATTTGATATGTGCTAGAGAATTTGTGGCATTAAAGTACTGAATTATCGTCTTAACGCTGCACGAAAATCTAACACACACTCAGGTAATAGAAGTAATAGATAGAAACACTAGAAGTTTTAAAGTGAAAAACATGGAAAATGAAAATATTGTGGGGTCTAGCTCAGTTGAAGTGATTCACTATGAGTTGGTGAATACATGTACAACTCATTATCCCACAAACAATAAAGGGTTAAACTGTTTCTCATGTTACAACAATCATGCCCTGAATAGCTTGTTCTCCCATTGTATGAGGCATTCATAGTTAGGAAGTAGTTGTTAGAACTTTGTACACCGTCTTCCAGGTTGGCACAATATTTGAGATGATGCACTATTACGTGGTATGTTTAGTGACTCCACAACGTTAGTTGTTACTTCTCATTTTGTAACATAAGTCTTGACTTTGTACAGAGCTTTAGTGCATGGAGTAGAGGGCATTCGAAGATGTTTAACAATGGCTACCTGGAAGCGGTTGACGGTGGTTGGCAGCTACAGGAGCAGAAGATATTTGATGGATCTTTGATACATGAGCAATGTTGAACTTCAGCTCTTTCTGCAATCTTCAATCTTCTTTTGGCTCAAGGTCTAGGTCTCCTCTTAAGAGTGCATTTGTTTCGATTGTAGCCGTAGAAAAACCCTATTCAAAAGCCGCTATTGAGAATTTGTTGTCAGAAGCTGTTGTTTAAGAAACAGTTAGTTTGTTTGAAAAATAAAGTTCTGAAAGTGCAATTTGATAACAATTGATCATAATACCCCTCAATATACAGTTTTGTTTGAAAAACTGTTTGGAAAAAAATAATTCTGAATGTAATGTTAGTGGAATAAACTTAATGACAATTTATCTAGTTATGCTCAATCACAACACCATAAGAGAATTTAAAGTGAACATTGATCGAATCTTATGCCCTCAAAATAATCATACAAATTGATGATAAGAATTGAACAACTTATTATTAATCTCTAGGAAGAAGCAATCACTGTATCTTTTTTTGTTGAGACTAAAGAAGATTTAGCGACCATAAATATAAAAGATAAATCTACTATTTTTTAAGTTACTAAAATGAGTCATTTATTTATTTATTTATTTTTTTTCATTTTGAGAGTAATATTTCCATTCATTTTATCATAAATATGCTAAATATAAACTATTAACAACCATCCCAAGTTGCTAAGTGATTGGAAGATTCTACCCTTAGGGTAATTTGATGGCAGGTTTGGGCCATAATAGCTTAGGCAGTCAATAAACAAATGATGATTGTAATCTAATAATGTTATCGATAATGAAAATATTGACTGATGGATGAATATTGTCTCCTTAAAACTCTTTTTGATACATACAAGTTTGGAATTCTTGATCATCAAGAATAAAACTTAAAGTGTAACTCATATTTTACTATCATTTGAAAATGATGATAATTGTGCATAAACTAGCAAATGATATATCTTTATCAGCAAAAGAAATCCATCGCGGCTAACAATCTAACACATAGTTGTGATACAAAAAAACCAGTGCCAAAGACACATGTGGACTCCCCTAGAGGAAAGGAATTAAGAAGCAATTACTCATGGGTCTGTTTTATATTTTTGGAATAATGAGGGCACACGCTAAATCAAAATATTATATAATACAAATGTCTAACTACATGAAAAAGAGAAGAAATAACAATAAAGAGGCCTATGAGAATGAAATCTGAAAGGAGAATAAAGCAATTCATAAAGAAAAAATATTTAAAATTATCATTTAAGCTTAAAAAATACTAAAGTAATAAATCAAAGATAGCTCCATCTAGAACTACAAGAACAACCGACCATAACATGTTGAGGAGATGAATGAAGATTAATGAGCACCCGTGTAAAAGTAAGATATATAACAACAACAACAATGGTAGAGATTGAGAACAATCAAATAAAGACATGTAGTGTCATTTCGACTCAATTCTATTCTAAAGTGAAGGAGAGGCAGTTGATCATAGAACATCATCAGCCTCAAGCCACAAGACAATGAAGCCATCGATCCACAACCCAATTAACATGATAATTAGTCCAAACATTATAAAAATCACATGATTTTTACAAATAAAATTATTCTATCTCAAATATAATTTTTGCTAAAATTAAAATCTAATTAACTTCTAAAATAATCGTAATGTCTTCCAATTTAATTAGATCTTATGACAAATTTAAAAAAATACACTTTTTAAAAATTGTAGTATTAAAAAATGATAGATTACAAATAAATTTGTAAAATCGACAAAGTCAATGCCACGAGCGGCTAACTTATCATATAAACAGATGATTTCACGAGGAACCCCCATCAAATACTTTAAAAATTAAATGTATTTTAATATTTAAATTAAAAAAAATTAAATAACCCACTATTCTAAAATCCCAAATTAAACACACACACACACACACACACACACACACACACACAATATATATATATATATATATATATATATATATATATATATATATATATATATATATATCTATATTTTTTATGAATTACTAATCCTAGATGCTGCCACATGCCATCTCCTGATCAAGTAACCCACGATATAGCCATTTGTGCTATTTGGGACGGCCCTTTGTCAATGTTATATTTAAATAAAAATTCAAAAATTGAAAATTCTGCTAAAGTGTACATGAATTGGTAATTTATCAGTAATGAAGAATGGGCACATGATTTACGTGCCTGTTTCTAGATGTACCGAATTTCAAAATCGGAGAAAGCATAGCTGTAAGGCATTGTAAGATGAGCACAAGAAACGCATGCCACTGTCCTTATGGCCGGACTGAGTTTGGTTTTTCCTTTTGGACTAAGTTTGATTTTTTATGTGAAAAAGAAGGCATTACAAACACAAGCTTTCCAAATATTTACGCCCACTGTTCTTAACAAAAAAATTAAATTATAGACCGCGAGTATGTAGATGTGCTTTGCATGTTACACAATATCCTTGAAAACATATATATATTTTTTCTATTCCAATTTATGTCGGCTAATTGCATCGATCATTTAGACATACAACCTTATTAGCAATTTAAAACAGCCTCAAAGAAAATCTAGTGGTAAATTGTTTTTGAGTTTTGCTTAAAAGTGGTTAATGTAGTAGCTTTGTACATTATGAATGCGTCAGCACGAGTCTCAAAGAGATCTAGTGGCTCACTGTCTAAAGACCAAAGGAGTCACTCAACCTCCTGAACCGGGAATGGAGGCCGATCAGGTTATGAACTTTAGACCACCCGAACTAAAGACTTAGGCTAAAAGCATTGATCAGCCTATCGTCGCAACCAGACTTAGGTAAAGAGTTCAATATCACCAGCACCCTCATGGACGCCCCTAAGGTTCCTCATCGGGAACTAATAATTAATAATAACCTAGCCCGCAAGCATTCAGAAGAACCCTCTCATCAAAAAATGAGTTATTTATCATGTTACAATGATTCATCCTCTACTCAACAGCCTAGTCTCATTCAGACGACAAGAGCTCTTTATCCATAGATCAAGGGTTTGTTTTCAAGCTAAGTATGTTGATCGACAATATATGGTCGACCAAAACAATCCTAAAGTCATATCAGATCAGCTGATTAACTACGCCAACTCAGAATAGCCTACTAAGCTAACCTTACTGAGCCGAAGCCTATCAAACTTGGCCAACCGAGCCAGAAGATAATCAAATAATGTATTCAGGAAAATCGCAAATCTAATTTTTTCTCTTTGACAAATGTCAGCATTATGAACAATATTGGCATATGAACTTCACCACAATTTGCCATTAAACTACGATTGCCTATTCATATTAAGTGGTAAGTATGTAAATTTTACTTATTTTATTCATGAATCAATCTTAATATAAATGGCTTTGATTCGATTTTTCTTTTGCAAGCTGAATGACAGAAAAACCGAATAATCGTTAATAATTCGAAGTCGATATTCGAATTCGATCTGCTGAAGATTTTTTCTAATTTAAAACGCCAGTTGTTTGAACTAAGAGGTACTATATAAATTAAAATTACAAGATTCTACAAAATTCATTTTTCGAAAGAAATATGGATTTAATTTCCATACCGAAAATATTGAAATAAGTTTTATCACTCCCGGTCAATATATTCGATCAAACATCTCAAAAATTCAATTGTGAGGCTAAGACCTCTGCATCTGCTTCAAGACAAGTTACGGTTCAACTAGCTGATTCAGTACAATAGCTTGACCAAACAGTTCAACCTCACAATTTGGTCAGGATAGTGCGGCCAGATAGCTCGGCCACGCTGCTCGACCAACCAATTTGATTGTCAAGATGAGTAAAGCCATCAAAAACAAATCTTTTGGTAAGTTATCCTACAAAGTTAGGTTGATTTCGTCAACTCATCCAATAGCGGAATAGCCGAACATGATGAATATGCGACACATTCGATATTTTGGTTTTTGCTTTATTTCATGTTTTTTAGAATATATTTTGTATTTCTTATGTAGCGTTGTATTTGACGTATCTCAAGCTAGCTTAACCTATAATAGTGGTGAACACTATAGGTTTTGGGGTGAATGTGGAAGATTTGATACGTGACAAATATAATAGCTCTTTTGTTATTAATAAAATCAAGTTAGATTTTTTTCTTCTTCCAGATTCTCTCTCTTCTCTTCTCTTGATAGTCCTTCCTTACACAACTTTTCTCTTGAGTGGCATGTATCCGCCAAAGGTGTAAATGAGTCGAGCCAAACTTGAGCTTGATTAATTCTATTTAGTTTGAGCTCGAGCTCAAGCTGAAATCTATTAGTTGAAGCCCGTTTATATTAATTTAAGCTAGTGTTATAATAAAATGAAAAATATAATAAATACTTAGGTGATAAATAATAAGAAATCGTTTAATATAAAATATAAATTTTATTTTTTAAAATATTTTTAATATTTTAAGTATAAAGTCGTAAAATTTAATATATTTTGAGTATATTTTATATTAACATTCTTTAAAATAAGACAATTCACGAGATAACAATTCGAGTCATGGCTGGCTTTACTTTTAACTTGTGAGCAAATCAAGCTCAATTCACGAGCCACTTATCAAGCCGAGCCCGAACAGGCTAATGATTCCACTCAGCTCACTCACACCCCTAATGCCTCAGGATCTAACAATATTTATTCAGGCAAATTAAGTAATAACTATTCAAGAAAATAAAAAAGAAAGAGAGAGCAAAATTATTAAAAAGAGTTCAAATTTAAGGGAATGAATCCCAAAAATGACTCTAATCTATAGAAAAAATAATTAAAACTTCGGCTATATTTACATGCAATAAATTTAATAATTACAAGACTCATCATAATAAAAAAATATTTTATTTATTTTAAATTATTAATTATTTCGGGGCCCGGCCGTCACCAGCGTATGAATTGAGAGAGTTGTTGAAAGGCAGCAGTAGCAGTTTGAAAATTCTGAAAAAAACGATACAAATGTCCACAGAAATCAATGGGAAAAGGGTCCCCCGCATCATCTCATCAGATTTTCCTTCTCCTCACGTCGCGCTCATGATTGCGTGCGTTGTGGACAGACGGAAAGAATTACAGTGCAACCATCAGGAAAGAAAATAATAAAAACAAAGAATTTGAATCCCATATTTTAATTTCTATGGTTCATTATTTTTTATGAAAGAGACTTCCGAACCATTAGTTCATAAAATAAGTTAAGTCATACATTTCATAATTTATTAATCATTATTGTAAGGAAAAGTGTATATTTGCCAAATTTCACTTCTACAGGTTTTAAGAATTAGGTGTGACGAGACAAACTAAGCTGAGGGGTAGACAAAAAGTCATAATACACATTAGAATAAACATTGGTGAAGCAAATAAAAAAATGACATTATGAAGGAAGATATAGACTCAAAACCAAGAGAGGAAGAAGCATGCACTGTGCATCAAGAATGAGTATAATTGATGTTACAAACCCAATAATAAATCAGTTGAGTTTTGTTGGGTTGCGCATATCATTCTTAAAGTTTGTAATTGAGAGGCACATCGATGATTGACAGAGTATTAAGTAGAAACCATTCATGGGGGCAAGAAACAAAAATTTAGAATTAGGGAAAATCCATTTTTCATTGGTGAATGAGTTGAAAGTGGTAGAAGAAAGGCTTCCTTGGACAGTGCAAAACGACATGAAATCAAACTGTTTGTTACCAAAGAAATTGAAATATAAAAAAGTGCCAATCAACGAATCTCAACGGAGAAGGCACGAAGAAGGCACTAATGAAAAAAATCTATAGAATAATCGGAACTCGAAAAATAACAAAAAAAATTAAACCTCATAACCTAAATTTGAAAGAGAATATTGAAGGAGCTCCAATCTCATGAGGATTCCTGAGCTTCACTATCATCAGATCACCACTTACTAGTCACCCCTACTGCCGGTCCACCATTTGCCACTACCTTGCACCTGCAGCCTCCAAATCACCACTACTTTGTTGCCTGGCCATCGCCGCCTGGCGACCTCCACCTCTGGACCACCGTCATCTCCACCGAACCACCACTATCATGAGGCCACTGCCGACGAACATCGGCTTGGACCTACCACTGTCGAGCTATTGATACCGTTGTCTAGCCCTCGTCACTGTTGGAACATCATTGTTGCCAGGACCACCGCCACTTGACCATCGCAACCATCGTACCACTTCTAACCAACCACAATCATCGAGTCGCGACCACCGTTGGACCATCGTTGCTGCCACTGGGCCACCAACATATGACTATTGCCACTACTGCTCAGCCTTAACTTTTGTTAATGTCATACCATTGTCGTCGCTGCAGGACTGCTACTGTTGCCACCACATATGGATCTTTGCTGCTTGACCATCACCATCATCGCCGCTACCACTAATGTTAGCATCGGACTTTCTAGCACTAGACCTCTACCAATTATATTTTCTTCATTACAGTCGGGTCAACAACGACACTTCCTCAACATTTTATGCTAATATATCACTTTGCCACCACAAATTTACAATCACGCAACAATGAGTATCTAATAATTCAGCTTTTTTAATTAATAATTGAACACTAATGTTTGAATACTTTAATTATATTGAAGAGTAATATAAAAAACATGTAAAAGTAAAAAATAAAAAAAAAATTTAC
This sequence comes from Papilionanthe hookeriana x Papilionanthe teres, assembly GCA_022702705.1. Classification (NCBI taxonomy): domain Eukaryota; kingdom Viridiplantae; phylum Streptophyta; class Magnoliopsida; order Asparagales; family Orchidaceae; genus Papilionanthe; species Papilionanthe hookeriana x Papilionanthe teres. The sequence continues at coordinate 55,129,981 of CM040427.1, read as the reverse complement.
TATGACACATTTATACATTTAGACTATTCTAACAAACTTTTTTTTAATAATATTTTTTTGTGTCATTTACATAAATACCACCCAATTCCTGCTATTTACATATGTAACACTTAAATTTTGCTTTTCAGATTTATACCTCTTAAATCTTTCATATCCCATAAAATTATCACTATTTAACTTTAATATATATATATATATATATATATATATATATATATATATATATATATATATATATATATATATATATATTAATTCGCGCGTTTTCCGTCCGAGGCGGCTCTCTCGCTCGGTGGCAGTTTCGATGCCCACAATTTCCCGCTCCACAAGCCAATTTTTCTATTCCTTGGTCAGCTAACTCCAGCTATACAAAATCATTAAATAGCTATACCAAATATATTAGGCGCAAGAGAAGAGAAGCATGCAATAAAAACCTAATTTATCTATTGTAGTTTTAAAATCACAACCGATCTTTTAAATAATTGCAGTCATCCTAAATAGACTAAATTTTATTTCCATCACACACAACAAGCCATAACTTAGATGAGAGAAGGCACCATTTCTTCCATCTGGGATGCTCTCCTCTAATTATCTTTTAATACACCGTGATTAATAGTTTATTTCTAATTAGAGAGTAACACAAGTTTGACGTAAAATGCCTTTTTTCTTTTAATATAGTTGTAATCGCAGTTCATTCGATTTGGTTTTAAATTAATTTGTACATAATATCAAATAAAATTAAAGTGATTTGTTGTGCTTTAATTTATAATAAAATTATTTATTATGGCAAATCAAATCACATAATAAATGTATTAGTTGACTTTTAATTAAGAGCATAAATATTGAGAAGGTGATTGTCTAATTTTGATCGTGTTTAACTTAACTCATTTATATTTATAAGAGTTTTAATGATTTGATCCATATTGATTTTGACAGATAATTTTATTTTGATGGATCGCTAAACAGCATAACATTTCATTGAATTAGTGTTACCTAATTGAAATTAAAAATAAATTTAATAATTGTAGAATATTGCCTCATTTGATCAAACTCGTTTTTTTTCTAACTTCTAAATATAAAGTTTAAATTAAATCAAAGCAGATGAAATGTAAAAATTAAATTATATAAAAGTTATTCAACCACCCAAAACAACCATGAAATATCAAATTCAAAACTATATATATATAATGACAAAAAAGTGGCTGCACAGATCTTGACGAGATCTGACGGTAACAGAGACTAGCCGACCACCTCATTTCGCTAACCTTCCAGTATGTCTGCCGACTTTCATTTCATCTGTCGACCGCAGTCTGTATGTTGAACTCAATGCGTATACTAATAGGTAGTCGTTGTGCTACACTCAAATTGTAATACAAATCATATATTAAATTAGCACATTAATTGCATTTAGGCCAATTACCATAAGTGTTCCCCCTTTCCATTATTGTACAAACCCCTAAAAATAGGAGAACCTTTTATATACAAGAGAGGAGGCTATCTTGGCTCTCCCCCTCTCTTGTAGCTTATATTTTAATAAAATTAGTTTGAAAACCCGGAAAACCCACACATCGTCACATAAACACACACTCTCTCTTGGTTTCCTCCCGCTCTATTTCTTGGGCTTGTACCACGAAACAATTTCATATCAAACATATGATGCGATGAGCGTAAACATGCAGTCAACAAAAACAAGAGTGGCGTCGTGGAAAAACACTCCTAACATAGAGCACACGAGGAAAAAAGGTGTAGCAGTAAATTCCGAAGCTCAAAAATTTACTTCAGTCATCTTCTGAGAGAGTTTGGTCGAAAAGATGACCTGGAAATCTTGCAGATCGACAGACCTAAATACAGTCGGTCGACCGAAATCTCATCAGTCACCCCGATCCCAATCCTGTGGTCGGCCGCCAATCTTGTCATTCAATAGATCGCAATTTTCGCTAGGTCGCCAAGTTCCGCCCATCACCCAATTATAAATATGACATTATTATGATTATATTTTTTTCATTTTTAAAGTCTCTCATTCTTATTGTAGTTTTACTTCCAAGAAGTGAGAGAATTGTGAGGATATTAATGTATGCCAAAAGGTGCCTGTGCAGATCTTGATGAGACATGGTGGTAGCAAAGACCAGTCAACCGCCTCATTAGCCAACCCCTAGTCCGTTGGCCGACCGAGTCCGTATGCAGACCTTCAATGCGTTTGTCGACTGCAGTCAATAGGTCGACCATAGTCCGTTGACCGACCATAGTGCGTTGGTCAATCACAGTTCATCAACCAACCATCAGATTGTCTGTCGACCACAGTCTGTTTGCCGAATGCAGTCTGTCTGCCAACTGCAGTCCTTCAATCGACATTCAATACCTCGACTACATTCTGTCTAACAAACTCCACGCATTTACCGATTGTTAGCATGAATTCATGATGTCATTTATAATATGTGTCTATTTAAACAACACGGATTGTGTCCCGCTTCCCACCGTCCAAGGCATCTAATTGTACCTCCTAGTACGTGCCCCGAACACGAAATTACGACTGGTACTGACTTGACTCTACGCAATAAAATTCAACATAAGGTGTTGTTGGCTTTGACTTCGAACGTGTTTTACGTTAATTCTGATATTGAGAGACCCAACACCATCAACCCACAATCTTTTGAGGCTAAGGGTAATCTCCAAGATCCCCACTCACATTTTGAAAAAAATTGGGTTCGAAACAATTTTACCCCTATAGAGGTCTGAGACACCTGTCGGTACCAAAAATCCCAGTTTAAAACCTTTAAATGTTCACCTTTTAGTTAGGGGGAGCATATTATAGTGATACGAAATTTTCTGCGGCTTTTGAATCGACGAGGAACCTCCTACAATCATCCAAGCAAACATTAGATTTGGAACACCCTACCCACATTGTGGTCCGGTACGACCATTGGTATTGATTTCCTCAATAAATGGTTAACTAAAATATTCATTCTTGGACTTATGAGACCAATTTTCAGTCATATTGGCTCTCCCACACTTTACAAATTGGAAACATCATTCATCTTATGTTCATGGTGAGAAATGTGGTCAGACCAACTCACCCGCATGAGGGTCTAGAATGCCCATTGGCGTTAAAACCTCTGATAAAATGCCATTAAAATTTCTCATTGTTAGAGTTATGGGATCATATTTCATTCACATATAGTCTCTCATAGCTTGCAGATTGAAAAACCTTTCATAAACATTTTTCTATACAAATTGAGGCTCATCGGACAGGCCTAGTCCCCCTATGCTAAACCCTTTCTTTTCGACCTAAATCCAAAATGCCAAGATCGTTCAATCCTGTGTTTGCTTCACGATTTCACCTAACAAAGTCTACTTTTTGGGGGTAGAGAACGAAAAGTCTTAAGACTTTGACATTCCCTACGCTGCAAAGTCTTAGAATGAGTAATACTCTCTACGAACATGATCATTTGCATTTGTTTGCGTGCTTTGTTGTGGTGTTCTACATGTAGCACATTGCACATGTTACGTCGGTCTGCCCGGACACCTTGACCCGTTTAAATGACCACTTTGGTTTGATTGGTTACCAAGGCCTGGTCGCAAAACCAATTCTTTTGGTTTGATTGGCCAGGAAGGCCTGATTGGCGAAACCATTTTTTTTGTTTGATGGGCCACCAAGGCTCCGTCATAAAACCACTCTCTTTGGTTCAATTGATCACCAAGAATTGATCGATGAAACTGACCACATTGATGCGATCAGCCACCAAAGCTCGATCGCAAAACCAATCCTTTTGATTACGACCATCCACCAAGGCCCGATTGGTGAAACCATTTTGTTTGATTCGATCAGTCGCTAAGGTTTGCTTATAAAACCAAACTTTTCGTTAAACCGGTCACCAAGGCCCGGTTATAAAGCCAATCCACTTCAGTTTGATCGACCACGAAGTCCCGATCAACCGACCACATGCATGTTACATGTGTTCACATTTCCATTTGTGCACCTCAACATGTTTTGCTCACATAGCATTTTATGTGCTTACTCCACTTATGTCTTTCTTGCATCACTGCTTCTCTCACACTTACCAAAACACTCATATGGCCTTTTCGGGGATGACTTGATTATCAAGCCAACACAATGTGAGCTTTTCTCTGATAAAATTATACCACTCTACTACATGTTGTGTGCACTATTCAGGTCACGCCTTTGAGCCACTAAATCCCTTGAGTGCATAATGTGTGCTCACAGTCTTGTCATCCGTATGCACATTGCTTTCTGTGTCTTAATAGCGAGTTAGACTTGTTAGGTGAGTGACACAGTGTTGATTGCAAAGCTTTCCCGACAAGCAATGCCAAGTTATTGGATTGGGATCAACACGGGTATAATTGTGTTAAAGATCCAAGGGATCTAAATTGTGTCACCTCGCACGCCACGTGTGCGCATTTGATGGCCCTACTTTGCAATAAAAAATACATATTTTCTTTACTTATCGTATCCACCATATTTTAAAACAACACTAATAGCAAATTAGGTCATATGTAAAGCCAAATACTTTAAAAATCCATTTATGGTGACACTCTTTAAATCCCTTGGATCTTTAGGATGGAGCCGGTATTGCAAGCCCGTCGAAGTCAAAATTTCAAGAATACTTAACCGTGCACTTACGTGTTGGTTATGACACTTTTTGTTATATGGTGTGTTATGCTAAGATTAGGGTGCTAGTTATTTTTTTCGATGTCTGGCTCTTGTTCTTTGCTGAATTGGTTGCCCTAATCAGACATCACACTGCTTGTGCTTTTGTGTGCTTATTGTGCTTAGATATGTGCAGTAGTATATCATGTCAGTTTTCTTATAGGAAGTCATTTCTAAACACACACACACACACAGACTGTCATGATTCCATACCAACTTTTTCTTGCAGTTGCTGCTATAAGCTCCTCCCTCCATGCATGACTCATATGTGTTGCATGAGATAACCTAAGTTAATATTTTGTGCTGGTCGAGTCCTTTATTTTTCTTTTATGAGTGATAAAAGTCCTAGGATCGAGATTGTATTGAACATATGGTATGAGCACGGGTTCGAGAAAGATGACGCGCCGAACCACATGACGAGGAGCAGAAGCAGCAGCTCGTTTCTTGTACCTTAAATCTGAATTTATACTCTTGTAACATATGTATTTGCAAAGTCTGACCGCTTTTACTATTTTCCTGAGAGATGTTGCCGACCTAGCGGCACCAATCTGTTTATTATTTTGATTGGCTTGCCCTTTTTTCTTCATGTGACTGTTTTTATTTTTGTGCTTTTTATTTAATTGATGCTTGTTATTTAGGCTTATTAAGGACCCTAAAATCTTAAACTTCCCACAAAAATCTTAATAATAAAAGATTAAGATTAATTAAAATTTACGGTTAAAAATATTTTGGATTTTTCCAACCCCACACTTTACTTTTCTGGCCGATTTTAAAATGGACTGCATGTATGGACACATCCCTCGTCATAATGTTTGTCATATGATTGTGGTAGACAAGTGCATCATATGCATATACCGGAGGAAAAGTCCTTGCAGTTCTCCATACTTGACTTAGCCAAGCATAAATTTTTATTTGGGAGGCTATCTAATAAGGCTAGGGTGTTAGAGGCATCTCCGGCCCAGATGAGAAATAAGTACATTATGCGGAGTGTTTTCAGCTTAATAGCTGAGTCTTCCTTTCCCTTCTTTCCAGCAGCAGCTCTGCCATTTTTATTTGCAAGCGTAAACTCCATCTCTCTGAGCTCTCCCAGTTTAGGGTCATAGGAACTAGAGTTTCCCTCTTTTGACTTCAGAGCTACCGAGACTTCTTTGGACGATGCAATTCATATATTAGTTATAAAGAGCCTCCGGTTGTTTTGGGTCTACTACCTTCACAATCAGGTAGACTAAACATCAACATAACTTGGGATGACGGAACAGTGGTATTCTGACCCGACTGCGTCTACCTTATCAGGGGATATATTTCTTCCTATTAGCACCTTTTTTGAGCCTTATCGATTATTTTGACGTATTGTTGATATCATTCGTGGGCCCCACATGACTAGGCTTTCCCGCTAGTAGTGGTTGTGGTTATTCACCCTCTGCCTTATGACTTGATATAGATGTCAAAAGCATCGAAATTTTTCCTTGAGATGCTTTAAATCATTTAGTTTCTCGGATAACCAGATTTCAGTAAATCATGCAGGCAATACCTTTTTTATCGAGAGTTATCTTGGGTATCCCCCAAGATGTAATTAACTAAAGGAATTTGTTCTTTTGAGAGTGCTCTTGACCCCATAACAAATACAAAAATTTGATTATCTGGTTGTGAGTGTCTTTCGTAGGATCCTGTTTGCAGATATATCTCCAAGATATTTTCCTATTGTTCTCTTCGCAGATATGTACCACATGACAATCTCATATCAAAGACACACACACACGCACACACACAAACTTATCCGTTATTTTCTTCATGCGAGACTATGAGTGCGTCTGAGACAGCTTTTCAGTCGAATTTTCTAACCGGGTTTCCTCCCCCACATGTTTGTTTGTTGCGTTTGTAGATCACGATTTAAACTAGCAACATAAATTCTCAAGTATTGCAGACCGGAATTAACATCTCACATTCAGGTTGAACCCGCATTCTGGCTGCCGGAATATGAGAATATAGGTGTGGCTGAACGTTAAACCTGCATTCTCAAACAATCAAACATAGCAAAATAAATTCTTAGTTCAATTATATTAAAATAATCAAATTTAACTTCGAATATTCAGGGAATATTTATTTTGATCACAATCCCTTTTATAATTGGGCCTGCGACAACTTTTCATTATCTTATTTTATAACAACTATTCCATTTTTATACTTTTTATGTGACGATTATATCGTGTGAGCATTTACATAAATTAACTTTTTTGGAATATAGAAAGAAAAATTTAACAGCAGGCATAGCCTCCTTTTTCGGTAAAATAAATTAAATTAAATAGACCACACGTGCGCCACACATGTATACATACATATAAGTTTAATCATTATAATTTTTATAGTTCCTACATTTACCTTTATAAAACTTCTATATTACACTCATCTAAATTTTTGAACATCCAAAATTAATTTTTAAAAAATTTTATACTTACAAAAAAAATTCATATTTTAAAATACTAATTTTCCTCCTTGAATCTGGCAATGAAGATATGAAAGATTTACATACATATCACTTAACTTTTATGTATTTACATATCTAACACCCAAGCTTCAATTTTATATATATATATGCCTAGATTGCATATGCATGAAAAAGTGTAATTAAATTTTTAAAACCTAAAGTAGTGGACCAGTGGATATATTTTATGTGATAAGAAAGATTTTAGGGGTATGAATGTAAAAATGAAAAGGTTAGTTGTTAGATATATAAATACATAAGAATGGGGTGATAAGTATGTAAATGTAAATGTCCCCACAAAAAAAAATAAAAAAATAATAATAAATTAAAAAAAAATCCTAATCCTTTGATGCTTAATCCCTTAACATTTTTGAAAAAGTAAGAAAAGCCCATATTAAAAAAAAGCATAGTATACTTTGTCAATCTTACCACCAAATTTTAATAAATGTTTGGTATAATAATCCTTTTGACTCCGCAGGTCAGGGGTTCAAATATACCTCTGGCGACTAATGCCTTAAGGAGGTCGGTACTTGACCCGACCCGCAATAATGCAGTAATATTCGCTTCCAAAAGATGGCCAAAACTTGACCCAATTTATAAATAACGGCTAGTTTATAAAATCAAAATGTTGTAAAATTTTAGAAAATATTTTACACACTATGGGTATTACGTAAGTATACATATTGTTTCAAGTAATATAGAGTTTTCTTTTATAACCCCAGTATCAATCCCACAGAGAAGCGAGGTAAGCAATCCTTTAGGCTAATTTCGATCTATTTCTATAAGGCCTAAATTTGGAATGTTGATTAAAATGGGTTTTCTAATAACTAATCTTAAATTAAATTCTTAAATAAAAAGATAACTTATGGATAAATTGGTTTGGAGAAATTCGAGATATTAAAAATTGCCTTTCTCTTGCAATTACATAGATAATGTGTAAGAAAGATATGCTTAGAATTAATGTAGTAGTCGCGAATAGAAGCATTCATATTCTTTTAGTCAGGGCATAAAGAACATTAGCTAATCTATAGATTGGTTCGGGATGTTTTATTAGTAGAATGGGTTAATCTATGCTCGCATTACTTAGATGTCCAAGGGTGGCTATGGTCGGCTCCTACCAGTGACCCGTTCCCTTTCTATAGATCAAATTATTAGAATTTAGTACGTCACTCTAAAAACTAATCAGTCTCGCGCCCAATAAACAATATCTCCCTATTTATTTGCACTTCACCTTGAATAACCCGCACAAGCGCCTTCGACTACCCAAGGATTCATGTGATATCTACTAGTTAAGAATTCATCTCCTTCAGATCTCAAAATTCTTCAACGAGTTTTAACAATTAAGTGCTGACAAGGAACTTATTTCATTAGTATTCTATTATATTTATGCAACTATCCGTCACTTAGAAGCATTTAATAGTTAATTCTATCATAAAAATGATTTTCCTACGCATGCCACTACTTCATATTTAAAGAAAGAGTAAAGGAAATCACTTACGTAACATGGATAATTCACGACAGAAAACTTGGTTTAAAACAAAGAAAATCCACTAGAAAATGTTTACAACAAATACAAAGAAATGAAGAACAAAATACTTAGCTTTTTCCTCTGAAAGAAAGAAGAAATTCTCTCCACCAAAGTTTCCCACCGATCCATGTGACGCTCGTACATCCCATACATAAATATCTCAAAATCCCTCACCAATCTCTCCATAAGATATAGAAATCTACATCTTCATGACTCTAAAATGACTAAAATGACTAAGGGGAAAGAGAGAGACTATAGGGTGCGATTTTCTCTGAAGGAGTGGACTCCTATTTATAGGCTCCAAGAGTTGCCTTGAGGCACCTCTTCAAAATGTGTCCAAATTCAATGAATATTCTAGAAGGTGTCTCTGGCGCCTAGGCGCCGGACTCCGTTGACCAAGTCTTCGCACCCCTTCACTTTAGGTCGCACCTCTTCGCGATTAAAACCGTTCCAATGTGTCCAAATACATTGTATCACATGTCTTATATAATAGAAATAACTTCCAGGCTTTTATAAGGCCTAGAAACTACTTAACATCGTCAAAATAACTCCCAAAGTCGTCAAAAATCCATCACATAACCGTTTCTGGATGATTCTGGCGTCTAGGCCTTGATTCTGGCGCCTAGGCTCCGTTTTCTCATCGTTCATTGGCGCCTAGGCGCCACCCTGTGCGCAGCTCCACCATTTTGCTCCGTTGGCTCCATTTCAACTCCGTTTCGCCCCATTTCAGTTGCGTTGCCTTACTAACATCTTTACCTACAAGATATACATAAAAACAACCTTTCTCAAAAGTATAATTTCATCCAAAACATGTGAGAAATGTAAAACATATTGAGCATAGAAAGACATATTGATATCTGTTAAGTCAGAAGTTTCTTTCTTGCTCATTTTGGCTCAGAATTGCATAGTTTTTGCTTCATTTTCTCTAAAATCATATTTTTATACTTGAAAACAAAAATATGCAAAATTTCTTCCTTTATAGTGTAATATCTTTAAAAATATACATATAGTTGGCATGAAATGAACACTAAAAATTGGTACTTCTTCTTCATGGATCAGTACTCGAGTGTTTAAGCACATTAAAGTGGCTAGGACTTGTCTAATAGCCTCTGGCTATTCCTTTTTTTAACACACAGACGCGTGAGAGAGATTATTGCGTACGGACACCGCACGCCCTATCAGGACCATTAAACTACATCTTTTTGTTTTTTTATTATTAGAGTGGGGCCACTCCTGATCGGACACCGCACACAAAATTTACGTGCGGTGTCCGTACGCAATAAATTTTCCACCCACACACCATTTAAGATTTATAACACCGAAGTATTATAAATGTAAATATCAAATTTTAAATATTAGATATGTAACCACATAAGATTATAGCGGTATATGTGTAAATTTCCCAAGAAAAAAAAAAAGTTGAGATTAGCGAATGAGAGAAGCCTTCATGAGTGCCCTCAAACTGACAAGTGTTGGTCTATTATTAATTGTGGTAGGCATATTTTATCATATTACAATGGCAATATTTGCCGTATACATTCTTATAAGTGCTATTTCAGCATGAGAAAAAGATGCCCTAAAATTAGGTCATGGTGGCCATCAAATACTAGAAAATATGTTATCCTCTCCATAGTTGAATATTTTCTTGTAAATACTGAAAATAATATTCATAGAAATTGTCAACTTTTGTGTTAGAAGAAAAAAAAGATAATAGAGAATTTTTTACAATCTAATCTTGCATAAATATATTGTATTTATATTATTAAATTATTTTGTAATAATTTTTATGTGATTTTAACTATTTGGGCGTTATAAATGTCTGCAGAATAAGACAAACATTTAGGGCTTTCAGATCTATTTATTTTTTCATTTATTGTGCCTAGGGGTGTAAACGAGCCGAACACGAGCGAGTCAAGACTCAGCTCGTGTTCGGCTCGTTTATATTTCGAGATCAAAAAGTGTGCTCGTGTTCTGCTCGTTTGCTTAATGAGCCGAACAGGAGCTGTTCACGAACAAAGAGTCGTTTTGACAATCCTAATCAATTAACCATAAGATGTTAAGGATTGAGGCAAGATTTAGGAATTATAATTTATTTTAAAACATCATTTGAATCTAATTTAATACTTTTTAGTATAGTTACTTAATTAATAACTTTAATTGATTATAAATCTTTTTATTTTTTTTAAAATACTACTTATATATATATAATTGATGAATAATATTTCGAGCCAAAATGATTGTTCGTGTTCAGCTCATTAAGGCTTGTTAACTTAGCGAACAAGCCAAACACAAGCTTCTTAAAGAGCCGAATACAAGCTGTTCACGAACAACGAGCCTTTTTGACGGCCCTAATTGTGCCTAACTCGATCAATATCACAATTTTCATTAGTTTTTTAATAAATCAAATAAAGAATAAATTCATCTCAATTTGATGCAAATGAGATTATGTTAATACATATTAATAAATATACATCCATATTCATGCATGTTGTGTTTGTGTGCGTCTAAGATATCTATGTGCGTGTGGGAGTGTGCATGTGCATGAGTGCGTTTGAGTGTGTGTGTGTGCGCGCGCGTGTGTGCTGCCAGCCGTGACTTATTTGGTAGAACAACCACTTTAAAAGTCTTAAGTCCCCTCAGGTCATGGGTTCAAATCTCTCTCTAGTCAGTTTGTCGATAGTGAGGGCGGTCCTCAAATAATTTGGGAGCTCGTATAATAGCCTTCAGTCAGTCTTATAAATTAATATGGGGAAAATAGAAAAAGTAATTTTGACATATCTATTTAATAAGCGAAGCCAAACAACACTCATTCAAGCAACTTGTTTACACGTTTAACACAACAGTTGTACAGCTGTAGATGATATTTTTTTTCTAATGTAAAATTGATTTTTTTAATGCAACTCGGCCAATTGATCCTCTATTTTTATTAATAAGTTTGAAATATTTTTTTTTCCTTTTTTATTTGCTGAGCTAAATGATCAAAACATAATTAATTAATTGCTCATTTTTAAGGATCCCAACTTACTTTCTCGTGAAATTCAAATATATTAGGTTAAGACTCAAGTTTGGAGTCATTGTATCAAGACTAAGGCTGTTCGGCTTTTTGGTGTTGCGGGGTGGCAATGTGCCGCAGTTTTTACGCCGCGGGGTTAGATTCGGGAGGAATTCGCGGTGTATCACCACGAAGTACACCACGAAGTCGAGCGAAAGCGGGCCGCGGGATAAACCCCGCGGTCCCGAATTTCACTCGGCTTTTGACATGCTTTTTACCTTTCGTTGTCCTCGCTCGTCTACGCTCCCGAACCCCTTCTCCACCCTAGAACTTCTCGCGAGATCTGGACTAGTTCTCCACCAAGAAATGACCAAATCTACCTCCGATCTAACTGCTATCCTTCTCTCTCGAGGCTCCGTCTCCCTCTCCCTCTCTCTTTCTCGTTCCTTCCTTCACCATCTTTCGTTAATTCTTCGATCTTGAAGAGTTCGAAGCATGAAGTTGGGAAAGATCCGGATCTATGGCAGTTTTATTTCTCTATTGTATGAAATGTGTTTGATATTTTCTCTATCAAGATCATGTAGGGAAGATCTATGACAGTTTTATTTTTGTTTCTATAGGAGTTTAGCAAGTTTTTATCCTGATATATGGCAGTTTTATTAGCTGTTTTTATTTTTGTATTATTTCTATGAAGCACATGTAGGGAAAGCTCATGTAGGAAGATCTCTGACAGTTTTTATTAATGCTATAGGGAAATGTTATCTCAAATAACTGGTGTTGGGATGAGGCTCATGATGTTGACTGGAAAAAGAAAATCTTAATTTTGTCACATTGTATTTGTTTCAAATGTTCCAGGTTACCTTGTTCTGTTCTTGATAAATTGCTATGGATCCGGATAAAAACTGCTATGTTGGGGAGTTTTGGTTATGCAATTCCACGTTTTATTTCTTGATGCTTGTTGCACTATTCGGTTGAATTTGTTAAAGTGTATGTCTGCTCATGCTTGTAACCCTATTCGGTTTGAACTTGGGGAGTTTTGGTCATGCTTGTAAGCCCATAGCTGTAGGTGCTAAAATCTTCTGACTGTAACCCTATTCGGTTATGACTATTTCTTTCCTTCTTTTACTGAAACTGCACGACAATTTTATTGGGGAGTTGGAACATATGAATGAGCAACACAAATTACAGCAACATTGTTATCATTTTGCTGAGAATCTCATTAGTGCCTCGAGCCTTAATTCCATTGTCTTTAAATTGCAGAATATTGGCTTGAATTCTCATAGAGAGGAAAGTTACATACATTCTACCATTTTTTATTTACTTAAAGCTTCATATTTACCTACATAAATCTCGATTCGCTTAACTCAATTAAAAACTATCTTTATCACTAATTTTTAAAAATGAAAGAAATATATTCATGCATATATTTTTAGTAAGATGGTATAAATGCAACCATGAAATTTTAGCTATTAGATATGTAAAGTGTTAATATGTTTATGAAATTATTAAAGTTTATATACTATAATTAATAATTTATAAAATGTAAAATGTGATTTAAAAGTTGATTTTTTTTTAAAAGAATGTAGTGTAATATCTAATTTGATTGCAAATAGTAATAATTATATATTTTGATACTTTTTAATAATATATTGTAATAATTTAAAACTTAAAAATTACAAAAAAATAATTATAACTCAAAACAAATCTATATTTTAAAGGATAACTAATCTAATGAAATCATAATCATCATAAAATAAAATAAATTAACTAAGTAGCTTTTTATGCTCTCTTGATAAACTGTAAATTAAGTCAATTGTTTTACATTAGCGCTTTAAAATGAGCCTCAACTTACAAACATAAATTTCAAAGAGTTTTAACAAACAGGGGCAGTCTGGTCATTTTTACAAAAAAAGCTGCTCTCAATTGTTTTCCACAATTGCAACTGAAAAGACACTAGAACTTCCCGCAATGCTTCTTGAAGCAATATGCATTACTATTCAAAGCTGAAAAATTGTCGAACCAAACAGGCCCTAATAAAGTGATGATTTATTTTGACAAGCATTAGACTTAACAAGTTATGGCATGTATTGCAAGCATGTACCGACCTTATAGGCATTGACGTATGTCGACCACGTGCATCAGTCCTATATGAGTGGCGGATGATGAAGTTAGTAGGTGTTAATGGTGAGGTGATCATAGACAGATGATAAAGGTTGAAGTATATAAGTTTGACTATCGTGTTTGAGTGATAGTTGTTGAGAGATCTTAATTATGTGTTCGAGGTTGAGTGATCATAATCAATCATTGGTGATAAGGTGGATGATAGATTTGCAAAGGAAATGGAGTAATTGTAATCGTTTGGGGGGGATCAAATGGCTATAATTAGGCAACTATGGACAAATAATGGATATCAGATGATCATAGATTGGCAACGATGTTCAAGTAACTGTAAAATAATTGTTGCTGGATAAAAATGATCAAAGGATTGCAATTGGATCATGATGGTTAGACGATTATTGTTAGATAATAATATTTAGATGATCATGATTGAACAATAAAGATTATGCAATCATAAACAACTGATAGATGTCATATAATCGTAGTTGAGTTTAGTAATAAAATGAGCATAACCAAGCAATGGTGGTTTGGTGATCACAATCACGTGATGCATATATAGTGAAAATAGATAATCATCAGTGACAAAAGTGATATAATTGGTTAAAAGAAGTCAGGTGACTATAGTCGCATGTCGGTGATGATTCAACTGAACTACTTGGAAAACATATGTTTAAGGTCGTAGTTTCAGTCACATGAAGGATGGATGATAATGATCCAATGGGAATTGACAAGAAATGGAGTTTTGATGTTGGTGGATGGGCAAAATCAAACACATGTTTTGGATGGGGAGCAGTGATAATGACGCTGGATGAAAAAAGGCAATCTGATGGTGTCAGTTGGATAGCAAAGGTTTGACAATGATGATCGGGACTAGCGAAGGAGTGGATAGGGGACCAATTTGATGGAGTTGGTTTGATTGTGTTGAATCAATGATGACAATCAAAAAATGATGAAAAGGTGAAGATTGTCCAACAAAGATCCAATGTCAATAGCCAGACATAAATGTTGATATAATGATAATACTGGTCAAGCATAGCGGCTTGATAATGGTGACATGCAAAAACAATCTTATAAAGATGGACGGGTGACAACAATCTACTAGTGATTTGATGTAGTACAGTGATGCACATGTCAATCACACAAATATAAATGTAGATCAAGTAGCATTCAGATTTTTTTTAGTCTGAGTTAGCAACCCCACGAGAAACATGTGATTTCTCAAAATAGCTTAATTACTAATCTATTAAATTTTAATTTAATTTGAAGGCTTTTGAATTTTAGAACGATTTCTAAAGGTCCTAAATTTTAAAGTTGAAAGCTAAATATAAGTGTGTTGCTAATGTTAAACACTCTTCTCTGAATTGGTTTATGCAAAGCATATGTTCCTCCACTAGATTTTCCTATTGTAAATGACAACCGTAGACAACCACTTTTAATTATCTTATGAGATATAACAATCATTAGAATTTTATATTATAGTTAAATTTGCCTAATCCTGCAAATTCTCTCAGGAATGCCTATTCTCCTAAATGATAGCAAACACCTATTGACACTATTTTTATTCTGCTTAACATTTGTGTTTTAACCTAGTTGTGTCTCTAGCGTTCATGTGATAGTCCTAGATTACAACATGTGTTAACATATCAAATGACATGTTTGAAGTGTAAATAGTGAATGAAAGGCTAAGACATCAACTTACACATTCAAATGCTCAAAAATCTAATATGAAGTTACTTAGCGCTTTGCAACCAATCCAAAGAAGAAATTAACTAGTTCGTACTCATGAGTGAAAAGGAAAAACATAAAATTCATTGAAATCAAAGCAAAATTTACAAGAGAAATAGAAAAACTAGAAAGATTCTTCTCGCACCTATGTTAATCCTTCTTCCAAAGTGTTCCCCCCTTTGCTTCCTTCTCAATTGTCACTTATTACAAAATCTCACACTCACAACACACTTTGAAGTAAAACACAAAAACTAAAGAGATTGAAAAATAAGACAAAAATTCCATCCCCTCTTCCAAAGCCTCCCATCATACAGAACTCAAGTCAAACCATTACTAGAATCATCCAGACTGAAGTAGGTCGGTCTTGAGCATCGGAGCACCATGATGTGACATTGCGACGCTACAACAGGGCACACACAATGCTGTTACATCAGACCAACGCGTTTCATGTTCACAATTTTTTATGAATTAGGTCATGAGCGTGGCAGCATTGTACTCCAATTGTTGGGTTGTTGTTCGTGTGGGCACTGAGTGGTGCTCTCGAACTTTTGACATAAAATTTTCCACTTCGAGCGTTCAGCATTGCTCCACCTGCGTTGTAGCACTATAGGACTGGCGCCTTGAGGCTACATACTTGGCGCTAGGGCACGATGCCTCAAAGTGCAATTGTCCTCCAAAAGATATGTTCTTCCTATATTTTGCACCCATATACAACATATAGCACAATATATATATATATATATATATATATATATATATATATATATATATATATATATATATATATATATATAAAGGCATAAAAAAGGGTAAGAAAACATCACTTTGCACACTTGCCACAATCTAACTATAATGGTCTGACTACGGTGATCCAACAATGATTGTCAGCTACAATGTTCTAACAATGGTAGTTTGATTGTTGTGGCAAACTTATGTGGAAAACAAGTGACATTAATCTGGTAGTAAGGAACGAGGATGATCTAACAAAGGAGAATAAACAACCACCATTTGAAGCAGTAGATGGACGATGAGGGTTTAACGACAGTGATCATGCATTGATAATAGGATGATAGTGGTCAAGTTGTGACAGTACGACGACGGTGGTTAGGCAACAGAGATTCAACCATGACAGATAGAAGGTAATAGTCTAATGGCAAAGATGAATGACAGTGATATGAAAACAGCTGTTGGATGACAACGAATCAACAATGGCTACTAGGTGGCGACAAGAACAATCTAACAACGATTGTCCAATCTCAACAAATCTGAAGGTGATGAACTTGTGACAATTGACAGGCAACAATAGCCCGACAATAGTGGATGGCAAAAAATAAGCTACTGGGAGTGGATGAGCAACAATCGTCCAACCACGATAAACTAAGGACAGTTTAATGGTGTGGTGGTTGAGCAGTAGCTCATCGACAGTGATTAATGGCAGTCTTTTGGCAGTGATCAAATAGTGAATGTCCGATGACAACAATTTAATGATGTTGAAAGAAAGACAATGGTTAATCATTAGTGTTGTAACGGCAGGTCAAACGATGGTGACCCAAAAATGATGGTCAAAAGTAATGGTCTAAGTATAGCGGCCAAGTAGAGGATAGGAATCTTTCAAATCTTTAAGGTATGTTTTCAAGCCAATGTTGGCCCAACACCTCCCACTTCTTATCAAGGGTGAGTGTCCCAAATAGATTGCTCGACATTTTCTATAACTACCGCCAAAATTAAGAAACTTTACTAAACATTCTAAAATGATTCACTCAATTTGAATGTGTTTTTGACTTTTTAAAATGTCTCAATAATGTCATAACTTAGTTATATTGAACTCATTTGATTCATCCTATCAAAACACTTGATTTGATTAGGTTTGGTCATTTGATCCTCCAACTAATACTTGATTTATGCCCATTTTAGCTTGAATCAAATCATTTTTTTACATTTTCAGATTCATATTAAAGGCCTGTTTAATTCACTCATAAATTTGCAAAAATTGAAATTTTGATGATCCCAAAATGATGTTGACTCGGCATCAAAATTAATATTTGATCAAAATGAGTTTTTTTTGTTTGTTCTTTTTTTTGTTTGTTTTGGTGACATACTAATTATTATTAATAATATTATTAATTAAATGTAGGTCATTCACTATCTTTAAACAAACGCTCTGGCTAAAGAGTTGTCGCTGCAACACCTGTGCTCTCGAAAACCACACCATCTGTGTCTGCAAATGGCAACAAAATACAAATTTTGTGGTCTACAAGTCAGAAAACTTCAGCGGGAACAATACAATGAAAAGTCAAAACAGACTGTGGTAGCATTTATGGATTCCTGCTACAAGAAGTTATGAAGAAAAGTCCTAAATTCCGTGTACTAATCAGAAAAGATTCCATGTATTTAAAATGTATAAATTGAGGGAAATTAACATACAAGCCACTCAATTTCTATGTATTATATATCAAACATCTAAACTTGCAATTTTTACATGCATATCACTTTACCAATACATCAAAAAGCTTATCAAAGTTTAGGTGTTATACATGTAATTGCAAATGTAACTGTGAACGTGCAAGGAAATTATTTCAATATCTTCATCTTACATACCAGGTGAGTATTAACCTGAATGTAAATAAGATTTTGCATAGCAGCAGATCAGTCAGTGTGGATACTCTAAGCCAGACTAGCTGTTTTTGGTAAGGGGAGAACATTGAAGTTTTTTATTGGATATCATATGTATTATATGTATAACCCTTAAAATTTTAACATCAAATCCAAAATTTCATAATTACGAAATACACGTTTTCAGGTAGAGGTTCAAGATCGGAAGACATCAAAAGTTTGTTAAGTGTAAATATCGAAGTTTAGATTTTAGATATGTAAATACCTAACAATTGTGTGTTATGTATGTAAATTTCCCAATAAATTATAATCCTTACGTCTCGTAAAAACGACACCGCATATTATGATTGTGAACATTATCAATATAGTGCTGATAATCATACTATAGGAGGATCAAAATTGTTCTTTTTTGGATGCTAGCTAGAACTATAATGCACATTTTTTGAATGGATAGTAGAGATTGAAGACTATCTTAAATTAATGAAAAAAGTCAATTATTTGGAAGTTGCATCTATCATGACAAATTAATTGGGTCATCTAAACATTTTTAGCCACAAATTAATTTGAGGAAACAAACCGTAGACTGTCATTGCGAGCTCTAAAATTATTCAATGGTTACACTCACGTTGTTCTAAGTTGATTTCTTAGAAGGTAAATTATATATAAAATAAAACATCAAGAGAATTCACCATATTGTAAGGATTTTATGATCTAGTTTGAGTACTATCATAAATGCAAGCCCCTATGATTAATTCTCTCTCTAGATCATCAGAGAAGTTTTTTTTATTAATTCTAGTTTATAGGTTCTATAATGTTTTGCATTCATAACAACAATTAAATTCGAGAAAAAAAAAGTATAAACCTCTATTTGCTCAGAGAGTATGTTGATGAATGATAATAAAACTCAATCAAAATCTTACGGTCCTTAACATTCTACCTTGAATCATTATCAAAAAATAATAACATCATTGCAGTCAGGCTAACCTAATTTCATGTCCTTAGTCACATGAGGTTTTTTTAGTAGCATTAAGAGATTTAACTGATATGATATTAAGTATTTGTGAGCTTTAATCAAACTTAAATGTTACAACTTTGGTAAACGGATATGAAAGATGAATAGGGGATCGCACTAAGCATAGAGCATCCAACCTAAGCTTTTGGTTTCTACTACTTTCTTTTCTGTTCATTTATTTGAATATTTGTAATTGAGATGTGTTAGGTTAAGTTCCCATAGTGATTTTAATTTGCATATATTCATTACTGAGTATAGAGCCTAAAACATAACCTTTTTTTTAATAAGAAAGAAATTTTCATGATATGACCCCTTCATTCATGATATTATGATAATTTAACTCATTATAAAGGATTTGACTACTCAGAGCACCTCATGAGAATAAGTCTTTAGAGTACAACTATATATTATTTGACACACGATAAATTGTTTGTAAAAATTATAAAACATTCATTTTTCTCTATTTTCAGTTAGGTGAAGCATAATGATCCATATCTTTCAGTATCTTCAAAGAAAAGCACTATTTTGAAGGCAGCGTAACAAAGTCAACTTCTATGGACTGAAAACTTCAACTTTTGCAGGCTTCAGAAACTGCCCCTTGACATTATAAGCTCACAAATTCAAATACGTTCAATAATTGTGCTTAAAAGTCAAAAACTTGAACTGGAACAAAACAGCTAACATAACAAGTCAAACTGACAGTGCAAGAATACATGGAATTCAACAAAAATGGACTAAGTGAAAGCATAAATACTGCATTTAAGAAAAGATAAACTCTCTTAACATCACTAATCAACATACCTTGACTTTGTGCACAACATATATTACATAAATGCATATGGTACAAATGTTTCCTGTCAAAAGGGCATTTTAAGTCAAATTGTACTTTTCAAAGAGAACAAAGTTAGAACTTTAAACAAGTTACTTCTCAAAGAAGATTCAGTGATAAAGGTAAAAAAAAATTTGACTTCGCAAAAAAAATAAAAGAAGATAAAATAAAAAAATTGAATTTGCAAAAAATAATAATCGATGAACCAGGCTCTATTTGGATGAGATACAGAGGGGAACTTCTTTTATTTGGAACGATTCATTGGTTCAGCTACTACATTCAGTCAAAACGTTTCTAACCACACAAATGAAAGCATATATGCCTACGCATGTATTATATCCAGTAGGTAGCCTTCTGAATGCAAGTCTCTTCCACAATAAAGTTAAGTAAAATTCACACAAATGCCACACAATTCTCATGTATTTACGTATCTAAAACCTAAAATTTTATACTTACATTTGAATCACGTTGGTGTCGTAAATCTTATATATGAAAAAGATGTATTTCAAAGAGTAATGATATTTTTATGTGATATTAAAGATTTGAGTGTTATGCAATTAAGTTGTGTTGGATTATGGATAAAGTAACATGAAATGGGGATGGAAGCCAATTTATTTAGATAAGCGTGAAATTATAAGTAAAAAACTTCTATTAGACTGATTTCATGATGAAAGAAAGAAGAATTCACAGATTAAATAGGTACAGTTTTAATTTTCGAGTTTATCAGAACCAGATAAGAAGGCAACTCAGTTGTTTCAGATATGGTCAAAATGTTGACACAAACTTGAGACATTTATGTTAGGAAGAAAAAATTATGTGCAGTGACTTCATGTCCGGACAACGGTTCAGAAGGGCTTGTGGGCTCCGAAAATTCTCGACCGCTCCCTGTGAGCTCTCTACATTTTATTTTACTTTCAGAGAGAGAGAAAGCTTTGGAGGGTCAAATTTTCAGAAGACAGGTTGGATTGTAGATAAGACATTGCGCAGAGATTTCACCATCATTTTGTGAGGATTTCTTGATGTAGGGTTCGAGATTTCCCATAGGCGCAAACCCCTATAGTTAATTATCACTCCCGATAACGGGAGAGCACTTTCGATTAAGGCTAAGCATTAAAAATTGAAAATTCAACATATAATAGCAACAAACACAAGATTTAAGTTATAAAATTTATCACTTGAAGCTAAAAGCGAATGATGGGGGAATGGACATAAAACCCGATCAAGATCCATTGTTCCATAATCTCAGGTCATCGTAGTCTCTAATCTATTTAGTCAGAGGATGTAGTCGACCCATCCTGACAAAAAAATCCTTGTCAATAGCCATGAGTTCTTCATTCAAGATATTCTTGTAGATCTGGGGTGGATATTTGTCTAAAGAGACAAATTTAAGTCGACTTTAGCTAACAAACTTTATATCAGCAATTGTACCCTTATGATTCACAAATCAAATGGTACAAAATCATTGGAGAACATACGGGCTGCGGTCATGACCGAATATAATGATGTCATTTTGGCGACAACCACCCGGTCATAGGGCTCTGATCGTAGTTGCTACTTTGTGGTGTCATTTGGCAGCAAAATCATGCTAACAAAGAACTCGGGCCACATCCTTACTAGCATGCAATTGCTTTGATTACGAATATATAGATAAATTTAATATGACATTAGCTCTTTATGAATTTAAATCGGTTAGAAATTTATCACCCTCGACAAACTGTTGCGGATGGTGGATGGAATTTACTTTTAACTTTTAGCGATATAATTTTGTTTTACATATTAGTTGGTTATTTTGAAAACTTGATTTTAAAGATGAACCCATTCAGCTGAAATCTTAGATCAACATAGCAATCATCGAGGGATTGAATATTTCAAAACTTTTATATTTAAAGAGGGGGCATTTAGTTTTGTTTGTTTAAACCTTTCAAAGTATAACTCCTATATTTTTCTTTATAGGTAAAAGGATCGAATTAAGTGATTTGGGGACTTGTAAATTCTAATTTTAGGATTTGAACGTTCAATAAGACTTACTAAACTCATCAACTCCAGCCCTTACCAAGGGAAGAATTGGCTTAGTGGGGTGGGACTTATAACTCTATCATAAGACGATCCAATTAGGCCGCGCAACATTCTTGAACCAAGTATTTGAACATTCGATATTGGTTCGAGCACATGCGGACTTCAAAATTTCGTACGTTTTAATAGCGTAAAAGATTTGAAGATTTTGAATTCCTGTGCAACAACTATAATATTTAATTTAAATTCAAAGATTTGAAATCATATATAGGATTTTTATCCATATGAATGTCCCGAAGCATACAAAATTTAAAATAGTATAGACAAATGGTCCGTTTGATGTAGCTTATTTGGTGTGGTGGCGTTTGAAAACGCACCAAGCCTATTTGGGTAAACTACGATTTAGTAGATCATGCATTTTCAAAATGTTGAAAACAACGTTTTTACACCGTACCTATCTAGGTGCGGTAGTAGCTTTCAGGCTGTTGTCTAACTCCAAAAAAATAAAAATTTATAATGGCTATCGCACGTAGCTTATCAGCAGATTATTTTTAATCAGCTTATCAGTAGATTATTCAATAAGCTGCAGCTGCCTCAAACAGAACTTAAGTTTTGAAATATTCTCATATATTCCAATTTATTGCATTAACTTAAGAAAAATCATGAAGCTTGTATAGGCTTTAAAAACTTTAAAGTCATTTAAAAATATAAACTTTTATTTGGATATTATCTTATCGGGTTGCATGCAATATTACATCTTCGGCAGCCTTAAGAGGGAACATCTATTCGCTAGCAAGGGTATTGCAAATTCGATGGCAGAATTTTAAAATCAAAGTTAACTCCTCAATTCAAGATATTTGAGGTTCATTTTAAGCTTTGCCTAGTGAATTTTGGTACTTCTATTTTAAATTATGCTAAGCCCCAAACGTATTAAGTTATTTTTGAAATTATAAATATTTGATGCTTGAGTAAATTCAAATGATTCAATTCTAAGCATTTAGATTTGAAAATTCCAAACTTTTTGATTAATTGTATACTCTAAGCACTTAATTTTGAAATCTCAACTTTGGGTTAATTTAACCATCGAAGCATTAAACTTTAAAGTTTCTCATCATCTTTGATTTTAAACTTCAGAATTTCAAGTTAGAAAAATCCAGAAATTGATATTATCTTCAAAATCCCTCGGAGCTTAAATTTAAAAGCCCAAACTTTAAAATATTTTAAAGCTTGGAAAGCCTAAATCTCAAAAGCCCAAGACTTTAAAGACTTTCAAATCCTAAAAGTCTATATTTTAAAAGCTCGGACTTTTAATATGTTTTAAAATTTCAAATGATTCACATTTTAATTTTATTTTAAAAGTCCAAAAATTCCAAAATTTTCTTATTTAAAATTAAATTCCACCTTAAATTATGGCAACCTCAAGGAATTAATCCCCGTTTGGAGGCACGGGATCTCAAAAGAATTACTCGTCAGTGTTGTAATTGCGGTCGAGGAGAAAAATAGAGTATTCATCGTACGGTCTCAAAAGATGCAATTGAGAGCAAAGATAGTGTTTAACCTAAGATCTCAAAAGATGTGATGGGCCTTCCAGTGTACCTTGCAAACAAACAGTCCTTGATTTAAAAAAAAAATTCCAAGTGAGTTTGTGATTTTCCCCGCCTAACAGGTACTTTGCTCTCCTCAAATAGAGGCTTTAAAAAATTTCTCAATTGCCCCAATATTGCATCTGAAAGAAAGAATGAAACCCCAATTCTAAAAAAAATTCTCCAAATAAGTTCGCACTTATCCTTGCCTAACCGGTACAAAGAAGCTTCCCAAACGTTCCAAAATTATACCTTTCTCAAGTGAAGCAGCGATCACATTAACAACAACGATCATGAATGCAGGAAGATGCTTTCCAATATCTCTGCACTAATTCTTCTCATAACCTCAACATGTGCCTCTGATCTCTCACATCATTAAAATATTGAATAAGATCAATATCCAATTTAGATTTGAAAACTTCGGCATTCAGTCAATATACAATGAAGAGTGATTGAATCATTCTTACACTTCACAAGCTCTTTTCAGCTGTTATAAGGAAACTGACTGATTGTTGTTGGAGCTGTGCAAAAATAGTTGTGGCATTTCTAGAAAAATGATCATTTTGTATTTGTTTAGTAAAGTTGTTTAAAACATAACTATGACAACCACATATATGATACTTCAGAAGCATAAATTCATTTCAAAACATAACAAAAGTTCAAATACACAACTCACTTAATAGTAAATACTGAAAATGCTAAAGAACAAGAAAAAAATAAATAAAATTACAACTAAAATAAGGATGATATTATTTTTAACATGAAGACGATATATGTCTCGTCTTAAACTGTCATCCAATGATAATATCAATTTGTGATCACATTCAGCAGTGAAATCAACATGACCATCAGCCCATCAGAAGAAGTCACACTTTTTGGTAAAACCTCTATCCAATTGCTTGGTAATTCATAATCCAAGGCTCTTTATATTCATATATATCTCATCAAATTTAATGTCATACCATACCTCGTTCATAAGAATTCAATGCTTCAAAATTTGAATCATAAATATGAGACGATGTTAATTTGAAATATACCATATAAAATACAAACCTAGGAATTGGGTGGTATGTATGTGAATATGGAATTTTAGGTATTGTATATGTAACTTCATAAGAAATGTGCGGTATGTATGTAAATTTTCTCAAATAAGAATGCTGGAATCTGAAAACAAAGGAATTTTCCTGCGCCAGTAGCAGCAGGAATAAGACAGTCCTTGCGTTATAAACATGCTTTGATATTTCCATATGTATTTAGTTGCAAAAATCATTCAAAATGACGTCCATAGCATTCATTTAGAACTAGACCAAAAATTACCAAGGCTTCAATTGCTTTAGCAAACTCAAAAGATGAACCAGCAGGATAGAAAGAAGAACCCATGTCCAAACCTCCAGGAACAATGACATCTGCACGACAGGGAGGGGGGAGAGGATACCTGAGTCGACAGGGAGAGGGGAGAGAATACGAGCCAGAGTCGAGTGAAGGAATCAAACACACACGACAATGGAGAGTAAGGGGAACATGAGAGCTTCGGTGTCGAGAAGAATAATTTTGGTTAGGGCAGGGTCGGGAGGGGTATTATAGATAGCGCTACGAACGTCTCCCCCACGAACGCGAGCCGCGGGGTTCGATCCGCGGCTCGCATTCTGCCAAATTCACGTCCTACCGTGAGAGTGACGCCGAACCAAACAGCGACATTCGGCCCGCCACGACAACGCAGTTGTTGACCTCACTTTTGTCGAGATTTAGTTTTCCTCCTAGGATTTAGGGTTCTAGCTTTAGGAGCTTCCCCGACGATCTTAGATTCCTAGCAGTGGGCCTACCTCGTATTAGAATGCTCGAGCCGACTTCGTCACTCTTTTGGAATCCGGACGAAATTTCGTACCTCTAGCTCGTAGCGAGGTTGGAATTGACGTTAGGAATCCAAATCGAGTTCCTATAGGACCACCGGACCTCAGGATAGCCTCGTGCACGTTTTCGCACCACCGAAGCACAAATCCTCGAGCCACGGCGCTCGACGCTTCAATCACTCCACAACGGATCAAGACCGAAGTCAGGATACCAGGACGATCGACGTCAAGGTCAGAATTTCATAAAACACCGGATTTGACGCACTTTCGACCCGACCGACGACGAGGTTGTCCAAACGACCTCGGATCACGAAACGGACTGCGCCGATGCGTCTGGGACGTCGAATTTGCTAGGTAAGGACAAATAATTTGCTATGTTTCCGAGCGCGAGTATACGACACGAAATTCGGCACGTTTAATAAGATAAATTAATAAAATAAGATTTTCTTTTATTTTAGAATCCTTAAAACCTAAATCTAACTCGCACCTCACGCACGGGAGCTCACCTCTCCCTCCCGTTCGAGAGCCTGGCTTCGCCCGACCCGACCGAGCCTCTCCCCCATTTGCTCCTCTCTCGCGACTTCGACCCAGGTTCCCACTGTGCCTCGCCACTTCCCCTGGCTATGCTCGTAGCAGGTGTTTTCGACATTCCCTACCGCCACTCTCGCCTCCTGTCGCTACTTTTTTCTGCAACTTTTGTCGCCACTTCTAAGTATGCGTGGCCTCTTCTTCTTTGAGCTGGCTATATAAGCCTCTCTTAAGGAGAGGGTTAAGGTTGGTTGATTTTCTCTTTGAGGGGAGGTGCTGCCATTTTCTCTCTTGCCTTTCTCTTCTTGTGTGAGTGTGTGTTCTGGGCTTGAAGAAAGCTTGGCCCTAGACAAGGAGGAAGAGGTGCTGCATACTTTTCTTTGTTGGTTTGTCCGAGGCTTGAGTTGCTCGGCAATGGGTTCGGCTTGCTGGCTGGCTTTCCCGACCTCTTTCTTTTTATGCTGTTCAACTTAACCGGTAACCTTCCTTACTCCCCTCCTCTATTTTCTCTCGGTTTGGCCGGTTGTGCCTTGTGGCTTGCGGTTTTGGTGTATTTCTCCCTGTTTAGTCTCTCGGTTGGGCATTCATATGCTTTGAGGGGGGATTGTTAGCTTGATATCATAGTTTTATTTTGAGGACGTTTATTACTTGAAGCATGTTAAGAATGGAAAAATGAGTATGTTCTAAGGCCTATGTATGGTTACTTGCTTAAAGGGGTGGAGCTATGGCATGGCATTGGCTCCTTTCTTTTCTCTCTTTGCTTGAAATAATAAAATGGGGCTCTTCACTCACTCTTGTTGTTATGAATTATAGAGGAGCCTCTTAATTCTTTTATATACATATGTGGGGCTCGGCTTTTGCTCCTTGTAGCTCTTCTTTATCAAAAAATGGCATGCTAGAAAGAAGTCTTAATTTAATTTGAAAAGTCTCACGTTTGTTCTCATGTTAAGTACATAATGGCTCTATGCATTGCTATGTCGAATATATGGAGGTGTTTATTTTAGCCTCATGCTCAATTCAGTAGCCTGGATTCATTCTTGCATCGAGTTGGATTTTGAGGCTTTGTGAAACCTCAGTTTTGTTTGTCTTAGCCTCTACCCGAGAGCTTGTTTTTGATCTTATGGCTGTCCCCTTGGCACTTGAGTTGGGGGCCTGTTTTTGTTTCTGTTTTCTGCTGCCTAGCAGCTAGCCCGTGGCACTAAAGGGCTCGGTTTTGTGCTCTTGCTGCTCTTGCTGCTCCTGCAGCCATCCCCTTTGCATTTGGGTTGGGGTCCTGTTTTGGTTTCTGTTTTCTGCTGCCTAGCAGCTAGCCTGTGGCATTTGGAGACTTGGTTGGCTTATCCCAGCTTTTACCCGAGAGTCTATTTCGATGTATAGTTGCTGCCCCTGTTTCAATGCTTTAAGAGATTTGTTTCGGCTTCGTTTAGGAGCTCGGGTGGCTCGATTTAATTCCTATTCGAGAATCTGTTTCGGTGACTTAGATTTATTCTTATATTGGGTTTGATTTTTTGGGCCTTGCGAGGCCTCGATTTTGCTTGTCTTAACCTCTACCCAAGAGCATATTTTATTTTGTATTATGGTTGTCCCCCGTTTAAGAGCTTTGAAATATTTATTTTGAGCCTTGCTTGTGGCAAGCTGGATTTGGTTCTGTGTTGGGGCTGTTTTAGATTGGAGCTGGACTGGTTTTCAGCCATACGATGGATTGTGTTTGGCTTTGTGTGGGCTCGATTCAATTCCTGTATTGTCTCTTGCTTGGGCTTTGTGTTGAGCCGGCTGTAGCTTGATGTTGGTTCGTTTCTAGCCTCTATATGGTTCGGGTTCCTTTTATGTCGGGTCTGTGCTTTAATTATTGTTGGACTTGCGTTTTAATAGTCGAGTGCCTTGAATCACACTATGAGTTGAACTCGTATCTGCGGTACTTGAGAGCGCAGTTTCAGCATTTGTTTTGGAATTTCGTGTCAGCTTTACGGGATTGTTTTCCCTAGTTGAGTCTAGCCTTTTCTAGCAAGTATTTGGAGTTTGGAGGAACCCCGAGCAGTGGTCTAGAGTCTAGGGGCTTTGTCGATGATTTCACGGCCTTTTTTTTATTCTTTATAGTTGTTACTTGGGAGAATGGGGTGTTTTCCCTAGGAGTCTAGTCCTCATCCTCTCCGAGAGTGCCGACGTTTCTTTAGGTCTTTTGTAGGTCGTGTAAGGACGGTCGGGAGTCCAAGGTGATTGACTTGTTTTTGACTAGTGTTGGAAATCAGTTCACCTCTTTTACAAGAATTGCGTTAGGTGGGCTGCTTTCCTCTCTCTCCTTTTATTGATCCCTCGTCCCTTGATTTTCTCCTTGCTTCTTGGTTCAATGTCCGCACCTACAGGGGACGTGTAGGTGTGCACATATAGCCCCTTTAGGCTATACGTGGGGTCATCAAGCAAGGTTGTAAGTAGGGTGGTTGGGGTTAGGGCAGCGACGATAATGCTTATGTGTGATTAAAAAAAGAGGATTTTAGAATAGTATCCCCTTTGCCAATGCGTAAAATCTCCATTGGAGTCGCGGCTTGGGACCGACGATACTATTCGCCAATTCTTGGCTAGACTGTTGTCGCCAATACCTTTAAGTTATTAGTAGTCCTAGTTCGATTAAGGTGGTTAGCCTGTGGACTGTACTATTTTATAAAAATAAAAAAATACTTTTGCGACAAAATTTCCACCTACAACAAAATTACTTTTCACCTATAAATTTATATGCATGCGAACTAAAATTAATGAAAACTAGTGAAGGTCCACGATTAATTACTCGAGTCGAGGTTAAGACTGCCTCCTGTAGGGTATCGGTCCGGTAGCTCTTGTCCAAGATTGGGAAGCACACAGTCCAGCTCTGAGTCCTCCCCGTCACCATGCTTACGGTCTTTTTCAGATGCCCCATGGCTTTCTTACAGTTCGCCGTGAGTTTAGCGGGACATCTGTGAGTTTCTTCTTTTGGTGTTTTTGTGGTTTTCATTACGACTTTCCCGTGTCTGTTCGTGATTTTCTTCGAGGTTTTTCTACGGGATTTCTTTGTCTTCTTTCTCGATTTTCTTTGCTTCCTTTCGCCTTTCTTTCGGGTTTCTTTTTCTTCTTTTCGCCTTTTTTTTTCTTTCGGATTTACCGCCGGGTTTTGCACCTCGCTTTTCCTGTACGTACGGTAGTACCCCCTTACTTAGCCAGTTTTTCCTTACTACGTTCACTCTTGCTTTGTTTTGGTACTGACGTCTTTCTTGCAGGAGATAAAAGTGATAATAATAAACAGATAACAATACACCGCGGGTAATCTGCGTTTACGGTACACTTGTAGCACCGTCATTTCTTTTATTTACTGCGTTGCATGCTTTACCCTTTAGCATACATACCTGTTAGTGTAGCATGCTTTACTTTTTTTCGTACTTGCTTCTATTAGTATAGCATGTTTTACTTCCTGCTAGCGTAGCATGTTTTACTTTCCCGTAGTCTGTACTCCTGCTTAGTGTAGCATGTTTACTGCTTAACATAGCATATACCTGTTTTACTGCTTTCTTTTACTACTGCTCCTGTCACTGTAGCACACACTCGCGATTGCAATAAAGTGATAATTCAAAGTACATAATAAAATGAAATAATTCTCCAACTTTAACGACTCGCATATCTACTATTAATAACTTAAACCTGCAATTGCAATCTTACTACGACGTGGAGCACAGAGCACGACTTCGAGGGCAGCACGATCATCGTCAACAGCAAAACTTGTGTCTACATCAGCAAAATCATTCTTTAGTCTAACAAGCCATAGGACTTCGAGGTAGTCCATAGTGCGACATAAATCCTCACATGTTCTTTTAGGCCTTTGCATAGCCTTGCGGTGCAATATAAGCCCTAACTCGCTTAGGATTTCGAAGTCGTCATCCGATACGGCGTAAACCCTCTCATCTTTCAGGTTATTTGCATAATCATGTGATTATGTAAGTGTAATCCCTATAATTAATTGTCAGGATTGAAACTAAAATAAGTTCATTTCCAAAATTTAAAGCCCAACATTAGAATAGCCTGGGAAATCATCAAGGTTTTCCTCGAGATCCGTGACTTCCCCTACCTTTCTTTTCTTTGACTCTGGAAATAATTGTTTCACATTGCGTCTTTCACCTATTGGACTTCCTACTACTACACTTCATTGAAAACCCTACCATTTGAATTCATGAAGATAGAAACCCTGATCTAAATCGAGAGTTCTCTCAGGTGACTTCGGTCATTTGAGGGGTAATTGACTATAAGGGTTTGCCTCTATAGGGAGCTTTATGAACCCAGGTAATCTAAACCCTATTTAATTCTTTTGTATTAAATAGGGGAATTTGTCGGTCCACATAAAAGTTCGCAGACCAGAACGAATGTCATGAATTCTGTAGTTTATTTGATCGAGCGATAGCGTCAAGTAGTGTGTCTACTCCTCGGGATAGATGCGTTACTTGCGATATCGCGCTCGTTCATTCAAACTGCTAAATAAATGAGATTCGTTCATTCTCATATTTTTAAATTTAATGCTTTATTTTCAAAACTAATATATATATTAAATTAAATCCTAAAATCTCAAACCAACAACAAAACGAATTTTCAAAATTAAATAAAATCTCAAAGACGCGCATTTCAACGGCCGACGGCGGTCGAGCTGCGGTCCCAAACGGGCACTAAGTCGAACGCGAGTCGCAGGGTTCGATCCGCGGCTCGCATTCTGCCAAATTCATGCCCTACCGCGAGCGGGACGCCGAACCAAACAGCGAAATGTCTCGGCCCACCCGACAATGCAGTCAGACTGCGGTCCCAAATGGGCACTAAGTCAAAGTGAACAAAATTTTAAAAATTACTTCTATTTTGACTCATATATTGAGCGGCCGACTGAACTACTCCTGGCGTTGTATTATTGGAGTCCAGACGCATAACTGTGGTTATTTGAACTGCTACATTAACATATTCTCTATTACGTTGCTCAAAGAAGAAAATATTCAACAGGATAACGTCTCGCAAAAAAATGTGCCTGTAACAAGAGAGAGAAATTCAATAATTCGTGTAACATGAGCATATAACATAAAAATAAAGCACAGATTTATACAGTTTGTTAATGTTCGCCTGTATCCATAGCGAAATAAAGAGACATTTTCTGCAACCAAGAGATTAATTATAATACACTTATTTGTGCTCAAATATATTCCTCAGTCTCTAGATTTTAATGGGCTAACCTTCACAGGTTTCAGTTAAGAGTACCATGCACCTTCTAAGGTCGCTAGGGGAATAAACGAGCCCAAATTGAGAAAGTTGAGGGCATTCCCAAAATTTGATGGAGTTTGAAAGTATTATTGAATTCCTTCTCTGTGTTGTATTTGTTTTGATGTAATTTATACTGACCTGCTGGTCTTCAGCAAAAATTAATTAATTATTTTGAATCTTAAAGTTTTTCTTTGTTTAAAGGGAATTCACAATTCAAAACTAGGGATTATAATATTACTAATCATTCTAAAATGAACTTATTAATTTTTAGAAAATCAAAATAATTTCACATGATCCAAGGCCTGAAAGTTCCCACGTGGAACAAATTTACAAGCTCAACCGCTTAGGAACCGAACCAAGACAGAGCCTTATCCTCATATTGTTTATAAACAATACAAATCTAAATTTCCAAATGATGTGCGAACAAAATGAATTGAACTAATCCTTTCTTAAAATGGTCTCCAACCAGCACCGAAGCCAAGTCACTGTATATTAAAAATACAAAATGATGCAAAATATATAGATGTATTCTTTTCTTATTTCAAGCCTAAAACAAGCCAAACACAACAACAACAACAACAACAACAACAACAAAGCCTTAATCCCACTAAGTGGGGTCGGCTACATGGATCCTTTTTCTCCATTGCGTCCTATTAGTGTCAAATTTTCGTTTAATTCCAATAAATTAAAATCATTTTTTATGCAATAAGCCCAAGTTTTCCTAGGCCTGCCTCTGCCTTTCTTAACATAAGTTGTATTTAAAACATCTACTCTCCTAATCGGATCATCAGGTGGTCGACGTTTAATGTGACCAAACCATCTAAGGCAACTCTCTCTAATTTTATCCGTCACTGGTGCAACTCCAACCCTATTACGGATATATTCATTTCGCATTTTGTATTCAAACAAGCCAAACACGATCAAACAAATTCAAACAAGATTTATTTGCATTCGGCTGGCTTACAAATCAAACTAAATTAATTCATGTTTGACTCGGTTAGTGTAAGAATTAAACGTGAGCTTTATAGTGAGTCAAACACAAATTGTTTCATGCAAAATGAGCTTTTTTATAGTTCTAAAGGTCTCTTAGCCATGTCCAACACCTAACCGTCAATTGTGAACAATGGATTGGTTTATTTGAACAATGAAGAGTTGAATGTTCAAAGTTCAGCAGGAAGCAAACAATTAAGTAGTCGAGATAATTTTAGCGTGGAATGACGGACTACATGCACAAAAATAAATGGTGACGAAACATCGACATTTAGTAGTTTGATATGCTTATTGCGTCCATTGTAAGGACAAAAATCTTCCACAATGATTAACGAACAATTACAGTAGTTTGCACTATTCAGTAGAAAATTAAAGATAAAGAAAGAAAACTTTCTATTTAAATCTTTAAAGAAAGCGAAAGAAACTGGCCTTCTTTGAGAGACTCCAAGAAGATTTGAGAATATGTTCTAATAGAGAGAACAAACAAAAAGATGATTTTAAAAGGGTTTCTTGAGGTTCTAGCTGCCTTACAAAGCGGTTATGTAACAATGGCATCTAAATGAGAAGGGACTGTCAGCTTTTTTGTGATTAAAGGAGAACAAAAGTGTCGAGTACCAAGTAACATGTCGGCATATGGAATCCATGCAGCACAATGAGCGATAATTAAGTACTATTTGGGGACACGTAATAACAAAGAATACCACTGCTCCTGCATTGCAAGATTATACAGGCGATAATTAAGTACCATTTGGAGAATTTCTTGAGCAATGGCTCTGATGTGGAAGACATGCTAGTATAGCACCACTAGCGGCGAAGATTATACAGGCAGCAACAATAGAGGCTAAGGTTGACAAGAAGTGGCTTGATTTGGAAAAGGCCATTAGAGTAAAACAACCCGATCATGAAGAGGCCGCCAGGACTGAATAAGATGAGATGGAGGAAACTCCAATCTTGCTGAAGCAAACGTAAACAAAATATGTAGGGATAGTGAAGGAGCCAGCTTGAGATGGAACTGACACGTTTAAGTTTCTCAATTCTGATGGCAAGCCTATATATATGTTGGGCTGGTGCAATGCAGTGGCAAGGATTGTTCAAAATGTATAATTCAAGAAAACCTAAAGTAGACCTAAAGTCTTAGAGAGTAAGAATGATTGTCATTAAAAATTATTTTAGATTCAACCTAGAACTCAATGATGATGAACACAAATAAAATAAGCTTTTTTTAATAATGTTTAAATTACATTTTAGATATTATAAAATTGTTTCATACTTTTTGCAATTTATTTGGTGTGATTGTCTAATGATTTGATTAATTCCCAATTTAATAATTATGAGAAAATTGTCTATTAAGCACCATATAATAATGATAATGTGTTTAGTATACTCGTCATTATTGACATGATCACACATGTTTTTAGCATATATATTCGATCCTTCATTTCCTATATTTTTTCATTTAATTTATTAATTATGTTAATTTATGTTAATCAAGTGTTACCTATATTAATAGATAATTATATTATATTCTATTAAGTCGAGCATAATTTCTATTCCAAAAAAATTATTGAGTTATTTACTCACAATCTGATGTATAATATCACATATTTTAGTTGGATCTTTTTATGATACAACTTGACTCCCTCCCTCCCTCTCTGCCTCACACTCTTAATCACTCTTTCAACCTTTTCCATCAAAGATCAGTAAAGATTTTGTATCCTACTTGTATTTCATAACTGTCTTGATTCACTGTCAAAACCTTATAATGTTTTAAAAGGTATAGGTACAGCTTTGTAACTGAGTTGTATTAGGAAAGTGTTTTGGCACTTTTATTGAATCAAGAAATGGGTGCTCTTTCCCATTTAAAAAAAGATAGCGCAACATTTTTTTTGCTCAAATTAATGAGGGTTTTAGCAAAATCCTATGAGGGAAGTGCTTAGGTATTGATACACCAAAATCTTCAAGCACATCAAAAGTTGGCACAAGTTCATACAACACAAACATATGTAACTTGGCATAAGTCCCGTCAAACAGCTCAAAATCGAGTTGAATGAGTCTATTTCAGCCTTCCAAATAGGTAGCTAGTGGCACAGTGCAGTTGCAGAAGTTTTGAAGGAAGACCCACAACAGCAGCTACATGAGGATAGGTTTTTACATTATGCCCCACAAACATGATATCTTTTCTAAGCACTTGATCCATATGGTAGATATTCACGCCACCAAATACTACAAAATGAGCTTCTCCTCCCAAAGTCCGCCAAAGATAAAGGCAAATAAAAGAATGTCACATCTTCTCCGCGATAAGCCTCCCAATAATTGTATCATGTAATAATACTCCACAAAATGATAAGAACGTATGGAAACCTCAAGCTGAGAGAACTGATCAATTTCCGAATCCATCGAAAGAGTCAAATATGGCAACATGTTACAGAAAGAAGCCTAACAGTTGTATGAATGTTATTCTTTGTTTTATCTCATATTTGGGCCCTTAATATTATATCTTTTAATGAACCATGCATTTAGTTGAGCGTCTATTAACCTCTGGCACAATAGTGAATGCCGTCACCTCACCTAAATCATATTAATGGCTTCTTATGAACAGTAAGCGTGATTTTTTCAGCATTTGTTAAGCATAATTTATTTCTCAGAATCTTATATCTAGAATTTGTTAATCTATTGGTGAAAATAGAAATTGTTAATCTATTCGATAAAGCTAGGATCCACTCAGTTAATTTACCAAATCCATAGACATAGCCTCAAAACTATTCTATCTACAGTTCAAATCCATTCAAACATAGTATAGATCTATTGATCCATGGCTCATATATATCATATTTGCTCAAAATTACTAAAAATAAACTTAGCACGAAATAAACAACTCGTCCTCTTGAATGGACTCTTTTTTGGTGACAAGATGATTCATCCAAGTACAAGCCCAAGCGGTCATACCACTACAATTGAATAAGTCACTTGCAACATAATTTTGCATCAACTCCCGATGGAAAGTTGTATGGAAAGAAGTCCTTGAATCTAGTATTTAGTTATCAGCATAACTATGAACTGCCAGCAGTAGTGCATTATGTGCTTTTTCAATTGCCACATTTGCACTATTATTTTTTTATGTGGCAAGTTTTATCACAATTTCAGCAAGTTGCTTTCTGATCAGGCCTTGACTTGCTCTTGCTTCTGTGCATTGATTTTGATCTTCCTCTGTTTGACTTTCTGTCATGTGATCTCTATCTAGAATCAACATTTAATGCTGAAATCGAACATGAGAACTCGCCATAATCTTTGCTACCACCAACTAAACCAAATCCAAATCACGAATATCATCATATTTTAATTTATATTTACCTGCAAAGTTGCTAACAGTCATCCTCATAGCTTCTCAGTTATTTGGCAATGAAACTAACAAGAACATTGCACGTATCTCATCATCAAATTCAATTTTCATACACGATAATTGATCACCCTTAAAATTATCTAATTTTTCATATCATTTTTAACTAATATTTTAAGGATATTACGCTTTAATGAAAAGTATTTCTTATGTTTTTAGTTGAAGGTACAAGAAAATAAGTTTATGAAGTAAAAGAATCAAAAAAGAAAAAAAATGAGCAAAAATGAGTCAATTGAAGAAAAGAAGAAAAATTGGGCTCTCTGGCGCCTCAGCGCCAGATCTGGCGTCCAAGCGCCAGACTCAGCAGGGAATTCTAGAGAACTTTTGGACGGTTTTGTGACGGTTATTGATGACTCAGAAGCGATCTAGAAGCCTCTAAACAATTTTTCATATGTTATAAATAAAATACAATGAATTTAGACAAAGGGAACCGGTTATTCAATGAAGAGATGCAACTCAAAACCTGAAGGGACGTGTCCATTCGCGCAGAAGACTAGCGCTTAGGCGCCACAGTTACCTTCTAGAATATTCAATGAATTTGGACGAATTTTGAAAAGGTTCCTGAAGCAATCCCTGGTCATTTTCGAAGCTCTATAAATTGAGGGCAATTCTACAGCAAGTTGGTGGTCATTTGGAGTGTGTAAGTGTTATAAGAATGAAAGAGGTGTGTCATTTCATTAGTAAAAGAGTTTTTAGTGTTATTTATTTTTCCTTAGTGAGAGTTCAGAGTGTTTGAGTCTTGTAGAAGTCAATCAAAGTCAGAGAACCTTCAAAGAATTGTTTGGATATCATTCCAGATAAGTATTTATAATTTAGTTCTTAAGTTTTGTACTTTGAATTTGAATTATATAAATATAGTTTGTGATGTCAATCATATGTTTTCTGAGTAGTCTCTTAACTTTCTCCCTACGAACATAAAATGATTTAAATAAGGATTTAATTTAGTTTTGAGAACTTATTTTTCTTCATCAATAATTTGTGATGTTACTTTACCTGATTTTCATTTACACTACAACTTGATCACTTGTAATGTTAAAATCTGTGGAAAGTTCTTAAGACCTGATCATAGGCTAAGAATTCTTAACTTGTAAGTATCACATTTTCCTTGGAAATGCAAATGGTAAATCCTTAAACGGGGAGGTGCAAATAGATAGAAATATAAACTTTGAAGGGCGTAAAATTGAATATGTTTTTAGAGTGACAGACTAAATTCTATCAATTTAGTTTAAGAGGAGGTGACGGGCCACTAGTAGGCCCGACTATAGGCACCCTTGGGGGGAAACTAGAAGTGAGAGCCTAGAACTCCGTCCCTTACTACTAACAATACATCATGATCCAATCTTCTAAAACTAACAAATGTTCTTTAGATGTTGTAACAAATGGTAAAGAATATTTATGCTCCCATTCGTCACATTACCACATTATTTAAGTTCTCAAACTAAATTAGAAGTTTACTAATCATTAAAGATTTTGTATGGGGAAAGAATCTTTGTTTATAGTAATAAAGAATTTAAATTACTATTTATTTCCAACAGCTACTTTAAATAACTTGCATATTCGTACTTGATAATTGTTTAGTTTATAAATAGATTTTCATCTTTCTTTTCTTATTTATTTGTATTTAACCTTCCCCGTGGGATCGATATATGGGGCTTAATTAGAAAGCTCTATATTACTTGAAACGATACGTATACTTGCGTAGTACCTGTAGTGTGTGATTTATATTTATTTATAAAATCTTTAATCTTTAAATATCGTACATTAACCGTTTAATCTAATTTGGGGTCACATTTGACCATAATTTTATAAGCTATTTTAATTGTATAATTGCGGTCTGGTCAATAATTGATTTATAATAGTATTAAATCATTCAGGTGTTGTATAACAGACGTATCTTCCGTCATCTTCAAATTGAATAACTAATTCGTTGGACATACCTTGTTATTCGTTGACGATTTTTCATACATACCTGACAATGCTACCATGAGATCTGTAATAGTCCTTTCCTTAACGACATTATGTGCATCGGACCTCAACAGAGTCAATCGATTAAACCTCAGAACTTGTCAATCCAACAAATTTCATTCAGCCTCATCCATCTATTCTAATCTTTTCCCCAATAACGGAAGATGAAGTTTCTTCTAATAGAGGCAGTCCTGTATCTGCATTCTCCAGTAACTAAAATCTGTATCATCAAATTTCTTGATCCCTTAAACCATCACTTCATCTCCAGACATCATTCTGCTTCAGATCCAAACCATTGCACTTGTACCAATTGTTGTGGTATATATATAATAGAATGATCGACGACGAAGCGAAAAATAGAACGAGAAAATTCACACCAGAAAAGAACACGCAACTATTTACGTGGTTCGCCAATTTTCACTTACGTCCACGGAGTTGCATAGGATTTCATTATTTGAGGAATTTACACAACAATGTTTTAATTTACAAGAAACACTTATCTCAACTATAAGTAATTACAAAATCAATGTATTTCCTCCCTTTTTCTCTCTCTGTCTACCGCGAGGCACCAAGAAAAAGCTAAGGGAGAGCAGCCTTCGATTCTTTCTTCTTCTTCGGTTGGAACAAAGAGGCGAATACGGGAGAGCAAGATAGACTAACAAACCTTTTCGAGATACAGGAGTTCCTTATATCGCGAACCGAGCTAGAGGATAGGCGGGAGCCTTTTGCGAATTAAGAGCAAGAGGGCAAAGCGAAGCTTCGCTTAGCAGGAAAGCGAGAACAAGCGAAGCAAAGCTTCGCTTCGCAGGAGCAAGCGGACGGGAGCAATTTTCCTTTCTTCCATTTTTTTTTTTTTCTTTTTGAATCGGCATTCTAGAGCATAATGACATCCTTAAATGATAGTATTATCAAGTATACACAAAATATGAAATTAGTTAGAGAGACTTGTGTCCATGGGAAATCTCAATTCCCTATATCTACTACAACCGTTGCAGATATAAGTTAAATAGATGGGAAACCAATTAGTTAGGTTGTGAAATATTGTGATTGAAGAAGAGTCCCATGTCCTCAACATTCATGGGCAACTTGAAAGTCCACAAATGTCAAGTGACTAGATTGGAAAAAGCTTCTCTCCTCTTTTACAAACATTGATGTGGTTCACCTTCATTACCACAAAAGATAATGATGAGAACTAATTGGTCATATTTGCATGTGATTCACCGACATCTTTCATGAAATTAAATATAAATACAACATTCATTGTTCGTGAGAAAATAAGATTTTCTCATTTTGTGTTGCGATAGAACTTCCACTTTTTTTATAAGTTAAAAGCCTAAATACGAACTCTTAAGAAAATGATTACAATTGGAACTAACAAAGAGTTTTATGACCACGAGCATTGGTTCATATCAGTGCTTGTAGTGATTAACGCAATTAGAATGGCTGTTGATCAAAGGCCCTTTAGGACGATGTTGCACCGATGAATAAGATTAACAAGCTGGTAATGAGCAGATGGACGAGTTGACATTGAGTAGATCAAGTTGAATCAACAAGTAGATATGCAAATAAGTCTGAGTTGTTCTCAAGTTTTAACTGATTTGAGATTGAACATGATTAATTTTATGAGTTTGAGTTTGAGCCAACTAGCTTATTATGAAAGAGAGAATGTCACGGCTTACAAAAATTTGAGACAATAAAATTATAAAAATATTTAGAAATTGTAATATATATAAATAGAAATAATTAAGAGAGGGGTGTGAAGCATAATTTTTAGACTCTTTTTACAAATAGTACTTGAATTGGAGTAGGATGATATTTATTTTTGTGATTAGTTAAAAAGCTTGAGCAGAACTAATATTTGAAAGAATTATTATCGTGAAACTATGAAGGTTCCAAATATGACCAGGACACTTTAGTTTAAGCTGAGACCATGATTATTCCCTACACGAAGCAATGGTTATTGAAGCAATTAGAAAGGATTCGGACTAGAAGGCAAAATGTTGGACGTATAAAGTCTACCAGGCAAGTGAACAGAAGTCAACACGTTTGTGATGAGCATATGAGATGAGCTTGATAGGTACAAGTGTAAACAAGTTATGTTGGGCTCAAATCACCGCAAGATTAATCATGAGCTTGAAAATTTTAAAGACATGAGATTGGGCCTACTCACAATCTAGTTTATTATTATGAAGACAAAGCATGGGTTATTTGAGAGTTAAGGAAATGAAATCTAGAAAATAATGAGAAATGGAGTAAATCTGATGGGAAATAAATTAAGAGGTAGTAGAGAAGTATGAATTTCCTAACTTCGAATTTAAACCGTTAATATTTATTATTTAAATTATAGTTTACATTAAAATTTTTAAATAAACCAACATACGAAATGGAGGTGAAAAGGCAAGTCAAAGCAAGCTTAGGTTACTTCTTAGCCCATTTTTGACCTCATTTCTGGTCAACATCTTCCACTTGACCACTCCTTTTTATAAGCCTAGAATCCATTCAATTTGTCTGGGTTGACCCTGGGTCAGCTTGGGCATGCTTTGGTTGGTTGAGATGTGCTTGAGTTTAGTTTAAATTGACAAATAGATTAAAATCAACTCAAATTTAAATCTAATTAAATAAACTCAAATTCGAACTTAAATTTGAATTAAATTTAACTTAATATAAAATGGACTCAGATTGACATGAAAATAAACTTGAATGTAGCCTTTAAATTAAATTCAATTCAACCCAGGTACTAACAAAAACACAAATATAAACTTTAATGGAATTATAAACTAAAATTAAACATAAATCTATCATATTTGAAACTTAAGATTTAAAATTGCTAGAATTTTAAGAAGATTTAATTTTTAATATCTTCTCTTTTAATACTTTCTAATTTTAGAATTTAGAATTATGGTTGATTTTAATGTGATAGTCATCCCTCTCTACTTCTCTTGTAATTGTCTCATGAAATTGAAATAATTATTTCTCCCTTCTGAAAACTACATAGTATCAGAGCCACAATTCGCCATTGAAATTGTGTTTGAAAATTTTTCGACAGTCCATCAGGGAGTTCCGCTTCGCTCTGCATCTATACCGCGAATGATACGCACTGCTGCAAGGGCTCGAACTTCCATTTGACAGTTCCGTCCACGAACTTCACTTCATTTCTCGTGAATTTTCTCTGACATTGTCTAAGAAATTCAGCTTGAACGTCTGTCTGCGAGTTCAGCTCAGCCTCTCATATTTTCTCTGTTTCGCACAGCTACTTCTGGAACCGAACTCCTTGTGACTTTCTCTGAAATCAACAACTTCAAAATTGTGCAAGATGAGCCCGTACCAAAATCAAGCGTATTTCTTCTCCCTATAGATAGCCATTGCATGAGCGTTACTCGTCTCAGATTCTAAGTATGTTTTATAAGTCAGCAAAAACGTCTAAATTCTAGGGAAATCCTACTAAATCGTACATCTCCAGCAATTCTGAAACAATATCACCTCACCCTACAGATCATTTTATGGTTGTATTGACTGAGTATTATCCCCAAAACTCACCTACTTATCTGAGTTATAAAACTCAACGGTCACAACTATCCACAATGAGCTCAATCCATAAAACTGGCGATCAAAGAGAGAGGAAGTGGATATTAAATCAGAGAAAATTCAAAACCTATTGTTGGCAATCCAAATATGAAAAAATGGCAATTCAAAAAGTCTTTGGTTATGGTTTGGCTCATCAACTCCATAGAACCAACCATACGAAAGACACATCTATTCATTTCCCCTGCTTGAGATTTCTGGGAACGTTCTCCACATGAAGAGAGAAGAAAATGATAGAATCTCTATATTAGCCGACCTTTATAGAAGTTTAGACAAAGTCCAAGGTCCCATCCTCGGTAAAAAAACCTCTATCCTCTATCCAAGAAGTTTTTTTGAAGTTAGATGGGAAAAGTCAAGAAGAAAAATTAGACTGTGCAACACGAATCTTCTTGTAACATTGAACGTGAGAACTCTGCTTTTACGCCAAAATGGGTTGACACTGACAAAGAAGGGCATAAGAAACCATAATTCAAGTATTGCAAAAAACAATGGCATGCCTAAAAGACATGTTGGAAACTTCATGGTAAACCTGCAAACTGGAAATAAAAAACCTAGCATGAAGGTCGAGCTTATCAAGCCAATGCTGAAGAAACTCAGAAGCCTCCTGCTAACTCGAATGTAGTCCCTTTTACCAAGGAGCAATTAGAGCACTTTGATAAATTGTTTCAATCTCCAAAATTATCCATGACTTTGGCTTGCTCCTTCATACAAAAAAAATAACTCTTTAGCCACCATTTATTAGTTGTTATTCTAATTTTTTCCATTATTGGATAAATGATTATGGCATTACTAATCTTATGTCTAGTTGTTCTAAAAAATTTTCCACCTATAGAGCATGTGCACACAATAAAAATGTCAAAATTGTTGAGGGTTTCCTCTCGTTGATTGTCAAGATAAGAACTGTCAAACTCTCATTGTTGTTAACCCTTTGCAATATTTTTCATGTTCCTAATCTATCGTATAACTTATTGTCCACTAGTAAAACTAATATTGATCGTCAATGTCAAGTTAATTTTTATTCATCTTGTTTTGAGTTTCAGAATTGACCACATGTAGAATAATTGACGGTGCAAAGAAAAAGAATTAACTTTATTATTTTCATGGGACTCAATAGATAATATCAAAGTACTGGTTTAAATTTTTTTTTGTTTTCAAAGACAATGACATTATGTTGTGACATTATATGTTAGGTCATCCTAGATTTTAGTATCTAAAATACTTATTTCTCAAATTATTTCAAAATTAAAATTTGTATTTGTTTCAATGTAAAGTTTGTCAGTTTGTTAAACATCATCGTGCATCTTTTTCTCCACAAATATAAAAACCGACTACATCATTTACTCTGATTTATAGTGATATTTGGGTTCTTTGTAAAAACCTTACACATTATAAGAAAAAACGGTTTATAACTTTCTGATAATCACAATAGGTTAAGTTGAGCTTATTTAAATGAAAGAAAAATTCGATGTGAAAATATTATTTAAAATTATTTACACAATGGTACAATCAGAATCTCAAAAAAACATTCAAATCATGGCTCAGAATATTTCAAAAATACTTCGGGACAATTTTTATTCTCAAAAAAGGAATAATTCATCAATATTCATGTGTCGTCGACTCTTCACGATAAAATGGTGACTGAAAGAAATAACAAGCACTTATTCGAGGTAAAGCTTGGGCATTATTATTTACCAATTAGGTGCTTAAATATCTTAAGAGTAAAATCGTTCTTATTGCTACAATTCTCATAAATAAAACACCCAATATGATCAAAAACTTTGAAACAATTCTTAATGTTTTCCAAAAAATTTCCCAAAAAAATCGGCTCTCATCTTCTATACCTCTAAAAATATT
The DNA here is from genome assembly GCA_022702705.1 of Papilionanthe hookeriana x Papilionanthe teres. Classification (NCBI taxonomy): domain Eukaryota; kingdom Viridiplantae; phylum Streptophyta; class Magnoliopsida; order Asparagales; family Orchidaceae; genus Papilionanthe; species Papilionanthe hookeriana x Papilionanthe teres. The sequence continues at coordinate 55,086,998 of CM040427.1, read as the reverse complement.
TGGGTGTCCTGCTTTCTTTCACATTCATCATCAAGAAAAACTTAAACCCTAAGCCAAAAACATACGTATTAGTTGATTATGCTCATAACCAAAACGGGTATAAATGTGTTCGCCCCAATTCAAAAAACAAAGACTTGTTATTATGGATGTCGCATTTTCTGAATTACAATTCTTTTTTTCACCTCATCTTCAAAGAGAGGACAAAGCAAAGATTTGACTAATGTGTTTCATGATTTTATTCAAATCAAAGACTCTAAAAATAGCATCTCCCCAACTTTGATTGTTCAACCTGAAAACCTAATCAATATTATATCAAAGGAAAGTGCGTCAAGTCTTCTAGATATTGAAATCCAACGGTGTCATCTAATGATATTCATAACAAAGAAGAAACAAGAAAAAGAACTATGACTGTGGTATCATTTGATATTGTCTACTTGCAATAGAGGACAACTCAAAAGAAATGATCTACAAATCCTTTGCATTGCCTAGAATCTGCGAACCCACTGGGTAATGTCCTCACTAATCTTTTACCCAATGTTCAGTCCATTTCATTTTCAAGTTCTGAATCTTCTATTCTTGAATCTAAGCCAAGTTTGAATCATGAGTCTAATGCGTTTAACCTTCTCAGGAAATGGTCTTCCACCCAACATACATTGTCCCATTAAGTGTCGTATGAAAACCTCTCACCCACTTCCTGTGTTTTCACCTCACAATTGTCTTGTATGAAAATTCATAATAATTTGCAGAATGCTCTAGAATTACCTAAATGGAAGGAGGTGGTCTTTGAGAAGATGAAAGCTCTTGAAAAAAATGACACGTGAGAATTGGTAGATTTACCTACTAGATGAAAGACAACTATCGAGTGCAAATGAGTGTTTACAATCAAAAATATAATTCTGATGACACTCTAAAATAGTACAAGGCTCGACTGGTTGTCAAGGAATTCACTCACTTATGACATTGATCAAAACTAAAAATTCTTTTGTCACTTGCAGTTCATCTTGGCTAACCCCTACAACATCTAGATATAAATAATGTATTTCTCGAAGGGAACTTGACGACGAAGTGTAAATGGATGCAAATCTGAGATTTAGTAAAAAGTATGTCACATAGGTGTATAGATTAAAAAAATCCTTATACAAGTTGAAGCAGCAATAAGAGCGTTGTTTGGGAAATTTACACTATTTGTTAAAATTAGGAGTATACTCAAAGGCGGGGAGATCATAAAATATTCTTCAGACATTCACAAAATGAAAGGATAATTATACTGACTGTGTATATGGATGCTATTATTCTCATCAAAAATTATAAATATGAGATGAACCATTTGAAGACTTCTCTATCATCTCCCTTTGAAACCAAAGACTTAAGATTTCTGAGATATTTTTTAATATGGAGGTTGCTCGATCGAAGAAAGGAATTCGTCTCCCAATAGAAGTATTTTCTTGAGTATTTCAAGAAAATTGGGATGACTGATTGTAGACCTGCAAACACTCCAATTGATTCCAATCAGAAATTGGAAAATGAGAAAGAAGGTCATCCGGTGAATATAGTTAGGTATCAAAAGTTGGTAGAGAAGTTAATATATTTATCATATACACAAATTGATTTTGTCATTGTTGAGTTTGGTAAGTCAATTTATGCATTTGCCCTACGAGAAACACGTTAAAGCAGCCAAAAACGTTCTAGGATACCTAAAGAATACACAAGGTAAGACTTACTCTTTTATAGGACCAAAAAAACATAGAGGCGTACACTAATGCACATTGGGCAGGATCAGTTATTGACAGGAGATCAATTTCTGGATACTGCACCTATTTGTGAGAAAAAATTGGATGCATTGTGACGTAAAAAATATAACGTTATTGCAAAGAGTAGCGTTGAGGCAAGATATAAGGTTGGGGCAAATGGACAATGTGACATGTTATGAATTAAAAAAACTCTTGAAGAGTTGTGGATCTTAATAAGCATGCCAATGAAGTTATACTATAAGAAGAAATCGGCCACAAGCATTTCAAAAAATCTAGCAGCATGATTGTACAAAACATGTGGACATTGACTGTCACTTCATAAAAGAGAGTTGATTGTGCAGCTATTTACATGTCATTTATTCCTACTACTCAACAAAGAACAGATATCTTCACCAAAGGACTATTCAAGCCTAGTTTTAAGCTCCTTGTAAGCAAGTTGGGCATGATAAATATCTATGCTCGAACTTAAGAGGGGCGTTGGAATTTTAGGAAAAATTTGTTTTTATTATCATCTATTTTTGTATTTTTTTTATTTTTAGAATTTACAATTATGGTTGGTTTTATTTTTTTCAAATACGGAAGTCATCCCTTCTATTTAACTTGTAATCATTTCCTATAGAGTTGAAGAGGGATAATTATTTTTTCCCTTCCAAAAACTACAAAAATCAACTTAGAACAGATATAAACCTAAACTTACAATTAAACTTTAAAAAAACATAAACCAAATTTAAACTAAATGAAATTAAAACCAAAACTTAAACAAATTATGTTTATAATTAAACATAAATCTAAACTCAACATAAACTAAAATTAAGCTCAGAGTTAATTTTAACCAAACCTAAACTAAAAATGAGAAGAAACTAAATTAAAATCCAAACTAAAACATAACTAAATTTGATTTAAACTCAAATTAAAATATAAATTTAAATTAAACTTAAAATAATTAAACTTAAAAGTAAATCAAAATTAAAAAATTAAATCAGATTTAATACAGTTTAAAATTAACATAAATTTAAAATGAAAGCTTAAATAAAACTTAATTTTTAATCATACTTAATCTCCACCTTTTAATTTTGATCCAATGGTGCGGTTAAAAAGCCAAAAAATCCATTTTTTAACCTAAGCTTTCTCGATTTTGGCTCCCATCCACCCAGCCGAAAGCTCCCATCTCCTCTTTTTCGCATATCCAGCTGAAAGGTCTCTCCTCTTTATTAGCAAACCTAGTCGAACGGCGCCCTTTTCCTCTTCAATTTGCACGACGCAGCAAGCCAGACATGCTTATTTTCTTCTCTCGGTTCACCCCATGCTCTTAGTCGAGGGCCTCCAATCCTGTGTCTCCTTCATCCTTCCCTATTCGCTCCAGCTGCACATAAGGAATCGATGCTCCCTCCCTTCTTTAGTTTGCTACGGGTATCAAGCAATAACTGAGACCCCTTTCTCTTGTTCGAGCACACATAGGAACCAAACTCGTTCCAGGAATCTCAAGCTACAGGAGCCGAAGTCCCTTCTCCCCTTCCCTCTCTCTTAGGTTTGGCTACATCAGCATGACCACTATTCCCCTCCGAATTGTAGTAAGATGGCCGCAATTCCTCTTGTTCCCTCTCTTCCTTTGGTCTGCTTGAGCAGCACACCTAGGCCGAAGCACAGATCCTCTTCCTCCATTCAGTTTAAGTAGTCGAATGATTCAGAGAGGGGAATCCCAGCATGTGATTTCAATAAGACTTTTGATGCTATTACGTGGCATTTTATGTGTCATTTTGCATGTCATTTGTGATTTGCATGTTTTATAACATCCTATGATTCTTGATGAGGCATGTATGTGACTTGCATACAACATTGCTTATGATTCCATTATATTAAGCATATCGTTTGATCTTTATTTCATCTACTTACATATTCTTTATCTGCGTATATGCTGGTACTATGCTATTGACTATCATGCTACTGAGTATCATGCCACCTTGGATTATCTTTTGTTTTGCTTTGTATTACATTCTTCAAACATTTTGGTATGCCTTTACCAGGTGAGATTTGTTCATGTCGTGAGAGTCTCCTCTAGTTTCGTACCAAAGGAATTCGGCTAATTCTCTCTACGTTCAGGTATTTTTCTAATCATCCCTCATTGCTTTTAATATCAAAACTAAGATAATCAAATTAAAATGAGGTCTTCCCACACATAGGTTAGAACATTTGTCATTGATCTCCTAATCATTTTGGGTGCAGGAAATCCATGGTTCACTCTATCAGTCAATAGGATAAGAGGATTATGTGTGAATGAGCCGCATCTCCTAGCCAGAGGTAGGTGGTAAGACTAGAGCCATTTGTCTCCATTATTTGAGGTGAACGATCCTAATCGAGTCATTTGTAGAAAATGATTCAACCTAAGGGTCCACATCGAGTCGTATGCAATAATGTTTAAAGTGCAGCCATGCCAGCTCTCAACATGAAAGTTAACGAGGCATAATTTCAAAATAATTAATGAAATCAATTAATTTTAACTAATAAAATTTAAGAAAAAAAATAAATGAATAAATAAATAAAATATTTAGTAAAACCTAAACCAAAATTAATTCAGAAGAAATCTAATTAAGTTTGACTTAATCCAAAGAAAGTTAAAAAGGCAATACAAAGCTAAGTCAAATCAAGTTAATTAATTAAACCTTAATGTATTTAAGACTTAATTAAAATTAATTTAAACCAAAAAACAAATTAAATTAAACAAATTAACTTCAAATTTCCTAAATACAACCAAACCTATTAAGTAATAATAAGTCAAGTGCAACAAACATTAAACCAAATTAAATGGAACTCACACTTAAACTAAATTAAGCATTTAACTTGAACTAAATTAAGTTCAAGTAAATCACTTAAAACTTAATCAACTTAATTAACATAACTAAAGTTAAACAAAAACCTAAACTAAACCAGCTTAAATTAAGTAAATCTTGAACAACTTAATTAAGGCAAATTAAACTTAAGTTAAATCAAAACACTAATCAAACTAAATCAAACATAAACTTTAATTCAATCTAATTTAAATCAATATAAAGTAAGCTTAAACATAAACTTAAAACTAAATCAATCAAACAAATTAAACTTAATCAAACACAATCGAATTTTAAATTAAAGTAATTCAAATAACCCAAGTCACCTAAACAAATTAATCTAATCAAACTAAAACTTAAAGCAAAATTGATTTAGATTTTTAGGGTGGTACTCACTCCCCCCAAGTGAGATGTCTCACTTTATTAGGATCTGAGTTGTAAATAGTGGAATCACCGGCTAGGAGGGCCCACTATTCACAAAATTATTTATAATATTAAAATCAAATTGAAACATAAATTAAAATGTAAATTTAAAGCATGTTCATAGCATTTAAAGAACTTAAACATTAACCATCCAACGATAAGAAATTCAATGTCAATTTTGAACCACAACTAAAACAAAAAGATTAGTACGACTACTCAGTAACTATATTTCCTTAGATTTCTTTACTAGTGCACTAACCTAATTTAGGTTAGGCCGACCTTAAATTGTGTGTTTTGTTTAATCTGTGATTTCATGTTTGGACTAAATGAGTTTATTGAATGTATTTTTGCAGTTATAGATGGACACCTATGGCAGTTGTTGTTTGCGTAGACTGGGTGTTAGGGCGATATTTATTAAACTAACATTATTTTTTGCAAGTGGTCATTGTAAAACATAATAAATGGGGGCAACAACAACAACGAGTCTTTATCCTACTAAGTGAGGTCGACTGCATGAATCTTTTTTCTCCATTATATCCTATTAAGCATCATATTTTCATTTGATTCTAATAAATTGAGATCATTTTTTATACATCATGTCTAAGTCTTTTTAGGTCTATGTATACCTTTTTTAACACAAGTCAAATCTAAAACATCTACTCTCCTAACCGTATTATCAGGTGGTCAACGTTCAATGTGACCAAACCAAGTATGACGGCTCCCTCTAATCTTGTTTGCCACAAGAGCTACACCAACCTTTTAGCATATACATGTGTTTCACATTTCGTCTCTAAATGTTAAACCACTCATCCAGATAAGCATTCTCATCTCAACAACTCTTAACTTGGTGTTATGCTTCTCTTTTAAAGGCCAACATTCCATGCAAAAAGCATTGCAGATCTCACCACCATCTTATAAATTTTTTCTTTAAGTATAAGCAGTACTTTTCTATTACACAATAGGCTCAATGCATTCCTCCACCATATCATCAAAATTTATATCACCGTCACATTTAACAATAGGCACGAAGTATCTAAAACTTTCACAACTTTTAATGATTTGATCATCCAATTTTACAACTCTACCACTAGATCTACTACTATTAAAATTACATTCCATGTATTCAGTTTTAGATCCACTCAAATGAAGGTCTTTAGACTCTAATGTCGACCTCCATAATTCAAGTTTTTCCTAACTCTTTCTATAGTCTATCCACAAGGATGTCATCAGTGAAAAGCAAACACCAAGGTACATCATCTTGTAAATGTCTAATAAGAGCATCCAAAATAAATAAAAAAAATTGGGGCGAGCTTATAGATGATACCTGATGTAATCAAACTGAAATAGGAAAATATCGGTTCAATCCTCCTTCTGTTCGAACAAAAGAGTTTCGGTATACATATTTTGAACGACTTGAATATAAATCACATTGACACATTTTTTTTCTAGAACTCTCCAAAAAACTTCTCTTGCAACGTTATCGTAGGATTTTTTTTTAAATCAATAAAAATCATATGTAGATCCTCCTTAGTCTACTTCTCCATCAAACCTCTCAATAAATATATCGCTTCCATGGTAGACTTATCTGGCACAAATCCACATTTAAGAGAGTTCTCTCAATAAATGTATCGCTTCCATGGTAGACTTATCCAGCATAGATCCATCTTTTCTAGAACTCTCCAAAAAACTTCTCTTGCAACCTTATTGTAAGCTTGTTATAAATCAATAAAAATCATATGTAGATCTTTCTTAGTCTATATATACTTCTCCATCAAACCTCTCAATAAATGTATCGCTTCCATAGTAGACTTGTCTGCATAAATACATTTTTTCTAGAACTCTCCAAAAAGCTTCTCCACAATCCTATCGTAAGCTTTTTCTAAATCAATAAAAATCATATGTAGATCTTCCTTAGACTATCTGTACTTCTCCATCAAACCTCTCAATTAATGTATCGCTTCCATAGTAGACTTGTCTGGCATGAATCCACATTTTAGAGAGTTCTCTCAATAAATGTATCGCTTCCATGGTAGACTTGTCTGGCATAAATCCATCTTTTCTACAACTCTTCAAAAAATTTCTCTTGCAACCTTATCGTAAGCTTTTTCTAAATCATTAAAAATCATATGTGGATCCTCTTTAGCCTATTTTACTTCTCCATAAAACCTCTCGATAAATGTATCGCTTTCTTAGTAGGCTTGTCTGGCATAAATCCATCTTTTCTATAACTCTCCAAAAAACTTCTCTTGTAGTCTTATCGTAAGCTTTTTTAAAATCAATAAAAATCATATGTAGATCCTCCTTAGTCTATCAATACTTTTCCATCAAACAGCACAATAAATTTAACGTCTCCACATTAGACTTGTCAGGCATAAATCCATATTGATTATGAGAAATCTTTGTATCATGTCTTAACCTATATTCAATTACTCTCTCCCATAGTTTTAATGTATGAAACATTAACTTAATTCCTCTATAATTTGCACACTCATGTATCCCTTTTATTCTTATAAACAGGACCAAAATACTCTACCTCCACTCTTCGGGCATCTTTTTAGTTTTTAAAATAATAATAAAAAGTTTAATAAGCCAAAAATTCCTAAATCTCTTAAAAAGTTCTACACTTCTATGGGGATATCATCATATCCTACTGACTTTCCACACTTTATTTTCTTTAAAGCCTCTGCAACTTCCTTTTTACTGATGCGAAGATAAAAACAAAAAATTTCATTGTTACTAATGATATTAAAATTACTAAGGTCGATCATATTTCCAAAAGCTTCATTAAAAGGATTATCAAAATATCTCACTCACCCATGTTGAATATCTTCATCGAAGAAAAACACTTTTTGATTTTCATCTTTAATACATTTTACTTGAATTAAATCTTTACTTTTCTTTTTTCTTTGAGATAATGGGGGCAATTAATTAAAAATTAATTAATCTAACATATTTTCTACAGTTGTTCAATATGTCATGCTTATAACCTCACATATAAGCACGGAAAAGTAGACAAGGGGGCCTTAGTGCTTGAGGTCGCTAAGTCCATATGGACTGCTTTACTTGTGTTTGTGTCTTGGCCATATATTACTATGAGAGCATCTATTTTACAAGTTTATTAGGCTTTTCTCTTTACATGTATTTCATAGAACTAGGCAGATATGGTATGAGGGAGGATGCACCGTTACCGGCTATGCTTGGCGATACTTAAAAGGACTTGAACCACGACGAAGACAGAATTAGAAGTCGTTGGAGTACGAGAAGAACCCATGGGCTATTGTAGTTCTAGTGATACTTTAGGTTGTATGTGGGTAGAATTAGAAGTCGTTATAGTCCGTTTTACTTTTCCTTCCAGAATGTAGTTTGGTACCCAGCCACACTGCCCTTTTTTTATGTATTCATTTTCTATATTTTATTGTACATTCGTATGTGTTTTCTTTATTGACGTGCACATTAGAAACAGCATGCGTTTTATAAGTACCATAGTGTGATGTGTGTTCTTAGTTTAGTTGGAATTCGTTAAGCATTTAGGATAAAATATTTTTTCTACCTAATGTATACAACTTTAATCTATTTTTTTTTTAAATCTACTCATAATATAAACTTAAATCCTAATAAAATTTTGTGTATCACATCTTAATTTGTATTGACATTTATTTGATTACTAAACAACTTTAATAAAATTCAAGTAGAATTGTAATGATTAGGGAACCATACACATACACAAGCATCACGTTGTTACTTAACTTTCTTTTAAAGATTCGTCTTGTAAGGATCACTGCCATTAAAAGGTGAACCAGTCTTTCGTGTCTTATTTGGCCTTAAAACTTTATATGCATGCATCATATAAGGATTACATATCACTTTCATGGCTTACACTATACAACCAAAGGCTGAATAATAAAAAATTATAATTAATTGAAAATTCCTCGATCGATCATGTTTGATTGATCAAATCTATGATTTTTAGTTGACTTGGTAGAATTGACACATATTTAGTTGATAAATAAAATAATATATTAAAACAGTAATTGTATTAGTTAGGAGCATATATCTACCCAGACTGCTCGATCTTCAGCATTAAGTCGTAAATTTCGACGCAAACTTCTAAATAATAACAATATGTCACTCTTTATGGGCATGTAACCATCATCATAGTTTTAAAAGATAAGAGATGTTAGTTCGCAGTATTTTTCAAGTGTTGTGTAAGTACAGGAAGTCGGGTTGGGTTTCACTCCACAATGGAAGTGAAATCTATAAGTCAAGCCCTTTAAGAGTAAGTATGAGTCTATCTTATCAGTAGAATTTGCCTTAGTTTAAGTTATGAGATGGTCTTGTTGGCCTTGTCGCAAGACTAGCTTCTCCTAAGTTTTTCGATGACTTGTTACATTTAATATATGTCCTAACTTTCTAAAAAATTGATCAACTCGAATCAAATATAACTTTACTGTCAAAAATATAAAGCACAATCATAGTTTCAACTGAAGTAATCAATGAACCGCAAAGCATCCAATGCTTCCTACTACTTATTCGTTGGCTTCTGGCAAGAATTGTTCTAAGCTTAAGTCAATCCCTTTGAAATTCCAAAAAATAATCTTGAAACATATCATTGTGAACTGCATAAATAAATAGTCACCGCTTTAATCTAAAGGATTCTTAAGAAATATATTTGCCTAATAATTCTCCTTAAGCATAATAATTCTACTTAAGAAATATCTTTGCCTAATAATTCTCCCTTTTTAAGAATATCAAAACTGATAATTAAAATAAACATTATCATTTAAGGCATGAGAAAAACTTTGGTTCGTAGACTCATGAAGTAGTGAAATAATCTTTTAATGGGATTCGTCGTAGAATAATATTTTCTTCTCTGTGATATACTATTCATTGATGTTTTACACAACCACAAGGAAAAAAATTTCAATACTCTTGAACTTGATTCATCACAGTGCAAACAAACATCGAGGTCAGCTCACATATCATTTATCGAGTCAAGGTCGACTCAGGTAGACACATTTAAACCAAGAAGGTGAGCATTCTTCTGTTAGATAAACAAAGGCTAGAATTTTGGTGTCAAGCAAATGAATTAGAGACCATAAATTAACATTGATGGAATTGGACTTATATGGCATGAGTATGTATAAGTGGTTATAACTAATGTCTTCCACCTCTAAAATCTCTAGAATAACCTTGGCCAAGTCTAATTAATTTAGAAGAAGCAAACATGGGATTTTAAGCATCATGCTCAACCGTTAGTCAAGAGAGCTGGACATCTACAATTAATTGCAAAAAGCAAATCATCGTTAAAGGTATAATTGCGGAGGACAACAAATGAACCAATTTGCTCGACAAGTTATTCGTTGCTTGACCCCTACGAGACATTATCTTTCTGCAGCCCCCTCCGAACCCACTTCCAACAGCCGCAAACCACTCGACCTTGCTGTCATTCTCATACTCTGTTGTTGTTTAATGTTTCCTGCAGCTATCCTGCTTCAGCCAGTCGCTCCAACACCCTCTGCTGCAGTTCAACATTTCCAGCAGTTGTCATGTTGCTGCTAGCCCCAACAACACCAGTCTCGCTAGTGTTTGGCGCTTTCCGCAGCTATTCCTGCATCCTCCAACAACCGCAGCCTTTCCCCTACAGCCACCAACCACCTTCCAGTGTTCTTTCAACAACCTCAACCATCTCCCAGCTGTCATCCTTCCCTCCTGCCACCTCCCCTCAACCGCAAGCCCTCCCCTACAACCGCTAGCCACCTTCCAGCCTTCTTTCAGCAACCACAGCTATCATCTATCAACCACCAAACCACCATCCAGCAGCCTTTGTCCTCGTTATCACCTGCGGATATCATTTATTGTTTACGTTGTTTGTGTTTGTTTGTCTTTACTTCCTGTTTTTTCAAGCTTCATGTTTGTAATCTGTTTGGAATTCATAAGTTGTAATTTGTGTTTCGTTGTGGTTTGGGTTTCCTCCAATATCATTTGGTACCAGAGCCAGCCCAAATATACTCCTATCCTAGGGTTCCTTCGCATCCGCCCCCGCCCAAGCCACCTCCTACTAAAATTTTTCTACCTTAAAAGCTTCAATAAATGAAGTCGAAGCTCCCCAATTTGGAGAGATCGACATGGGAGCATAGCGCCGACAATACTGCAACAACTACTTTACAGCGGACGCGGTTACTGTGGTGCTATAGTAACTATGGTCCCTAGTTTCCTATTTAATCTCTTTCCTTCCCTTTCCTTTCATTTCATGATGATTTCTCATTATCATTCATTTCCTTCTCTACTTGTTTCCTATTTCTTTCATTGCCTAATATATATCTTTCTTATCCTGCTTTTTGCCTATTTTATCTACTAATCCCCCTCTTTATATTGGTTTTGTTTTCGCGGGTTAAGGAGTTTTATGAATGCAGATTTCTAAGTGCTTCCTTAGAGTTGTTCTTCCCCTCCAGGGACTATGCCTGATGATGAGAAGGTGCTCCTTCCATAACTCGTCTAAGGTGGTGACAATCTCCAAGGATCCAGGTGATGCTTCGACTGTAGATCCACCCCGACGACATATTTATCCTTCCACAGCACCCTACAACCCCGCTTTTAGCAATTGTAAGCAACTCAACCTTGTTGTCATCTTCATTCCCTATTGTTGTTCGACGTTTCCTGCAGCTATCCTGTTGTATCCAGCCACGCCAACACCCTTCCTGCTGCTGTTCGACGCTTTTATTAGCTGTCCTGTTGCCTCCAACCAGGCCAACACCTTCCTCGCTGTTGTTTGACGCTTCCCGTAGCTGTGCCTGCACCCTCCAACAACCGCAGCCCCTCCCTTACAGCCGCCAACTACCTTCCAGCCTTCTTTCAGCAATCGCAGCCATCTCCCAACAGTTTTCCTTCCCTCCTGCCACCTCCCCTCAATTGCAGCCCCTCCCCTACAACCGCCAGCCACCTTCCAACCTTCTTTCAGCAGCCACAACCTTTTTCCATTAGCCTCCAACCCACCATCCAACATCCTCCATCTTCGTTATCACCCGCGGATATCTTTTATTGTTTATGTTGTCTGTGTTTTTTTGTCATTACTTCCTACATTTTCAAGTGTCATGTTTGTAATCTATTTAGAATTCAGAATCAATAATTTGTGTTTTCGTAATGGTTTGGGTTTCCCCTTTATCATAGTAATAAAGCTCAAGTTGCTGACCAAGCTCCAAACTTATAATGAGCTTAATCGAGCCAAGCTCAGGCTCGAGCTCGAGCTAGAGTCCTAGACAAAGCTTCATACAAAAAGTAAAGTGGATAAGTCAACTCAATTACATGCCTGAGCATCACAAAACCCTCCTTCAAAATGCCTGTAAAAATCCAACAAGGGAGGCAATGTAAAGAATCATTCTCTCTTTAATTCTAGAGGGAAAACAATGTTGAAATAACCTGTTCTCTCATTCACCTTAATTACTTAGTTCCAGGAGGTCACACCAGGTACAAAATCTCTAAATTGCTCTGATAACCACTTCTCTTTAGGTGATTGTGTGCAGTAGACACTATGAATCCGTCTACGAAACTAAGCCGGCATTGAAGAACATGATCAACTCTTATTCTGACGCAACCAAAAAGCTCCTGCACCTAAAACATTAATCGATATCAGAGAAATACTTACCTCGACCCAGAGATGACGACGATATGGAAGAAGAAGAGAGCAATGTGAGTGGCGGGGTTGAAGGGGCCGTGAGGCAGCGCCCAGGCTTCATGATCAGCTGCGTGCCTGCGTGTAGCCTCATATCTTAAACTCTGGCATCAAACCATCGCTCCCGACTCCCAAGGACGCCAATGTGTCATCGTGTCACGGTAGACTTAAGCCTCCTTCCAATGGAATGGTCCAGATCCCCCAATTTGGGTCTCCTAGCCATAAGAACGCGAGGTGAAAGATGGGATTCTATGCACAGCAAAGAAAATGCTGTAGGCGAAAACCCCACGCCAGGTGGCCTTGGAAGCGGGATCTCTCACCGGAATTTTTATTCGGTCCGGATCGCGTACGCAGCGATCCGTCCGGTAGCCTCTAAAAACGCGCCACGTGGATTTCTGGACCCCACCATGGCACGTTTGAAAAAAAAAGGCTTATTTATCTTCATTATGCCGACCCGACCCGACCCGAGCGTAAAAACATGAAATTTTATCGCTTTTTTCACCCGCCAAAGGATAAAGGTATTTTTGTCTCGATTATCTTTAGGATGCGGAGGCTTAGGGTTTTCTCCGACATACCTTGTCGTGGAAGTGAGGAGTTGAAATTTGATCCTAACACAAAAGCTAAAGAATCTTCTGGTTCGCATAAAAACCGATCAAGTCGACATTGAGTTCGAATCTCAAAATATATTGGACGAACAAGATTCTCGAGCTTAGTTTAGCTAACGACGAACAAATCCTCGGGTTAGTAAATTTTATTGTATGCGATGTTTAGTTACGATTTAATCGTTTTTAAGTTTTATTAAGGTAGTATGCTCGTAGATTCGGAAGAACGACGTCGAGTTATTTTTCTTAAAGAACCATGGTATTTTTGGGTAATATTATAGGTGTATTCGAGTAGTGTCGGGAAAGTATATTTGTCGAGTCTTCTTCGGCGGTATGTGGTGTTATTTTGGTAATTTTGTCGTGGTATTCGAACGGTTCTTAAGAGTAACTTAAGTTTGCTTCGGATTTCGGCGATTTGAAGGTAGCATTCTAGTAGTTTGGTGGAGGATGCGTTTCATTTGTTTTATTCATTGTTTTATTACGCTAGTATGCCGTATTTTCAAAAGAGTAATGTCAATTTTTCTTTTATAGTGAGACATGGTTGTATTTTGGTAATATTATAGGTGTATTCGTATGTAGTTCGAAAAATATACTTGTTAAGTATTTTTTCAGCGGTACGTGGTGTTAATTTAGTAATTTTGTGGTGGTATTCGGGCGATATCTTAAGAGTAACTTTGCTTGGATTTATTTGTGGTTTTATTTAGGTAATTTGAAGGCGATACTCTACTAGTTTGGGTGTATTATTAGTGATAAACTCGAAAAACACCAATGCTTTTATATTTATTATTATGGATATTCTTGTGGTGCTTATCATGATATGATTTTTGTATTATTGGTTGTTAAGTATAGTGATACCGACATTCAAATCCGATTCGATTGCGGATACCGAGAGAGACAGTCTTCGATGATCCATCGAGTAAACATATTGCTTCAGTCGGTATCGATGATGAGAAGGCGGCACATGAAAAATATTGTGCCTATGCACACATTGTTGGATTTATCGTGCGAAAGGACCACATTGGTTATTGGTCGAATTCGAGGAGGATCAAGACGAGGAGTTTGTTTGTGGTAAAGATTTGGTATGAAGAGAGAATTAAAGGACGATGTATCGGTGAGGTACAAGCGAGCGGATACGAGGACCGGTTAGTCCTGCCATGATCCGATATGCCGTTGATGTCCGAGGAAGCTGGTCGGTAAAGAAATTCATAGAAAGTCATAACCATCCGTTGGCGAATGTTGGCGACACTCACTTATTGCGTTCGAGCGAGAAAGATGAGTGACATCGGTGCGGATGTCCTCGGATCGATGTCAAAGCGAGGGATTAGAACCACCGATGCGTTTAGCTTCCTAGCCGCGAAGTTGGTGGAGTGGAGAACCTAGGTCGTACGAAGAGGGATGCATATAATCTCTTACAAGAGAGAGAAGATTACACATTGAACTTGGGGATGCTAATTCCTTACTACAACTATTCACTGCACGGCAAGCCGAGGATCCAATGTTTGCGTGGGACGTCCAAATTGATGAGTCAGGCAGTTTGTTGAATTTCTTATGGAGTGATGGGATGTCCAGACTCGATTATGATTGCTTTGGTGATGTAATAATATTTGACACAAGTTATAGATCGAATAAATACAACCTATGTTGTGCGCCGATTGTCGGTGTGAACCACCATTGGCGAGAATGTGCTTTTTGCGATTGGCTTTTGTCGGATGAAACGATCGAGTCCTTCAAGTGGTTATTCAAAGCCCTTATCCGTATAATGAATAACAAGCACCCAATCACAATATTCACCGACCAAGATCAAGCGATGAGTAGAGCAATCCAAGAGTGCTTCCGCACTTTAGACATAGATTATGTCGATGGCATATATACAAAAAATTATCTTGAAAAGTGCATTGTGGTTCGGGAAAAACAAGATAGTACACGATCTCTTTTTAAATGCATGCGTAGATGTGACTCGAAGGCGGATTCGAAGAAACTTGGTCGAAATGATTGAGATAGGAGAACTTCGGGAAAATGTATGGTTGGATGAATTGTATAATATAAGGCATCGTTGGTCAACGAGCATTCAATAAAGACATTTTCGGAATGGGGATCCTATCTACGCGGAGGAGTGAGTCGACTAATAACATCCGTCATAGTTTACGCGAAGCCAACAAGCACGGTAAGCGAATGTTTTACGGCCCTTGAACATATTGCTAAAACTTGGCGAAGAAATGAGAAGGATGAGGATTTCCGATGCGAGCAATCTGTTATTGTCCCTGCGATAAAATGCGGCTACTGTTACGAAGCGAGTTGCTTTACTTTACACGCGGAATTTATACTCGAAGTTTGAGTCGGAGTTTCTTCATGGTTTGGGTGGACTTGCTTTGGAAGGATTTGCCAACAATGATTCGAATTTCACATAAGAACCTTCGATAATAGAGACACGGACAAATACTTGGATTGTGAAACTAGACGGAACTAATTTGGATATCGCGTGCGATTGTAAAAAATTTGAAATGATGGGGTTCTTGTGTGCTCGCGCTCTAGGGTTCTTCGGCATGATAACGTGTACAAAATTTACGAGAAACACATATTACTTCGATGGTGTACACATGCAAAAAGGGACATATACGAAAGTTTGGAATATCAACATCTTAAGGGGTCTCGAATGTTGCCAATCGTCTCGAGTGGTCTTATATATCGCACACATGTTCATAGAATTAGCGTACCGGATAAGTACGAGAACGCAAGGCCATGAAGTTGCTTGAGAAGTTTGTCTTAGATACACTAAACAAACTAACACTTGATGCCAATGAAATATTACATGGGAGAGAACCCAACAAAAGGCAAAAACAACTAAGAAGAAGACCCCATGTAAAGAGAGAAATCGAATGACCCAGAGTAAAGGTGCGTCTAAAGGGATATCTAATTCAAGATTAAAATGATATTGGGAAAAAAATATGAAAAGAAAAAGTAAGTTTAGTTTGTTGAAATATTTTTTATTTCTAAAACTTATACTTGTCTCCGTCATAAAGTGTCGAATTTTATGTAGGAACGGATAAAGATGCTTGGTCCAGTGATGCTACGAGTTTTCCAAAACGAGGCAACCGGTTTGGAACGTCGGCTCCCTTAAGTCGAGTAAATTATAATGTGGACGAGGCTATTTATTTACTTATTCGATACTGTGATGTTCTACAATTTTTTTATTCATATTACTTCAGGAACTGCCTCCATCACAACAGACAGAGACATACACAAGCATGCTAATGAATCTGGACGATGAATTCTAGACTGCTAAAGAATTGTTCTACCGATGCTAATGAACATATAGGATAATTTGTTTGAACATAGTTTTTGATTTTATTGAATGACGAGACAGATTGCTTATGGTTGATTTATTCGATTACCTTTTTGGTCTCCTTGTGTTTTACCCTTTAAGTTGTGTTTTTATCCCCGATTCGTTGCATTGTATTAATCACGGATAATACGAGTCGAAAAACCACTTGTAATATTACTTAGATACTAACCATGTCGAGGCATGATTGGGTAGAAAGCCGTTGTATTGGAATATTCCTTGTTTTATTCGTGGACAACGCCGGTTGTATTGGAATATTCGCGTTTTACTCCAACTCGTCGACACTACGACCCGAATACAACGCCGATATCATCCCGATACGGCGAGATAACTCGCACGAAGATCTATCACCGATCTCCGGTTACATTGTGAAAATATCGGGAATTTTTTGAAGCTGTATTCAGTAACTGTTTCGAAGAAACGATCCAACGTGTTGAGTCTTTTTTGTAATTGAAAAAATTTACATACTTACGTAATACTTAAAAGTTTATAATCAGGAAATAATTTTTAGATAAAGTTAAACAATTGTTATAATTTTAAAATCACGATCAGCTTAAATTTAATAACGTATAATACACTCTAAAAACGATCGAATATTACTTAGATACAACTATGTTGAGGCATGATTTGGTAGAAAGCCGTTGTATTGGAATATTCCTTGTTTTATTCGTGGATAACGCCGGTTGTATTGGAATATTCCGCATTTTACTCCAACTCGTCAACACTTCGACCCGAATACTACGCCGATATCATCCCGATACACCGAGATAACTCGCACGAAGATCATCAGTGATCTCCGGTTACATTGTGAAAATATCAGAGAATTTTTGAGTTGTATTCAGCAACCTGTTTCGAAGAAACGATCCAACGTGTTGAGTCTTTTTTGTAATTGAAAAAAATTTACATACTTACGTAATACTTAAAAGTTTATAATCGAGGAAATAATTTTTAGATAAAGTTAAACAATTGTTATAATTTTAAAATCACAATCAGACTTAAATTTAATAACATATAATACACTCTAAAAACGATCGAATATTACTTAGATCTAACCGTGCTGAGCATGATTTGGTAGAAAGCCGTTGTATTGGAATATTCCTTGTTTTATTCGTGGATAACGCCGGTTGTATTGGAATATTCCGCGTTTTACTCCAACTCGTCAGCACTACGACCCGAATACTGACGCAGATATCATCCCAATACACCAGAGATAACTCGCACAGAGATCTATCGGTGATCTCCGGTTACATTGTGAAAATATCGAGAATTTTTTGAGTCTGTATTCGCAACTCGTTTCGAAGAAACGATCCAACGTGTTGAGTCTTTTTTGTAATTGAAAAAATTTACATACTTACGTAATACTTAAAAGTTTATAATCAGGAAATAATTTTTAGATAAAGTTAAACAATTGTTATAATTTTAAAATCACAATCGAACTTAAATTTAATAACATATAATACGCTCTAAAAACGATCGGAATATTACTTAGATACTAACCATGTCGAGGCATGATTTGGTAGAAAGCCGTTGTATTGGAATATTCCTTGTTTTATTCGTGGACAACGCCGGTTGTATTGGAATATTCCGCGTTTTACTCCAACTCGTCGGCACTACGACCCGAATACAACGCCGATATCGTCCCAATACACCGGAGATAACTCGCACGAAGATCTATCGGTGATCTCCGGTTACATTGTGAAAATATCGGAGAATTTTTTGAGTTGTATTCGCATGACTGTTTCGAAGAAACGGTCCAACGTGTTGAGTCCTTTTTTGTAATTGAAAAAAATTTACATACTTACGTAATACTTAAAAGTTTATAATCAAGGAAATAATTTTTAGATAAAGTTAAACAATTGTTATAATTTTAAAATCACGATCGACTTAAATTTAATAACGTATAATACTCTCTAAAAACGATCGGAATATTACTTAGATACACTACGGAAAAATCGCACGTCGATTTATCATTGATGTCGATTTTATCTTGGATATATCGAGAGAATATTTTGAGTTGTATTCGACAAGACGGTTTGGAAGAAGAAGTCCAACATGTTCGATCTTCTTTTGTAATTGAAACGATTTATACACTAATGTAATACTTAAAAGTTTACGATAAGGGAAATAATATTTAGATAAAATTGCATAATTGTCAAAATTTTAATATTACGAATTGTGTAATTCTAATACCGGATAATACACTCTCAAAACGATGGGAATATTCTTGGGATACTACCACGCTCGTTCATGATTGGAGGTAAAGGCTGTTGTATTGGAATATTCCTTGTTTTATTCCCGAACAACGCTCGGTTGTATTGGAATATTCCACGTTTTACTCCAACTCGTCGGCACTTACGACCGAAATACAACTGCGATATAATCCCGATACACCACGGAAAAATCGCACGTCGATTTATCATTGATCTCGGTTTTATCTTGGATATATCGGGGAATATTTTGAGTTGTATTCGATGAAACGGTTTGGAAGAAGAAGTCCAACATGTTCGATCTTCTTTTGTAATTGAAACGATTTATACACTAACGTAATACTTAAAAGTTTACGATAAGGGAAATAATATTTAGATAAAATTGCATAATTGTCGAAATTTTAATATTACGAATTGTGTAATTCTAATACCGAGATAGTACGCTCTCAAAACGATGGGAATATTACTTGGGATACTACCACGCTCGTTCATGATTGGAGGTAAAGTTGTTGTATTGGAATATTCCTTGTTTTATTCCCGAACAACTTGTCGGTTGTATTGGAATATTCCACGTTTTACTCCAACTCGTCGGCACTACGACCAGAAATACAACGGCGATATAATCCCGATACACCACGGAAAAATCGCACGTCGATTTATCATTGATCTCGGTTTTATCTTGGATATATCGGGGAATATTTTGAGTTGTATTCAACAAACGGTTTGGAAGAAGAAGTCAACATGTTCGATCTTACTTTTGTAATTGAAACGATTTATACACTTACGTAATACTTAAAAGTTTACTGATAAGGGAAATAATATTTAGATAAAATTGCATAATTATCAAAATTTTAATATTACGAATTGCGTAATTCTAATACTTAGATAGTGCACTCTAAAAACGATGGTAATTTTACTTAGGACACAACCACGATAGGGCATGATTAGATTAGTTCAAAAGTTTACAATTTCGACTTCGCTTACATCATATTGATAAAAAACTCATATTGAAAAACATTACATATTCATGCATCCATTTGCAAAGATCACTGCAGAATCTTCTTTCCACGAGGTCTTCACTTAGCCATCTATTTTCGACTTCAAAGTTGGTTGTCCACATAACAAATTGTTGCGATGAATAAATGGTAGAACAGACCATTTTTTCCAACTCATTGTATGGAAGATTCTTGAAACCTTTTCCCGACACTGATGTACTTTATTCGATATCTCGTTCAAAAGATCGATCCCATGCGCGCGAGATGTCTCTTCACGTAGCAACACTAAGCCTGCGGTATATTTGGAAAAAAGATGCCCTTGACTTGCAGCTATCAGGAGATAATGTAAACCAATCTCAATTCTTTCTTGAATCCACATCTCCTCCTAAAATATTGAGATATTTATCTCTGATGAACATTGCTTTTATAATACATATATAAAGTATAAATGAATATTGAGAATTGTATTATTAAAATTTTAAAAATATTTATCGCTTACCAATCCAAGCAAGAAGAGAGCATTACTTATTTTCGCTATCAGCATAACTACGAAGAAATCTTAAATATCCTTGCTTGTCGTGCCAGGTTCATGCCCCAATCTTGAAAGACCATGTATTTTCCTACCCTTTTTGATGAAGATGTTGCATGAAATTTTTTGCACCTAAAAAGAGACCAATATTTTGATTGATTATATCATAGTTACGTGATTGAAAGAGGTATGACAAATTAGTAAAAATGATAATTCCATAATAAATTATACTCGCGTTTTCCGAAAATTTCTAATATCTCTTATAGGTGATGGAGAGACGAGATCATTTTCAATGATATATCCTCCAAAAGGTCGGGTGGAAGTGAATAAATGCGCGGCTCCCTTGTTGTTTAGAAAATGAAGACAAAAATTATAAGGTTAATGTAGAATTGCAACAAAATAAAAATGTAATATATAGCCGTTGAATTGTAGGGCGGCTTATCCAGATATCACCCAAAAGAGAAAAGCTTTCTTATAGAGTAGGCTTCTAAAAGAGGAAAGATTGCAATAAATTAAGAGTTTATTACTAAAAGAGGAAAGATTGTATGGCGAGCTTATCCAGATTGTACTTCGATCTTGTTCGGAGTTTAAGTATAAGAATGCTTATCTCACTAATAAAAAACGAATGTAGATTAAGACTATTACCTCGACGAACCGTCGTTAGTGACCATTTCTTCGCTTAGTCCCCTTCTTCTTTTTTGGTCTTCCGATTCCATCGTATCTTCTAATGTTCTTTTCTACTCGATTAGAAAACGCAATACTACGAAAACCTCGAAATTTAAATTTTTTGAGGGCTATTAAATGCGTAGCGGGCAAAGTACTCGAGACGTTTCGTCTCCGAGTTGTATTTCTAGGCATTGGAGCGAAATAAATGCGTAGCTTTCCTCCGGCAAAGTACTCGAGACGTTTCATTTCCAGGTTGTATTTCGTCGACATTGGAGCGGTATTAGGTGCGTAGCTTTCCTCGACGATGGTGCGGAATTTAATTTAAAAATACACTTTTTTTCTTTATGCAAAAGAGTATATTTAATAAAAAAAATGTATTATAAATATTTAATATAAAAAAACTCTTTTTTGGATCTTATTCGATAACAAAGCAAGACGAGTTGGAGGAACACGACGAATATTCCAATACTGACCGGCGTTGTCCATGAATAAAACGAGGAATATTCCGATAAAGCTGCTTTAACTCCAAACATGGCGGAACACGGTTGTATCCAAGTAGTATTCGATCGTTTTTAGAGTGTATTATGTGTTATTAAATTTACGCTCATTTGTATTCGGCAAAATGTTTCGAAGATACGTCCACCGTATTCGGTGTTTTTTGTAATATATAAAATTTACATACGTAATACTTAAGAGTTTATAAGAAACGAAATAATTTTTAGATAAGATTGCATAATTATTAAAATTTTAATATTACAATCGAACTTAAATTTAATAACACATAATACACTCTAAAAACGATGGGAATATTACTTAGATACAACCGCGCTCGGCCGTGATTGGAGGTAAAGCGGTTGTATTGGAATATTCTTTGTTTTATTCCAGACAACAGCCGTTGTATTGGAATTTTCCGCGTGTTCCTCCGACTCATCGGCACTTCTGACCCGAATACGATGCGATATCATCCCTATACACTGAAATAAATAGCAGATCTTGTAGATGTATTGTAGTATTTTCGAGTTGTATCTTGTGAACCATTAAAAGTCCCGTCTCTCTCTTGTTTTATTTTAGTTGTATTTTTGTATTATTCTAGTTTTATTCGGAGTTAGTCTTCATTTGGAAGAAACGTAATAAATATCGTAAAGATTCAATCGATACTGTTGTAATAAGCTGCAAATAAGCTACGAAATCAAGTCGAGGCACGATGAACATTGATATAATTTCTCCAATACACGCAAAAAATGACAAAAGAAATGAAGCATTGGAATTTTCCATCAAAACAACCACCATACATAGTATCCGACAACCAACAATAGACTTAAAGCAATAAACCAATTTCAATCATCTGTCAAATTCTTTTCGATTGTATTTAATAACGAAGGAAACCACATGCGGAGGTCATATGCTAGTTGAGCGCGGATTCAGGCATTTCGACACATTGCCGCTCTCGCTTCAGGTCGATCGGGGTAGCGACGGGTTAGTCTTTCAATATATTTGCGGACAAACATGCCGCGATGCCAATGCTGTTCGTCCGTCCGGGAATACCTTTGACGTGAGCCACACCCCATGACGCGGGTTTCCTATTCTTGAAGCATTCGTCGGTTAAGCTCTGTAAATAGTTTGATCTACAAAGTGCGATATAACGATTACTATTTAATCTACACGAGTCGAGGAAATTAAATTATCGTCCACCATATACTCACAAAGTCTTTGCAAATATCCTTGTGTATGTCGTTGGGTAGAGAATCGTATATTCGCCACTTTTTATTTTTTAGATCGCAAACCAACAACACCCGATGAGAATTATGCACGATAGGAAAAAATATAAAATCCGAGTTAGATATCGCTGTGGGAGTGATGTGTGACGAAATTGATAAAGGTCGCCATCCATTTTATGATAACTCCGTAGGAAACGATATTTAGTTAAAATTTTAATGTCATTCATTAATATGTCAAACAAACTAAACTAAGGGCATTACCCAAAATAATGGGGTAACATAAAGGTATTTACGGTACTTGGTGGGATGCATCCTCTTCATTTGGTACAAGATGGCGGCGAGGCATCGACATGATCATTACCGATAAACTCATTAAAAAGCAAGTCGTCCATCATCCCACGATCTAACAACAAGAAGCGTTGATTTATGATGATATCACTCCTGCATTAAAATCAACCCCATTTAATGTCAGTTATGTATTAAAGATATGTGAAAAACATTATATAAAAGTTGGTGCACGTACGGATTCTTATAATTTGTCAAAACTTTTCAATTACATGGCATTTGCTCATATCCGATAAGGTCTCTACCGGGATACGTTCGTTATGTCTCTCGACTCTTCGTTGCCTGTGCACGAAATGAACTCAACTTTAATGTATGATGTTTAAATAGAAGCATATATAAATGGATTTAGTAATATTTATAGAAATACCCGTGGGGAGGCACGGGTAATTCGGTTGATACAACACTAATGATTTCGAAGTACCGGGTCGCTGGGTGCAACTTCTGTGGAGTTGGAGTGGTCGAAGACACGGTGAGGGGGGCTGGATCGTCCGGAGCCGGTGCATCATCCCTTTGTCGTGTCTCTTCATCGTTGGTTTCCGAATAATCTTCTCGATTAATGCGAGATATACGTACGAGGGGTTTTGTTCTGGTGAGGGGTCCGCTCGTCCGTTGTATCCTTCACCGTCTTCCTTCTTTTGAATTGAAAGGATGTGAAAGGTGATCTCACAACCCTCTTCACCAGACTCCGTCGGCGCTTCACCCTCTGCATCAAGCTAGGTATGGATAGTGCTACCTCAGCCTGATCATGAACATCGGTTTCAACCTCTGGTATGACAGTGTCCTCCTCCTCACCCTCTCCGGATTGGGAGGTGTGACCTCCCATGATATTTTCATCTGCATTGGGTGGGACTTCAACAGGTTGTTCTGGTAAAGCAGTAGGGTCTCCAAAAATAGAGTCTCCAAATTCAGTAGTAGGTTCTTCAAGTACGGCCAGTAGTGTCTCCAAAAGAATCAACTTCGGCGATAGGGATTTCAAAAGTAGGGTCTTCGGCGGTAGGGACTTCGGTGCAGCCATCGGGTAGAATTCTCTAGCCACTTCGGGTTCTTTGATTGATAAATGTTGCTCAATCCTATCAACCTTTTGGCTCAGCTCGGACATTTGCGAGCTGCGGCCCCGTCAACCCAACATTTACGGTGTCGAAGTTTCCTTGATATTGCTTGTACACATTGTTCCCGGCGTCCGACTAATTCATTCATAACTTCGATGTTGCGAGTCATGGTAGCTAGGAGCGAAGAAATGGTGTTATTATCTGCGAGAACTTCACCAATAGAAAATGAAGGTGAAGAGGGGATAGAAGTTCGGCTTGTTGAACTTGGATCGGGTTTGGAAGGCCCTCGTCGGGTTGGCAATCCACATAAGTTCATCAGACGAGTAACATCATCGAATTTGTCTTCGCACCTAAATACGGTTTCAACAAGGTATGAAATGTTTTATTAACCATTACACGGCTAGTACTTCGTTAGAACGTTGGGAGTGACTCATCTGTTTCGAGTGTTTAACCGCTTGAAGAATAGGTCGACTTGCGACGAGTTCCACTTAAGGGACCTTGGCCACCGCAACATTCTTGGTCCAAGCATTGGGAGCTGCGGGAGGCACCTGGAGAAGTGTGCTCAAAAACCAAAGCTGCGTGGAATCGATGTAACATTAGCATTACCGATCAATCAATAAAGTAAATAGAATGATAAAATAAGATACTAACCGTTAACAAAAACGAAACCCATTTATGTAGCCGATTGAGCGATTCGGTCTAATTTTAATGGCAATCGCGTTGATCCGCTCTAAAAGATATTCACGGATAATGCGCAGCCAGGTTGTATGAGGAGAATGACTCTAAATTATCACCGTAGGCATCAAGGTCCGAAGGAAAACTGAAATTACTTGATGGAAAAAATAAGTTTGACAACAGATATTTTATGTAGAGGTTCTCAAATGGGATCGAAGTATCCCTCTTGCATACACTAATAGTACGTCCTTTATGTTAACGAGCATTCATTGTCGCCGATGGACGTAGCTTCCACTTCGGCATTGGTCCTCTGTTTGGCATCCCAATTAAAAGTGCAATTTCATCGAGCGACGAATCCAAGCTCTTTCCCACCTAATTTGAACAACATTTTGTCATGCCTCCAACACTCGTAGTATTTGCAGAGTGAGAATATTGTCCCTGGGGATACGGAGGCAAATCGAAGAACCGGCGAATATTCGATCATGCGAGATTACTCATGACGACTTCAAAGAGCTAGCGAGCCGACCACATCAAGTAACTCCCTCACGGAGGACGGCAGACATCTACGGACTCATGTTTCTCGAGTTAAGAAACACCGTAGAACAAAAAAAAGCCTTAGTTGTATTATTGTAGTTTTAACGAGTTTTTCGAGTTTTGTTCCAGTTGTTTTTTGATTTTATTTCAATTTTATTTCTACGCTCAATTTTATTTTCGTAACATTTATTGTTTATATGAATATTATTGTGTTTAGATGTTTTGGCTTGCGGTTAGGTTACACACTGGAAGTTCCTCGATTTTATTTAGGTCGTATTCGGATCATATTACGGATATTCGGCTTGTACTTCGATATTGTTTCGAGTTTAAGTATAATAATGTTATCTCGCTAATAAAAATACGAAGGTAGATTACGAGTAGTACCTCGACGAACTGTCGTCAGGTGACCATTTCTGCTGCCGATCCCTTTATTCTTTTTCTTGTATTTGGTCTTACACGTAGGCTGATCAGATTGTTGCTCCTCATTCAGTCGAACCTACGTTTCTATCATATCTTCGACTCCATCACCGTGTTCTCTCGCTTCCATCGACGTAAATTTCGAAGGCTGGATAACGTTCTTCTCTACTCGACTAGAGAACGAAATACTCGAAACCCTAGAAATTTTAATTTTGTACGGTAAAAAGTGGTGCGTAGTATTCCTCCGGAAAAGTACTTCGACAAGACGTTTCATTTCCAGTTGTATTTCTGAGCATTGGCGTCGAATTTCAAAAGGGCAAGACAATTTAAAAAAAATATTTTTTACCATAGTTCTTGAAAATTTTAATATTACAACTGCGTAAATTTAATATCATAATCACTGACTAAAAACGATCCGAATATTACTTGGATACAACCGCTCTCGGGCATGATTGGAGCTAAAGCGGTTGTATTGGAATATTCAGTCGTATTCCAATACAACCGGCGTTTTCATGAATAATACGAAGAATATTTCAATACAACCGCTTTAGCTCCAATCATGCCCGAGCGCGGTTGTATCCAAGTAATATTCGATCGTTTTTAGAGTGTATTAGATGATATTAAATTTACGCATTGTAATATTAAAATTTTTATAATTATGCGATTGTTTGTAATTATTATTTTCTTTAATATAAACTTTTACGTATTACATAAGTATATAACTTTTCTCGATTACAAAACAAGATCGAATTGGAGTATTTAACTACGTTGTATTCAAATTATATCTCCGTCGTATAGTTGTCGTATTCCAACGAGTTGTAGTAAAACGCGGAATATTTCAATACTAACTCGTTTTGTTCAATGAATAAACACGAATATTCTAATACAACCGCTTTTACTCCACTTAGTAGACGTATGGTTGTATCCGAGTGATATTCCTATTGTTTTTAGAGTTTATTAACCTCTATTAAAATTATGCAATTAGTAATATTAAAATTTTGATAATAATGCAATTTTTTAAAATTATTATTTTCTACTAATATAAACTTTTAAGTATTACATTAATATATAACTATTTTCATTAACAAAACAACACTGAATATCTTTGATTATTTATTCGAAAATGTTTATTGATACAACTAAAAAATACCGATGATATTTCCACAATGCGAAGTAGAGATCTATGATACATCCATCTACGATTTAGCTGTGTTGAGTCCGAGTATATCGCCGTTGATACAACGAAAAAAAATACCACTCGGCGTCACATGACTAAATACAACCCTAAAATAACATAGGTATCGTTCAAATACAACAGAGTTAAGTCGCACTGTTGTATTGTATAGGAGTGCGGAATATCTCTAATACTACCGCGCCTGTTGTATTAGAATATTCGCGTTTTATTCCAACAATCTAGGCGGAACGTTATCGAATACGACCAGTAAAACAACATAGATATTGTTCAAATACAATAAAGTTAAATCGTAAAGATGGACGTATTAGATATCTCCGGTTGTCTTGTTGATGTATTCTTGTATTTTCGGAGTTGTATTTTACTCGTACGTTCAATTTTATTTTTGTTATATTTTTGTATTATCTTTTTATTCTAGAGTTGTATTTTTGCGCTTCATAATCTGTTAACGATGATATTTGATTTTCGAATAAGCTGTAATAAAGTATTTTCCGATGACGGAATAAAGCTGGAAAAAACACTCTTAGAGCATTTCCAGATTGATCGTTAAACGCTGCTCGGAGTAATTTGGAATAAACTCGTCATAAACACGGTAAAAAATCATCCAATATCTCGTACGCAAGCAAAATAAACTACAATACAACACGTTTAAAGTCCGTATTTCTTCCTGCAGTAGTTGTATTTGAGAAATATTATAAGTGTTTTATAATTCGTATTTTTCGCGGAAAACATAAGCTTCCGTGATAAAGCAAATATTATAAGAAAATAAAGCACTAGATATTCTAAGCGAACGTAAATATAATCAGCAATCTAAGCCAAAATGTTATTAAAATCAAGCCAAAACATTGCTCAACTCCTACATTAAATTAAAACTGTAGAAAACTTTTACGGTGTCGGCTTTCGATGTTACTTTCGAATAATACTTGAATTACGAACTTAAATAAAACTCTAATAATACCAAAAACAAAATTCTCAAATAAAACGAACTTATAAGACAATAAAACCTAAATTTTACGAATGCGAACGTAAACAATAATTTATATAATCATCTTCTAAATCCATCTTCACTTGCTCTACCCTCATCCAGGAATCTCAAGTACCTCCATGAATAAAAAATCCACCTCATTCTCTGCGTCGTCCCTCCAAAAATCAAATTTCAGCTCATGCAGCTCACGACGAGGTAGAGTCAGACATAAACCCTAAATGTCGGCATCCTAAATATAATGGAGACAAAAATGCCTTTATGATTTAGCGGAAAATAAAGCGGCAAAAATTTCGGCAAATTTCTCGCTCGGGTCGGGTCGGGTCGGCAGATTGAGATAAAAAGCGTCTTTTTTTCAAACGTGCCAGTGGTGGTCCGTAAATCCACGTGGCGCGTTTTTATTGGCTACCGGACGCAGCGCTGCGTACGCTGTCCGGACCGAATAAAAATTCCTCTCACCGGGTACTGAAAATCTCCATTATCCCAACTCCGATTCCTCTCCTTGCCCTAATTCCAAACAAAAATCTAACAAAGTAGACCAAATCGCAGAATCGCTGCAGTAGGACTCGTATCTCGAGCTATCACAATTACGGGGAGCCCGGGCTCTTAACCACGGTTCTTCAGCGCCATTCGCAGCTCTCCGGATTGGATTCAGTAAATCCCATAAATTCGAATTTAAATTTACTAAAACCTCTAATACTATGTCGCAATGGATGGGCAGATTTTAAAAATAATAGCAGCTGGGAGTAAGAAAAAAGAGGCATATATCATACAAAAAATTATTCTATATAACACGGGATAGAAAATCTAGTTGTCATTTGTCAAATGACGAGTAAGTCTCACTCATCTAAAATACTCACAATCAATATATTATAGTATGGCCAACTTGTCACTTGGCAAGTGATCATTGGAACATCTCTTTGAAAGGATGATCGATAATGACTGAGAAAGAAAGATCAGACCTGAAGAATTTGTACAAAATTTGGCCAAATAGGCAATCACTACTTAGACTCGACTAAAAAAATATGAGTTGGAATTGGTCTGAGCAATTTTAGGCCAAATTGTGTATAAGAATTTTAACCAATTTAGTGTTTTTTTTTTTTTTTTTTAAGGTTCGGTTTGCCCCCACCAACTTCAAAAAAAGGGTGCTGAATCTAGTTAGCAGGGGCGGTTCTAGTCTGACCTGAAATCAACCAACCTGAAAATACTCGGCCCGAACTCGAACAAAAAATTAAATGGGTTAGAAAGTATAACCCGAACCCGGCTCACATTCAACATGCTACCCCAAACCTGACATGTCTAACCTATATAATACAAGGCATAACCTCTATTCATGCTAATTCGGGTGAATTTTTGAGTTGGCGGGTCGATTACGATGTTAATTGAAAATTCTTCAGGTCAACCTGGATCCAAATTTGTTGAGTTGGCTAGTTCGGATTGAATTGGCATGTATGATCAGATTTTGATATCTCTATTTGAAATTGACTAGCTAACTACCTCGAATTGAACCACCAACTAGAGATATCATCGAGGTAATCTCAGGTTAGCGAGTCAATTTTTAGACGTAATAAACTCGAAATTGACTCGCTAATCTGACATTAAAATTTGTTATTTATGTTTACAACGAGTGAAGTGAAAAGTAATTTCCTCAATTTTTATATGGGATAATTTGAGCCCAAGGCTCAATTATCGATTAAAACATGAAGCTAAAAATTATAACCAATTGTTGATGCAAATTCTATTCGAATTAAGACATAATATTTAGATATATAACCCTCTAATCTAGTTTGGATGACTATGATTGAGTTTATTTAAGTTTGAATAACAATAATCAAAATTATCCAAGAAGAATTTAATTTATAATATTATCCTCAAACTATCATTACATTGAATTGATCTCAAATGTCATATTATACATGTTAATATCGTATACACAGCCTCCTAATTTGACTTTAATGGTTATGAGATTCAACTCTCAATATAAGTTCAAAATTATATTACATAGATTTATTTGTGATTAAATTCCATTTTAATAAAAAAAAATCATAAACATGCACAAAAAGTGGAGAAAATATTCCATCCGGACGTCCAATTACCAGCCATCAGGTAGCCATACACGGACAATCCGACGTGGCGGTTGGTGTTTGTCGTCCTTACAGAATATTTTTTCCTAAAAAGTGAAACATCTCATTTTAACATGAAAATTAATAGGTAAAGATAGTTAGTACTTAAAATATAATATATTCTAGATAGTTTAAAACTAGTAACACCCGCATGTAAAATAAATGTAGGAATTAAATTTCTTCTATTTTTATAACAAACATGAAAATGGCAGAAAGATAACCATAAAATAGTGGGGGCGATGCGGATATGTATTTAAAAATAAATAAACTATTAAATAATTTTTAAATTAAATAAAAAACTTATTAAAACCCAAATATTTCAAATAAAATAAACTCCTTTACATCCGACGAAACTGTCCATGCCAATAGACAAACACGTAAAATAGGAAAAAATATTGCATCATGAGTTTTTGAGCAGGATTTCAATCAGAATCTGCCACGTGAACAAACAGTATTTAATGTATTAAATTAATTATATTTTAGCAAGAGAAAGACTGCATGTACACATGACAGTATCTAATCAAAATATTAATGCAAAATTATATCAGAATTCTCTCTGATGCAATATTTTTTTTCCGTAAGATAGACTGTTATTCAAAAAATAAAACAATGGCAAACCAAGTTTCTTGTCTCCATGAAAAAAGAACGAATATACACCGCGTGTTCCGCATCAAACGACTACAGTAACTCACGATGATGAACTAGGCCGCGCCAACGAGTCATCGTCCCCCACCGCGCCCGCCGCCTCCTCCCGGCCAGATCCCCCAACCTCCACCACCACCTCCGCCGCTGCCGCCGCCGTCGCAATTTCCTCAACAAGCTCCGCCGCCTCCTTCATCTCCGGCCTCTCATCCGGACTAATCTGCGTACACGCTGCACCAACACGAAGTAACCTCACCATCTCCAATGCCGGCGCCGTCCTTGCAGTAATCTCCGGATCGATGAGCTCCGCCTCCCGGCCGTCGGAGATCGCCGACGCCGTCCACTGCACGACATCCGTACCAACTTTCGTGTTATTCACGTACTGAGAAGGGAACTTACCCGTAAGAATCTCGAGGAGAACGACGCCGAAACAGAAGACGTCGGATTTTGGGGACACCTGGCGAAGGTGCTGGGCTTCGGGGGCTTTGAAGGAGAAGAGAACGGAGGGTGCGACGTCGGGGTTGATGAAGGCGATGAGGCCGTAGTCGGTGAGGAGAGGTTCAAAAGTTGGGGAGAGGAGGACGTTGGCCGTCTTGAGATTGCCGTGCGGGACTTCGTAGGACATTAACTCGGCGTGGAGATACGCCATTCCTCTTGCGATGCCGAGGATTATCTTTAGACGAGTTGGCCAGTCTAAGGCGCCGCGGTCCATTCCTCGGTCGCCTGCAGCCAACAAGGTAATTAGCAGTCGATATATATTTATAGAGAGAGGGCAGAGAGAGGGAGGGAGAATTTACATGCATACCACGTAATTCTTATGCATTTAAGAATATAACATCTTGATATTTAAATTTATAATAATTTAGAAAGGGGGGAAGATTTATATGCATACCATCTAATTCCTAGGGATTTACATATCTAACACTTAAACTTCAATTAATCTTTGTGATAATTATATATAGATCTCCTGAAGTATTGATATTTATAAATTAACTAGCGGGGTTGTTTTGAGACTACGAAACTGATGTAATTTCACGGGTCACAATCAAACTATTGAGAATTGGACGAAAATGGAACATATGGGTTGGGTTTTTACGATGCATTTTGATATTTGAGTGAAATTTTAAAATATGGATGAAAGAGGGTGGTTGATTTGTAAATATCAATTTTCGGGTATAGGTTTTGTTGAATCTTTCGGGAAACATGCCTAAGGTATGGAGGGATAGAGAGAGAAAGAGACAATGCAAAATAATAGTAAATGAAAGTGTCCTCTCTATACTCATGATATGAATCTCCTATTTATAGACACAAGTCCTAATATTATAAAAGTACACATTAGCTCCCTCATTATTGATTTATCAGGGAGATTTTTTGGTAATTTAGAGAGATATTTACAAATAATAAAATTAGAAGACTAATTTGATCAACACGAAATTCACCGACCGTCTACTAAACATTTGCTCTATCAACATCTAATCCAAGAGGATACTCCTTCCCAATCATACTGATGGTCAATCATCGCATTGTGAGAGATCCCCTAACACGCTCTACCAATCGCTCGAAAAAGGAGCTCCCCTCACCATGTCAAAAACATATGGTCGTCTATGAGTTACGTCCGATCAGTCACATATTCTTCCCTCATCGTCCATCTGTCTTCAGATTTGTGCTAACATATTTCTCATATACATATCTAGCTTCACAGTTCTGTTACTCTTTTGAAGGTGCACTTCACACATAGATAAAAGAATTTTTTTAACCGTACAAAATAACTAAATGATGTTATTGCATAATAATGTACTCCCCTAGATATATGTGTCCATATCATTAGAAAAAAAGCCTTGGGGTAAGAAAGGTTTGAGTCATTTTTGCTTCATCCTGATCATTTGTCTTTCGTCGTTTTATCTCCGTGTTTTTCGTGATGTTTGGTGAAGGAGTATTATTTGCGGTTAAGAGTGCCCTTCTCAAAGTCATGAGTGATATGCGGGCAAATGCTCGTATGTCGGATGTGAAATGCAAGCCGGCAGGTGAGGCTTCTGTAGAGGGGATGAGTATGAAGAGACTTGTGCCTTAAGTTACGGACCGGTGATCGTAAGGGCCAAGCTAGTTCTTCTAGTTTCCCTACGTACTTGACTCAAATGAGAGTCGCAGGACATGCTAGAGACCGTCCTGATGATCGTCCAACAGGGGACCCATCGAAAGGTGAATTTTCCTACAAGCAGAGAGAGTTTGTCCGGTTAGGTTGTCTCGGTACCGCGGTTAGCCGGAGAAGATCTGAGGAGACAGTGGCTGAAGCTTAGAAGCGACTTTGATCGAAAAAAAACGGTCTTTTTCTCTGAATGCTACAGACTAGGAAAGGTTGGTGAGAATGTTTTTTCTTGCAACACATATGAATGGGGGCTGATTAGCTTAAATTGCCTTTTGTATCTTTTTTCTTTGGTGCGGTAATCGAAGTTCGGACCATCGATTATGTATAGATAGTGTCAATGCTAGCCCTGAGGATGTATGGCTCTCGTGGAGCAGGTTGCAACCGATGGAACAAATACGGAACATGTGGCTGTAAAGGAGAGGATATGATAAATCAAAATGTATTGGAGCAAGGGGCTAGGGATTAGAGTGTTGAGTCGGGTGTTGATCAGGATGTTGAGGAGCAAGGATGAAGGGGCACTTACCTCTCAGCAAAGCCTTAAGTATGGGCCATTAGGTTTCTTTTAGCACTATGAAGGAAGAGGAGGTGATGGGGGGTGTCATGTGTCTTCTGACTTCATTTTGCTTCGTCTCACTGAAATGGAAGAGTGTTTCCTTCGTCTTATGGGGTATTCTCGAGGAGATGACATTGAATGCTGGAGTTCTGGAGAGAGTTGACCAGGTGGAGAGGGAAGTTGTCTCACCACGTGAGAAACTTACAGTCTTCCTGGAGCAGATGCTTGTCGATTGTCGGGAGAAGACACACCAGTGTTTGTAACCGTCGGCCGTCAGAGAGATTCTTGACCCGACGCGCAATTAAGCAATTATTTAGTTCCAAAAGATGGTCAAAACTTGACCCAATTTATAATTAGTGGCTAGTGTGCAAAATGGATATGCTATATAATTTAAAATTTGATTAATGGTTTACACTAGATATACTACGCAATTATACATATCTTTTCAAGTAATATATGATTTTCTTTAAAAACCCCAACACCGATCCCACGGGGAAGGTGAAGTTTTTTTAATCCAAAACTTTTTTATAGACAGAGAAAAAAACTTACTCTAGACAACTATCTAGCAAAAATGGTAACAAGTTTATATGTAAAGAGAAGTTACTGAATTCCTACTAAATCGGTTTTAAACCTCAAACAAAATGCAGTGTTTCTAAACTAGTTTTACGTTGACAAGTTTAAATTATGTAAAAGTTATTTATCCTTGCAAACAGATCATAATCAGTGTATTAATTAAATGTTTAAAGGTTAAAATGTAATTTTTGACAAATATGAACAGATATATTATTTGCCCAGTTCCATGAGTATAAAAAACATTGACTAATCTTAAAGTTAAGTTCTTAAATTTTAGGTTATGTTGGATAGGTTCTAGCCTCTCGCCTCTAGGTTACCCACTGTAAACTCTCAATAGGACTAACCGGTTCTTAAGTTCCAAACTCCAGATCAAATTGGTCAAGGTTCTAACATGTCACCCTAGAATCACCAATTTACGCCATCAAAACTTATCTCCATATCTATTTGCACTAACCAATGAATTACCTTCTCACTCAATAGATTAATGTGATTCTTACTAATTGAAGAACATATAGCCCTCCAGGTCACTATGGATTTACAATAAGTTTTAAGACACCAATTGGTAATATTGAAAATGTAAATAAAGTACGAAGTAATAAATCATCACAAGTATAGAATAAGAGATATCTTAAAAAATTCTGATCCTACATATGATTACTTTTTATTGCAAGGATAAATAAAAATAAAACAAATCAGAATTCATGGCCATAACATAATAAAACATGATTTATATGAAAAACCAAGTTTACACAGTTAAACAAAACTCGAACAAAAATACAAAATACTTATCTTAGTCTTCTCTCCAAACAAATCCTTTAAAGTTCCTTTGATGAATTTTTACTCCAATAGACACACCACAACACACAATAAAAAGACTCTTACCAACACACACACACCACACACACGAAAAGCCTTCAAGAGAGTAAAAAAGTTCTCCTCTTTGACATATAATGACTCCTTTTTAAAATAACTCATGGAATCCCTAAGAGTCACTTCAGGTGTCTCTTCAAAATTCGTCTAAATTAAATGCATTTTGGTGAAAACTGACTCTGACGCCTAAGGTGCCCAACCGTGGCGCCTACGCACTAACCTTCTAGAAGCCAATCTTAACTACACTGGGCCTGGGCGCCAATCATTTTTGTTTCTTTGCTTCATTTGACCCTTTTTTGCTTTATTTTTGCTCATTTTGCTCTTAAACTTCATCTCTTTTATTTATAATAAAAAAATACACAAAATATCTTCTATTAAAACACAATATTCTTAAAAATGAGCATAAAATGTATGTATAAAGTAGCACTTTTTAAGGCCTGTTAGTCCTCACCGCTCCGTCAAGGTATAACCAGAATGACCTCTTCAGACTGATCGAAGAGTTTATGTATGAACAACTTCGTCATCGAGGGCTTGTCTCAGATTTTTTCTTTCTTAGCTATAACTGAGGGCTTGGCATGACATCCTCCTCTTTTCTGTGAATAAATAAAAATTAAAGAAAATAAAGTATTTATATTTTTGGTAATGATTATTTTACTTAGATAACATGTAGTTTTGTTACATCAGTCTTGTTGGCAACATTTCAACTTCCCACGTGCTCCCCTTTCGTGTATATATATGTATGTGATTGCACGGCAACTGAGAATCCTTATCCTTCTATTTTTTTCACCGAATTTCACTGCCTTTTATTCCTTTCTTTGGGTTTTACTATTTTTTTTCTTCTCTTCTCCTTTCTACACATTATCATAGTCTCCGTGGTTCGGAAGTATTCTCAGGAGTCGTTTGGCTCGATTTATGCCATGGAGATTTCAGTCACCTCGATGGCATATGTGGAAGAGAACCAAGATCGTTATGTTATGGATCATACGATTCTTCTGCGAGAGGCAGCCACGAACGGGCTACGGGCAATTTTTCTCCTGACTTATCTTTTATAAGGATCATTTTAAGATGGGCCTTCAACTGCTATTTTGCCAAGAGTTGCGGTCGATCTTCAACCACCATGGGATCATTCCTGCCCAGGTTCTTCGTAACTCGTTCTCCGCCATCATGACTTATGTGTTTTTTTGTTGGAGGATGAAAATCTCATGGTCGATCAAACTTTTTAACCATTTCTTTTCTTGTCTTGTCGATTGTGATGAATATACTTAGTTTGTCGCTAGTCTTAGGATTCAACTGATGGAACTTGAAAACAAGGTGAAGGAGTAGAAGATGAAATTTTGATATCCTTGTGTGCAGACGAATGAAAATTCACACTTCTCTGGTGGAGTGCGAGGTGAAGAAAGTGAAGACCTTACAAGGGAACATTCGCGGTCATAGGGAATTGATTTAGGGCCAACGCCTTTCTTTGTTTCAATAACTCTACTTCAACGTAATCAAACACATGATTCGTCTGTATGGTGTTCATGCCATGACTGAGGATTTGTGAAGATCGAATGACAACATGGACGTTGCTCAGGAGAGAGCTGTTGAAGAGTGGGTGGATTTGAAGGCCTCGAGGGAGAGGTGGTCCTCTCCCACTTAGCAGAGGTAAGGATCGGTTTTATTCTGTTAGGTCGGGTGAGGGGGAGATGGAGGTTGGTGTTACCTATTTTATTACTTGGTTATCTGTGAAGCGTATTTATGTGACTTCTATATGACTTGCTAGATTCTTCGGAAGGAAGTGGGAAAGAATCCTCTCAATCGCCTAGCATTCCCGACTTCGAAGATTCACCAGTGCATCCGTCGGTTGGAGGATTTTTGGTGGCGGCAGAAGATGCCTCATTCATATCTCTGCAGGAGCAAGAGTGGGTGAGTTGCGTCTTACGTCTTATCTCTGATAGGATCGACTCTAAAAAAAGGTGAGGGGTCACAAATCGGATGGAGTGTGTCGTCCCCCGGATGGAAGGAAAGGTTTTTGCCCTTAGTACCAGATTGCCCTCTCCCCTAGTGCAAAGGGGGGAGGGGGGGATGTTCTGCCCTAAGTGGACATACTCGCAAGATCGCGGAGTTGAAGTTTGAGTAAGCAACCACTACGCTCTCATCAACAGGGAGATCGAGTGGTTCCTAAACACTCCTTTGAATGGGGACTGAACCTCGATTTTGATGGACTTGCACTAGTCTCATACCTTCGAGAAGACCTTGACTTCAAAAAACATGAGAGATATGTTCCAAGAAGCCGATCGATATCATGTCCTTGCTTGGCAGGCTTCGCACTTACTGGGCCTCCCTTTCGATAAAGTCGAGGAGGATGTCAGGAGATCTGCATCTTGAATTCAGAAGTGGAAACAGAAAGTTGCTATGGCGGAGAGACTAAGACTTGCTATCGAGGAGAGCAAACTCAATGTTCAATAACATGAGGTTCAAGAGGCAGCTCTTCTGAACGAAAATGCGGAACTAAAAGAGAAGATATCCTCAATGCTCACCTAGAAGGCATGTGTCGAGGGTCTTTCTCACCATATCGCAGTCGGTACCTCCCTTGCGATCGAAAGGTTTGTCAAGCATAAATTGGTTGATCCCAAGTGGAAAAATATGGAGTTTTACACGCTTCTTTTTGATTCATATGGTGGAGAAATCAGCACGCGAGCATTCTGATGGTGTCGAAGGTATGGAAGGAATTAGGGAGGCAGACTCCGAGGAGTCTTTAAATGTTCAAGGTTAAATTGGTCGCTTGTGTATCTTTTTGCTCTTTTTTGTTTTGAGTTTCATTGCACATTATTATTTGTAATTTCAAATGGACTTTCATGATATATGGAAACTTTTAAGGCTAGGGGCTTTGTCATCCCAGCCTTTTCTCTTTCATCTGGTGATTACTGGAACGTATGAGTGATCTCACTTGGTATGAGTTGTTGGCAATTGTGTATGTATTTCGAATATACAGCCACTATACACCCCTCGTTGGGTTTATCGCTGTCGGGTGTCAATGCGTATCATAGTCCATGAGCGATTGTTAAACAGTCCTTGCGGAGCTTGTCGTTGCTGGGTATTACTGTTGTAATTTTGGCACAGGACGATTGTTTGTACACCCCTCGTGGAGATTGTCACTGTCGGTGTCGATTCGTTCTATAGATTACAGACGATCGTTAGACACCCCTCACAAAAGCTTGCCGCTGCCGTGTACCGATACGTCCCATTGGCTACTGGCAATCGTTAAACACCCATCGCGGAGCTTGTTGCTGCTAGGTGTTAATGTTGTAGTTTAAGCGCAGGAGATCGTTTGTACACCTTGCACGGAGCTTGTCGTTGCTAGGTGTCGATACATCTCATAGGCCACGGGCAATTGTTAGACACCCCTAACACGCCTCTACCGATCACTTGATCAAGGAGCTCCCCTCGATGGTATCCAAAAGAGAAGATCGTCTACAAATTAGGTCTAATCAATCATATCTTCCTCTTTAGCCGTTCGTCTGTCTTGAGATTCATGTTGGCATGTTTCTCATGTACAATGTCATCTTATCTAAACATTTAAAGGTGTATTTTATTATAAACAGGTAAAACAATAGTATTTTTATATGATATTAGAGATTTGGGTAGATTTTAGACATATAATTCCATAAAAAATTAGATGGTATGTACATAATGCCTCTACGAGAAAAAAAAAATTATAGTGATATTTTTTATATAATGTCAAATGTTTGATTGTTGTGCACGTAAATATCAAAGTACAGGCGTTTGCAATGTAAATAAATAAGAATGATGTGGTATGGCCGCAGTAATAACTTACCATGGAGCACATAAAGCAAACTTCCCTTCGGAACGTAATCATACACTATAAGCTTCTCCTCCTTCCGGAAATTGTAAGCGATCGGAGTTAGGACGTTGGGATGGTTAAGCCGTC
The DNA here is from genome assembly GCA_022702705.1 of Papilionanthe hookeriana x Papilionanthe teres. Taxonomy (NCBI): domain Eukaryota; kingdom Viridiplantae; phylum Streptophyta; class Magnoliopsida; order Asparagales; family Orchidaceae; genus Papilionanthe; species Papilionanthe hookeriana x Papilionanthe teres. The sequence goes on along the minus strand of CM040427.1, from coordinate 55,048,241 downwards.
CGAAACGCCTCATCTCCCCGTCAAACAGCTCCTTGTTCAGTCGGCTCAGCTCTCGCATTCTCTTCACTGCAACCGCGAAGCCGCCCGCCATAACTGCTTTGTAAGCCGAACCTAAGCTTCCATTGCCGAGCACCTCCGCCGCCGACTGCATTAAATCCGGCAACGCAAATGCCTCCCTTTCGCTGTTCACCATTACCAGCACGGCTCCACTTCCTCCCGCTGTTAAATAAAGTAGTTCTTATGATATTTATTATATCATAAATATTAAATCCATGATGCAATATTAGATATTTATTATTCGCATACATATATACGCATGCATGTTATTTAAAAATATTTGTCAATCGAACAAACCTCCAGCAGCTCCGGCGACCCCGCCGGATCCCCAAGCCAACCCGTACCGCTTGTGCTCGTTCTTCTTCATCCCAGGGCTTGCAGTCTCCGCCTTCTCCACGTTCGACGCAGACCCCTTCCGTCCGCTGGCCGAGTCCAAGTCACTAACTTTTCGCCGTCTCTTAATAGCCACAAATGCAATAGCCAACAATACCAAAACTAACACAACTCCAACCACAATGCCAACAACATGCCCCCCCTTAACCCTACGGTCAACCATAGCCCTCAACTCCGGCACCACCGCAGGCGCCGGGGTAATCACTTTCTCTTCCGGCGCCGCCGCCGGTGCTGCTTCCAACGCCGGACAGGGATGACCGGACATCGGCTTCCCACATAACCCTTCATTACCATCAAACGCCGACACCCCAAACCTCACCAAAGAAACAGGAATCGGTCCCCTCAACTCATTATTAGACGCATTAAAAGACCGCAAAAGAGGCAGCTTTAAATCCGGCATCACCCCACTGAAACCATTGTCTTCGATGTGAAGCTCCAACAAACTCTTAACTTTCGATAAAGAGACTGGAATGGGGCCAGAGAAATCATTGTCGTTGATCCAGAGTTTCTTTAAATGATCCAAAGGGGAAAAAAAATCAGCCGGGATGGATCCGGAAAAGCGATTATGGGAAAGGTAAAGTGATTTAAGAGCGTCAAGTCGGAAGAAATCGGGGAGTGGGCCGGAAAGGGAGTTGTTGATGAAGCTTAGGGTGCGGAGGGAAGGGAAGTGGGTGAGAGCTTCGATGTTTATGGTACCGATTAGGTTGAGATGGCGGAGACGTAGGCCGGTGATAATGCCGTTGAAGCAGAGGACGCCGGTCCATTGAGGGAGGCCGCAAGGGGAGGTGCTGTTGGGGGAATCGGCGGACCAGGAGGAGAGGAAGGGGTCGGAGTTTTGAAAGGAGGATTTGAGGAGTAGGAGGGCTTCGGTGTCGGAGAGGGAGAGGGAGAGAGGGGGGAGAGAGAGGAGTAGGAGGAGGGGGAGGAGGAGAACAACGGCCATGGTGGGGGAGGAGGAGTGGCCGCCGTTGGTAGGGGAAAGAGGGCGATTCGGCATTTTTTTTTTTTTTTTTAATGAAATGGTGTTTTTTAAAAATTTAATTTTTATTGTTTTGGTTGATTGATGTGGGGACGGGAGAGCTGACAGGTTGGGGGAGAGGGAGGAAATAGCGTTGACTTGGTCAAAATAGAATGGGTGAAGGATAGTGATGCTACGTTGGATTGATCGGGTATATAGCTCGTCGAATTGCAGGTGACGGTTTTGCTGTTTTGGAGTCATTTACTTACATGCCCCCTAATTCCCATATATTTACATATCAAACACTGTAATTTTATATTTTGTAAATTTTTGATAAGGTTGTTTGGAGCAGCTGCAGCTTATCAAGTTTATCCAGATAAACACTGATAAGCTGCTGATCAGTAATTGATTCAGATAAATTGTTTGTCTGTTTGGTTTGAGCGTTTGGAAAACTGCTAATTTACAGCTGTTTGTAGATAAATGATCATTCTGCCCCTGAACTAAATAAATTGTTAAACTATTTGGTTTCTGGGATATAGTTTTATAGTATCATGAAGTTTTTTTAGAGAAAATCAAAGAATGAGATTGAAGGCTCATTTTGATTGCTTGTAAATAAAGAAGGAATTTCGGGCAATTAAAAAAATTTCTAGATTCAAATTTGAGTTAGATAAAATAAAATCAACATAGGTTTTCAAACTCCACGGGATTTTCAAATGTAATGATATTTCTCCACGGAATTTTCAAATGTAATGATATTTTCTGACTTCTAAGACATGGAATAAATGAAAACAAAATAATCATTTTGCAAATCCTTAAAATTAACTTGAAAGCTAGAGTAGAAATCCATATTGATTTTCGTATCAGATCCAATTATTTCATTTAAATGAAGAGATTAACGCAGGGTTTTTTAGCGGAAGGAGAAGTTGGTGAGTTCCTGGCCGAAGCATTGCCTGAGAGTGGTGTTCGCCGGACGAAGCTCGCCGGAGGAAGGAGAAGTTGGTGGAGCCGGGAGGAAGGCAGACGCGAAAAGGGCTACAGTGCATACCACCTACCTCTAATCGTGTTTGCATCGTTAGGGTGTCGGGCGGAGCCGGGAGGAAGGAGTGTGAGCGAGGATTTTTGAGTGTAGCCGGGAGGAGGAAGGAGAATGAGCGACTGTTAGTCACGATCGTATCGTTGGGGTTTCGGGCGGAGCCGGGAGGAAGTCGAGAGGAAGGAAAGTGAGCGAGGGTTTTTGAGCGTAGCCGGGAGGAAGGCAGACGCGGGACTCCTCTCGCGGAGCGAAGAGGGGCAACATCATGAAATTCTGAACAAAATGCCAGACCTCGGGACTACTGTCGCGGCGAGCATTTAATTAAAGAGCGAAAATGAGTTTGCAAATAAGCGGTGAGAACTTTTTTTTCAAACACAGAGACTGTGTTTTGAAAACGCCACCACAGTTGATAAGCTGCCCCAAATGCAGCCTTAATTTTAATTCGGAGAGCATGGAATTGAAATGTTTACAAAAAAAATTAAGGTAGAAAATATTATCAACTTTCAATCAGATGAATTTTAAAATATTTACATTTACTAAAAAATAATTATTCTTAAAGGAGGCAATTATATACATAACACTTCAAACATTGCTATTCATAAAATTTCAATCAGAACTTTTGTTTTAAAAATTATTGATGTCTTGGTTTGATATGAAAATGAATGATTGAGTTAGCTTGTAATTATTTAAGATATGAGAATTGTAATATTGCCACTAAAGTAGACACAAACCAATCTTATGTGATCTAAATTCTATAAGAAAATTATATACAATTTTAATTATCTAACATAATATAAGAGATAATTTATTTACATAGTACTCATTAGGCCTAAATAAGATGTACATCAATTTAAAATATTTGATGATTAGGAAATAGTATCCATCCCTTTGTGGATAGAACAATCGATCAAATCATTATCTATATCCTCCCCCAAAAAGGCAATAGAGCAATGATGAATCATCTTAGAGCAGTTACCATTTAGAGAAGTCATGAATCAAACTACATTTTATTTTATTTTTAAGTACATTATAGAATTGATTTTTAGTTGTTTAGCAAATTAAAGGTCCTTAAAGATGTAATAAAAATCCAATATATTCATATTTATTTTGTACCAGAATTCAAAGTGGTAGAGTAATAATTTAATGTCTCTGATGCGTGCTAGAAAATTCATGGTGGTAGAGTAATAGATTATCGTCTTAGCGTTGCACGAGATTTCAGCACACAATCAGGTGAAAGAAAAATAAATGGTGACTCCATAAGTTTTTACATGGAAAACCCGTAAAGGGAAAAACCACGGGGCCTGGCCCAGTTGCGAGAATCCACTATTGATTGATGTTTACAGAAATCCCCAATCCCACAGACGGGAGAGAGTGATTATATGTTTCAGACTACAATGTCGACTGACGGTATCTGGCTGGTGGTGATTGACGATGATTGACATAGGTCCACGGTGACGGAGGTTGATGGAGGTCGTCGGTGACGGAGGTCGACAATGAAGGAGGTCGACGATGATAGAGGTCGACGGTGAAGGAGGTCGACGGAGAAGGAGGTCGACGGTGACGGAGGTCGACGGTGAAAGAGGTCGACGGAGACGGAGGTCGACGGTGCCGGAGGTCGACGGTGACAAAGGTCGACGAAAGTCGGCGGTGGTCGACGAAGGATGACGATGGTTGACGGCGGTCGGTGGTGATCAATGGCGGTCGCCGATGGTGCTAAGTTGCAGCTTCTCATTAAGGACTCAGACTCTCTTTAGGCCTCCCCCTTATGTGAGGGTTGGGGGTCTATTTATAGTATTTTGGGAGCAATTAATGCAGTCATTTTGATCGGACGGTCCAGAGGGCTTCCCTTGATCAGACGACATTTAAGGGGCATTTGATGGTCTTAACAATGTCGAAATTGAGTGATCTTGGGCTCATTGGATTTGTCTTGTCGAGACGCTCGATTCGAGTATGGGCTTGCTAGTGTCGACATGCATTTGACCTTCCAAATGTATTCAGATTTCTTTTAAGAATGATTTAATGACTTGATCTCGGCTTGATGTGACTCTGATTGGACCAGTTTTTAGATCATCGGGTTAGTCTCTTCGAGCCGGTCAGTTTGACTATAACTTTACTGAAATCGGAGCTCTGGATGATTTTTATCAAGATTTGAATGTTTCTTATTCAAAATATTACCTTGAGAGTGGTGCTAATGACTCGAGATTCGTGTCAGATAATAGAGATTTTGTTGATGACGTATCAATCTTAGTATTGTATGAAGATTGAAGATCCATTACACACACACAGATGATTTAAAAAGTAGTATGAGAAAAATGACGATTTTTTACCTGAAAAAACCTGAAAAAAGAGAAAACGATGAGGCCAAACACTGTTAAGATGATCCAATATTAATTCACAAATACAAAGATAAATCATTATACTGCAAGTGGGAGATAAGGATTACATTGTTACAGAAAGTACAATGCATGTCCATACAATGAATATAAAAATGGTACGATGTATTCTAAATACAAAGGTTGTGAGCAATTGCTTCGAAAGTTGTCGCTAGATCTCCAATATACAACGTTTAGGATGTCGTTGCACGGTATTTGAGACACTTTATTACCCTACAATTAGGATATTTGTTAGTCAATAGAGTGCACCTAGATACTTCATTATGCATCAGAGTATACTTCGTTTCTCACTTGATTCCACTATAATATTTCATTGCTCAAAAATATTCCACATGATACTTCATTACTCAACATAGTCCACCAGCAGCGCCCAACATGGGGGGTTGCTAATGGTGTTTAACGACCACTGGTGAGTAGTGGTTGACGGTTGTCGGCGGCTACGGAGACTTAAAGTTATCGTTGGGTCTTATGTCTCGAACAACGCTTGAATTAGGCTCCTCTCCCTCCTCCCTCCCCCCCTCAAAAAGTTAATGATCCAATTTTGAGTCCAATCGGCTCGAAATTAGCTGGAATGAATTGAATGCAACTCGAAATAGGCTTGTAGCTTGTTATATTCAATTTTGAGCCAAGCTTCGAGCCAACAAGGCTCAAATTTGAATGTAGCTCGGTCCGGCTCGAAATTTAAATTAGCTTGCTCAAACTGAGTTGCTTGGATCATTTTCAGCTCGAAATCGAAACTAGCTAGCTCAAATTGAGTTATTTGCATACATTCTAGCTTGAAATCAGCTCATGGCTCCTCATATTCAATTTTATTTAGTATCGTATATTTCTTTTTTATAAATAAAAAAAATTATTTGAAGCCATCTTGAGCAAGTTAGAGCGGATCGATGTATGACTCCAAATCGGCTCAAAAAAACTATCCAGAGTTTCAACTCATAACTCAGCTCGTTTATTTTAATTTGAACTCGATCCGAACTAAAATTTGAATATACTTCCGAGCAATTAGTAATATTCCAGATAATTTTCACAGCTCTACTCTCAATCCAAATATGATGAGTAGTGGAGTTAAGGCCCAAATTGTAAAATTTTTAAGTATTGTTTTAGCAAAGTCGTCCAAAGTACTAAGAATTTAAAACATATTACCTCCACAAAAAGACAAAATATTCACATTAGGGATACAACTCTTAAGCAAAGCATATAGGTTTTAATTTTACTTCGAATCAATAACATGTTTGAAGAAGACATACGTAGGGCTGTCAAAAAAGCTCGTTGTTCGTGAACAGTTCGTGTTTGGTTCATCAAAAAGTTCGTGTTCGATTCGTTCGATAAGTAAATGAGACGAACATGAACAATTTCTTTTCGTTCGGTAAGTTAAATGAACAAAACACGAATAATGATGTGTTCGTTGGTGTTTGAATCATTATTGTTTAAAATATAAAATAATTATATATAAAAAATTTATGATATTTTAAAAAATTAAATTTAATAAATTATAATATATAATAAATTAATAATAATATATATATTAATATACTATATTAGTAATATAGATATTATATATTTATATAATATAAGTTATATAATTAATATAATATACTATTTATATATATTAATATTATGGCTGTCAAATTTGTTCGTCGTTTGCGAACAACTCGTGTTCGGCTCGTGTTCGACTCGTTCGTTAAGAAACGAACACGAACAATCACTTCACGAATAATTCCGAACACGAGCTTATTTAAAACAAATTAAATTTCAAACGAACCGAGCACAAACACAAGCTCTGTTCGTTCGTATTTGGTTTGTTTACACCACTAGACATACGCTGACTTTCTCATAACATATTTAGGGATAATATTAATGGCTAATCTAAGCCACATAAGATATTTGCATACATACCACTTAATTCTTAGTTATTTACATATCTGACACCTAAGTTTCAATTAATGGATGCATGGAAATGTTTATGTCATATATATTTTTTAAATGATGGTATTAAGAACTTGGAACGTATTATTCCCATCAAGAAAAAAAATTTCACTTAGGCATACAATTCTTAAGAAAAGCATAGAGGTCAATTCAAATTAATTACATGGTCGAAGGAGACATACGCTGACTTCCTCGTAAGATATTTATTGCGAATATTATGTCCAATCTAAATTCGGAATGTGACGTTTAGGGGTTGAAAAAAAAGAGAAGATTTACATACATACCATTGATTTCTTATGTATTTACATATATATTTTATACATGCATCTTATCATACGCATAAAGGAAAATTTATATTTCATTTTTTTTAATGTTAAAATGATTGTATTTTTGATGTGACATGAAAATTTTAGATGATGTTAACATGAAATATGAGAAGTCACTAAGAAACCTTAAGACTAATTCTTATGTTCCTGTAGAGAGAGAAAATGTCCTCACAAAAGTGAGGTCAACAACGCTCCCAACTTGCGCAGCGACTCGGTTAGCCCACTTTGCAAAGTAGCGACCTCCGCTAGTAGAGTCGCTACCCCCGAGTATGTGGTCGCCAAGAGAACGATAATTCTTGCACGAGATCCTCGACAAGGCACCTGATCACTCCTTCCAATGGGCCAATGGCCTCCACCGAAGTGTTGACCGCGTCTAGACAACGTTCTGCAAACTCAAAGGAAAGCTTCCGCTTGTTGTATGGCTCCAGATGCGAGGTCAAAGAGATGGGATCGAACTTAGGCAAAAAGGTCATGCGGCTGACACACTCTTGCACTATTCTAGGAAGGAGGCACAACGATCACACCGTGTGACTCAGCTACAACATTGGGAGCAGGTTCAATAGCATCCTTCAACATCCCACCCTCTTTTCGGTCCTTCAGCCCTTTTGATTCGTCTACATTGGGATAATGTTAAGAAATTATTAAAAACATTCAACAGACCAAGAAAGGTTTACGTATTCATAAATTTATCTATTGTAAAAAGGGCCTTCAAAAACTTCTCTCTCTTGCGACGAGATACCTCTTCCTTCCTGCAGTGACAACTGAGAGACAAGATTGTCACTCCTTTTAGCTCCTTTTCACTCTCCTTGGCACCTTCAGCGAGCGGGAGCTGTCGGCCCTCGATGCTTATTCCCATGCCGCGCTCAGAGGCCAAAATAGTTTCTTGGAGAAGGTTCTTCGACATTTGCCCCTCAGGACCCTCGGACGAGTCAATTTGATTGGCTAACACGTGTTATGAAAATAACGAAGAAAATAGAAATCGACACAAATCAGAAGAACACAAGAGATTTAACGAGGTTCGGCAAAGAATTGCCTACGTCCTCGGGAGCGAGCCAACGAATTTCACTATTTCAGAGGAGTTACATACCCATAGGTTTACACATCTATTTATAGAAAAAATCAAAGGATAAATTACAAACACGCCCTCGCTCCCCCCAATCCACTAATTTCCAAGAGACACTCCTTTTCACCAGGAGTCACGCCTCTTCACCAAGAAACTCCCTCCGTAGATATGAGTCATACCTAACAACACAGATTTGGATCTCGACCTCTTGTCTTTCTTAACCTTTCGTTTCTTTATAGAGACAGGGACTCAGAAGCCCGTCTTGGCAAGAATTTTGGGATCCACGTCGACCCGGCTCATACAATCAGCCATGATGTGCCTTGACTATCGGGGAAAAACAAGCAGCGAAAGATGGAAACGCCAACCCTCAGATCACATTTATAAGACTCGTTGGTCATGTAATCCAAAGGGAAGTTAACTATCCAATTAATTTTCTTAATTTTGGCGCTACTAATTATTAATAATTTTCCCAGTTCTTATAATTGCTCTCACTTTCAAAGAGCAGGATAACCTGGGAACTAATATGTATGTACTAAAATTGTTCGCATGAATCTCAAATAAATCAAGGGGCCAATGATGATAGTCCAACGATCAAAGCATCGAACTTAATGAGCGTGGTCCAGGTTAGCTAGTCTACGATCGACCGCTGGATCTAGTCGACCTACATGTAGTGCCGGCAGATCAAGTCGACAGACATGCCTGTGATCCTTGATACATTTGCTTCCTGCAAGAGGTATGTTCACTGACCGGGACGTGGCGGTGGTGAAAGCATACAATTATATAAATGTTTAAAAAAATAATATTGAATAATAACAAAGTTATCCCTTTCATCAATGCAAGTATACGTATCATTCAAGTAATTACAGGGCTATAATGGAGTCCTCGATATCGATCCCACAGAGAAGTTAGAGATTATGAACTAATTTTTAGCAGATGCAATTACTTTCTAGTATACGGAAATAAAAAACACTTTTACTAAGCTCTATTTTTGAATGGAAGATTGCAAATTAGAAAAGTATCTTTCACCTTATTTCAGAGAATTAAGTGAAAGGATAATCAAATTAGTTAGAATTGTATTGTGCCAAATAGGAGCATTCCTATTCTTTACCCTTTGGTCCAGACATAAAGAATATTGACTAATCCTATGTTTGGTTACTGAATCAATGCGTAGAGCTGGGAGGATACCGGCTCTCACTTCGGAGCTCCTACGTTCCCTCGCCTGAGGGCTAACATCTACACTTTAACACCCAAACTATAGGACCAAATTGAAGATTTTAGTCTGTCACTCTAAAATATTCAATTCTACGCCCGATAATAATATTTCCCTATTTATTTGCACCCTCTTTTCAAGGCCTTTGATTTCTCTGAATTTTGGATGTAATCTTTACTTCAGTTGTAAAATCAACACATTTTAACCATTCAAGTGGCCAAATTGAAAGCAAATTAAGATCTAAGTAAAAGATTATCACAGTTTTTATTTCATATTTTAGGCACAACTAATTCAATTTTCCATTTCACAAAATCTCAAAAAAACTAGGAGAAAGATAGAGAAGACTACTCAGAATGCATAGGAAGAATAACACAAATCTTGGATTTCATATAAAATTTATGTTATAAAACAATAAACAAACTTATCTCGAATTTTCTCTTCAAGCAGACTCCTTAAAGTTCCTCTGACTTTTCATTCTTGTACAATACACTCAATTAAACTCACTAATATGCTCTTTAAAATATACTCACACACTAAATACACTACTTAATGACACACCAAGAACACATAGAAGACACTTCACAAACACCAAAAAGACACACCTTTGGCCTAAAATTGTCACTATTTAAAGAGGAAGAAATATTTCCAATGATTGCTTAAGCACATCTTCAAAAAACGTCCAGATTCAATGTATCTTTCCTTGAACCGACCTTCTCGCCGTCGATGGGTTCGATCTCGCCTTCGGCGGGCTTGTAGAACGTAGGCTAACTGCTCAGGCTCACTGTTGGCGGGTTCGATCTCGCCGTCGGCGGGCTTCTTTATAATATATTCAAATGCTCTCGGGAAAAACACACCGTCGGCGGCCTATTCCTCGCCCTCGGCAGACTAGTTTAATTTTCTTCTCTTTTAGTCTTTTTCGTTCCAGATTCGCTCTTTTTTCCATCTTTTTGCTCCATGTCCTATAAATCTTCATACCTGCAATAAAACATAGAAAATATCTTTCTTTAAAGTGCAATTTCATCAAAAGTTAATATCATTTTGGTATGAATTTCTCAATACATTTTTCTATGGTCATTCACCACTGACCTGCCGACTAGCTTTAACAAGAGCAATCGTCATACAAACGACCACCGCATTCGACCGAACCCAAATATGTTGACCAATTGATAATCTTGGTATTCCATTTAAATTGTATAAAAAATTTAATATTAACTCAACACATTAATTGCGTTAAGAGTGGTTGCCATAACTGTTCACTCCTTTTTATAATTGTATGAGTACGCCCTACAAATATGGAGCAAAATGAAGAATAACGAGAGCCCAACCTGGAGACTTTTTACCGGTCTCTCTAACGAGAATTTCCTAACACTTTTTCTTTCTTTCCTGCTTCTCCCTGCTTTAACTCTCGCGACGTATATTGCTGAAAGTCAATTCGGGATCCAACAAGTTAACCTATAATATAACACTTCTTTATTTCTTACTATTTTGTATAGCACTATGAAGGTGGGGACACCTTACAGAGCTTATAAAAAGAAGAGGGGAGCCTCTATTTTCAACTCCTCTACTCTTATCATAAGATCTCTCTCAAATTATACGAATTCGTGAAATATACACGACCCAAAGTCCTAAAATAACTCAATTCCACCCCTGAGGGGGAGTGAGGTTTGGGATCTCTTTTCACCTCCTCTACTTATCTCGTTAGATCTCTCTCGAGCATGCAAAATTGATATCCTAAAAGAATTAAACATAATCTTTAAGAGATAAATTTCATTCCCAAACTAGAGATTTTGTGTAAAATAATAATAATAATAGTCATCATAATATAATCTCATATGAATTTCACGATTTAGCAGCATCTATTAAGGTTGTCAAAATGGCTCGTTGTTCGCAAACAGCTCGTGTTCAGCTCGTTAAGAAGCTCGTGTTCGGCTCATTCGCTAAGTTAACAAGCCTTAACGAGCCGAACACGAACAAAGATTTGTTCGTTCATGTTCTGCTCATTTTGGCTCGAAATACTATTCCTCAATTATATATATATATATATATATATATATATATATATATATATATATATATATATATTTTGATAGAAGTATTTTAAAAAAACTAAAAGATTTATAATCAATTAAAATTATTAATTAAGTAAATATAATAAAAATTATTAAATTAGATTCAAATGATGTTTTAATATAAACAATAATTCTTAAATCTTACCCCGACTCTTAACATATTATGGTTACGTGATTAGGGTTGTCAAAACGGTTCTTTGTTTGTGAACAACTCGAGCCGAACATGAACACACTTTTTGGACTCAAAAAATAAACGAGTCAAACATAAGCTGAACCTGAACTCGCCCGTATTAGACTTTTTTTACACCCCTAGCATTTATATATTTCTGTACAAAAGCAATACTAGTTCTGAGGTAATAAAAGTAAAAATGACAGTTTTAACTTATTTAAAATACAAATCGCGGGAACGAGACATTCCAGCTGCCATTCCCAAATGACACGTGACGCCAAGCGAATGAGGACGCACGGGTGCCGCTTTAGGGAAATAATCAGAATAATTTAATTCATTATAAAAATTAGAAGGAATCCGTCACATACGTTTCTTATATTTCTTACCGATCATATAAGAATTTTGATGCAATCTCTATATTAAAATCCTTAAAAATAAATTCAGGATAATCTATGATCGAGTACAAAATCATCAAAATGATAATTTAGGATCCGTTTAGGGCAGCATCACAATTTTATCTGTTGAGAAAACTGCATCAAAGTTGTTGTTGCTGAAATTTGCATTTTCCCACCAGTCGTGATTAGGTGCGGTGACAGTTTTATAGCTACGATCTGATTTTTTCTTAGAAAAAAATTGTAATAGTCGCCGTAACTTTTTTAACATCATTTTCAACAGCTTCACAGTTTCTTTTTAATAAATTGAACTTTTGTTTGGGTGGGTGGCCGTAAAGTTTAAAAAAAAGATGTGGTAAAATTATGATGAGCATTATAAATATATATATTTAAAAAAAAATCAAACAACAGTTTTCTTTTGACTAGCTCATTTTAACAAGTCAAATTAATAAATAAAAAGAAACAGTTTACTGCAACATAAATTTCTAAAACCAAAAAGAAAACAATTCCTCAAACAGAAATGTGGTGACAGTCTCAAAGCAAAGCATACAGAAAACTATCTTGAACGGAACCTGATCTTAAAACATGTGTGAAACATAAAGAAATATTTCAAAATAAACATTAAAATATAAGAATAATCTTCTAATTAATTTAGAATGCTTTTGCTCAAATCGAATATATCAACGAGGTGCATTCAAATAGCTTTAAACTCGTTTAACTTTGACATCATTAATACACTCAAACATATCATATAATCCAGGGTATAGTTATGGGACAATGACGGAGTGTTTTAAACTTTTGATTGAAATATTCAATATGACACTCAAATAACTTATAAAGAGACTCGCATTTCTACATGTCATTCTAAACTAAAATTTGAAGATAGCTCAATGGTTTGACAAGCCTATGGTTTTATAACATCAGAATTGGATCATCACTGCTCGATCACTATCATTAAAATATTGTCATACGAACATCACTGACCAACAATTGTATCTGTAATTCACACCGTTCTCAGAATGATCTGTTGTGATGTAATCCACGCCGTTCTCCGTATATCAACTCCCGACGTCCGCACGGAATAATTTTTCACGACTCATGCCATGTTAGTCAAAGAATTGATTTTAATGCATCAAAAGTTCCGAAGTCTGAAGCAGAAGTTTTAAAACTGCTTTCTATTTAAGTTTTAAAACTGCTTTCTATTTATAGAAAATAGTTTTATATTTCGGCCCAAGTCGGATTGATTTGTTTTTCTAAAAGTGCTTCTCATAAAATATCATTTCTAAATTATTTAAATTATTTTAAATCTTGATATGATTTTAAAACACGTTTTGTTTTATATAAAAGAGTTTTGAAACAATTTTTTAGAAAAATAAAAGAAGAACAAACAAAAGGCAAAACGTGTACAAAATATAAGGACAATTTGTATACGCATGAAAGTTCTTTTTTAACGGCATGACTAGGGGCATGAGTCAAGCTAGCTCGAGCTCGGCTCGAGATAAGTGGCTCGTGGATAGAGCTCGATGAGCTAACAAGCACCGCTCAAACAAGTCTCGACTCGACTCGTTAGCTCGTGTGATGGTTTGTTTAAAAATATTCTCAGAATATAATAAATATCAACACTTTATCATTAAGGTATTAAAAATTATTAAAAAAATAATATTTTGTAAATATTAGGTGATTTTTTATGGAGAAATTATAAAAAGAACCTCATGAATTACATTATTAGCATAAGAAACACAATTTTTTTTTTTTTAATTTTTTTTATTTTTTTACAAAGGATCATATGCACCAACTTAACTGAGATATACGACCCCTTTTAGATATGTGCCCGCTTAGCAGGCGCATATCTCTCATATAAAAGAAAAATTATTGCGTCCGGACAGCGTACGCAAAGTTACGTCCGGACTCCAATTACAGGACGACATGTGTTCGTGTCGGTCCCATCCTTCAAAACACAAAAATACTGACCCGCGGGTTGTATTATAATATTCGAATCTACTAGTAATACTGACAGACAAATTTAATCACGCGGCCGAGCCGAGCCTATTTTTTCGACGGAAATAAAGCGTGGTTGTATTCAAATATTTCGAGGTTGTATTGAAATATTCCGGTTTTATTGTGGTAGTATTCCGTAGTCTAATACTAATAGCGGAATATTGTATTCGAATATTCCGCGGTTGTATTGGAATATTCCCGGTTGTATTATGGTTTTATTGTGGTAGTATTCCGGTAATACAATACAACCGCGGAATCTTTGAATACAGGAATATTCCCGGTTGTATTATGGTAGTATCCGGAATATGCCAATAAAACCCGCGGGTTGTATTTTTGTGTTTTGAAGGATGAGGCCGACACGAACACGTGTCGTCGTATAATTGGAGTCCGGACACAACTTTACGTACGCTGTCCGGACGCAATAATTTTTCCATATAAAAACCCCTCAAACACCACCTCTATTCGGAACTCTAGCTCTTTTTCCTCTCTCTCACTTGCTCTTATAATTTACTTCATTAATTTTTAGTAATATATTATTATGATTGACATTGCTGTTTTAAATTATGTACGAAGTTATGCTAAATTTTTTCCCAATAAATTTTTATCCCACATCGTTTTTATGCTTGTAAATTACTTGATTTTTCTATTATTTATGTTATGACAGATTTTTATCTTTAATATATTTGAATTATTAACTATGCATCAAAATGCTATCCGAAACTATTATAAATTATTTTTGCTGTGTCGAATTGATGCTCGTGTTGTCAGGATCTTGTCTTTCACATCATTGTTAGCAATGTACGACCATTTTAGTTTTATATGAAATTAATTTAAAGCTTAATATTGTTTATTTATGTTTATTTTTATCGTGCAATACTTCTTATTACAAAAGCACAATAAAATTATTCTTAGGCCAATATTATATATACATGAAATATAATGCTTTTGGACCTATAAATAACTTTGTCAAAAAAATCTAAACTGTCCAAGTAGAGTTTGAGAGCTAAGTGGACTTTGTAACCCCCTTGAAGTTCATATAGCTAGAAATGCATTCTTTATTGCATAAAATAATTAGCACTTTATTTTTTGCAGCTCTTATTATTTGTTGTTACAATTGAACTAATTTTAATTAGTTTTAAGTAAATTTCAATTAAAATGTTAATATTGTCTATATACAACATGAAAACCCGACGACATAGGACTATTAATCGAAAGAATATTGAAATAATATCTCGATTGTCTGGTGTAACAATGACCTATATATATATCTTATTGAATTTTTAATATTTTATATTTAGTAATTTTCTTAATTCAATGAAATATTTTAACTACGTTGAAATATTTCTTGGTGCTTTATTTTTTTACGAACTATTAATTACTTGCCGAAATATTATTCGAAAATAATTTCAGTTACTTGCACCAAGTTAAAATGTTATTCGTATCGTCAGGATCTTGTCTTTCACTTCATTGCTAGTAAGATACGAATAATGTTTTTTATATTATGTTTATTTAAATCGAAATGCAATTTAATTTGTTTTTTTTTATCCTACAATACTTCGTATTACGAGAAAACGATAGAATGATACTTAGATTGAGGTTATATATACATGAAATATAATGCTTTTGAAGCTATACAAAACTTTGTCAAAAAGAACTAAAATGCTTAAAGAGAGCTTGAGAAATAAGTAGTCTCTGTACCCCTCTCATAATCTAGAAAATCTTATAGCTACGGATGTATTTTTTTAATTGCATATACAAAAACAAGCAACACTTTATATTTTGCAGCCCTTATTATTTGCTGTTATAATTGAAGTAATTTTCATTAGGTTTTAGTAAATGTAAATATTGTATGAGTCTATATACAATCTGGAAATTCAACGGCGTAGAGCTACTGGTCCAAAGAATGTTGTAATAATATCTCGATTGTCTGATGTACTAACAATGACCTATATAGAGCTTATAAAATTTTAAACATTTTGAATTTAGTAATTTTCTAAACTCTTTAAATCATTTCGACGACGTTGAAATATTTTATTACTGACGTTAACTTTCTTATGTATTATTGAATGCCAGGATAGTTAGCACTCTATACCATCAATAGTACAACAATTAAGACTCCATATTGCATTGAAACGTAAATGAAATATAAATTAAGTTGGAAATAATTACTTTTTGTTATGAGAAAAATAAACATAAAAAATGTGTTTAGATTAGGATTGTACTTAAATGGAATGTAGTGCTTTTGAAGTCTACAAAGAATATTGTCAAAAAGGCCTAAACTACCTAAGAAAAACTTGGGACATAAGTGGTCTTTATACCCCCTTATCACCTGAAAGTTCGTATAGTTATGAATGCATTATTCTTCATTGCATATACCGAAATAATTAGCTTTCAATGATGACTTTTAATCATTATTGTTATAGTTGAAGTTTTAATTATGCTCCAGTAAATTTAAGCTCTTACGTTTAGATAAAATTAACTGCAGAATCGGAACAAAATTTTTTAAGTATGAGTACGAACATGTCACGCTTGTTGATATGTTTTGAAGACGAGCTACAATTCGCAGAAGCTTCATTCCCACTTATGTTGGTGGACATAATTGTCACATTCAAGTCTGACAGCTCATAACACTAGATGAATTAAAGAAAAAAAATATTTTGTTTACTGCATAAGGATTGTTCAACACATACGATTAATATAGTATGTCGGTTGTCAGTTAGTAAGAGTTTTATTGCAACTTCAGCCAATGATGATGAATGTTGTGAGTTTATGTTGTTATAAGACAAAAAACACATAATTTTTATTTATGTCAAGGCTGAGCCCTTGCCTTCTGGCGCTTTTGACGTTGATTCTCCATCAAATGTTGCCGGTCCTTTGAATATTGCTGGTCCTTCACATGCTTCAAAATATGTCCTTGGAATTTATAGGTAAAAAAATTTTATATACTGAATTGGTATAATAATTAGAGGAATCTACTAAAAACTTCTTAAACTTCATGACTTCAACTTTGTAGACTAACTCCAATTCCTTTCAACATATAAGACCCTGAGTTATATAACATACCTGACCAACCAGTGGACAATTATTGTGCACGTGCATCATTTGACTTATCACATTCATTCTACCATTATGCTAGCAGACAGCGAGAGTCGCAAAATATGCACTTGGATGCTAACACAGATGAATATGAAACAATGAATAGCGGCACCCGTGACAATTCGAGCGAGCCAGAGGCATACGAGGACTATAGTGTGCGAGACGGTGAGCCAAATAATGTTTTACTATGGCACGATTTATTGCTCCAATACATTGTGATAAATACGAAGATGCTAGAGTCAATGATAGAGAATAATAGATTTATTGCCCCAATTAAAACTACTGAAGAATGGGATGTAGTTGAAGAGTGTGATGTTCCCATAATTCAAGTGCTTTTACATGGAGATGTTGCCACTCTGGATGTATTATATGAGGGAAGAATATTTTCAGGTAAGGATGCACTGCAATGTGCCCTGAATGGTTGGTTGATAGTTAACAATGTATAGTACATCAAAACAACTTCAAATAAAAAACGACATACAGTTCTGTGTGTAAATTTCAATTATGAAACTCGTTCATGCTAGTGGCATCTGCATGCTGCCAAAAGTCTGCGATTAAGAGATGCATGGAAAGTCCAATACTTGGGTCAGACAATACATATAGTCGTCTACTAATATCAACTGGACACCGAAACTGCACTTCGAAGTTCATATATCCATACATCGATTCAGTTTTAAGACAATATGTCCTATCACCCAAGACAATTCTTACTCGGACGGAGGTCTAATTTAATGTCCATGTTAATTACATCAGAGCATGGGATGCACGTAGAAAAGCTGTTGTGAGGAGGCATATTGCTCCTTATTTCGACTAATGGAAGCAATACACATTGAAATACCAAGCACTGTGTAAAAAATTGAAGTTCAAAATAATACCCATATGGGCGAAGATTTTGCCGACTCGTACTTAATGGACGCGACGTTTCTTCTAGAAAAGTTCATAGACCCTTAGTGTGATTTAAATTCACCATATTTACACCCACAGTTCCTAACTCTATTACAATCTGACCGATGACCCATTCCAACACCATAAGAAAGCAATTGTAATTTCTTCAGTAATAAAATTACAATTTTAAAATATTTGGGGATATTTTTTTTGTTTCATCCCTTCTGTATGAAAATAGAAAACTTTAATTTATTTTTCAATTCTATATTTACAGCTTAATCTCTAACTTCAGATATAATAATTTTATTTCATCCGACTAATAAAAACTATTTAAAAATAATTTTCTTAGACGCCCAAATGCAGCAAAAACCATTAAACACAACAATTTAACGTTAGAGTCTGTATCTGTGGACAATGACTACGATATATTAATTATTTTATTGCACATTACAATTTGATGGTGATATTATTGCGAAAGCTTTCCCTCTCCTGAAGTGCAGCGCACCACAAGGTGGACCAAGAATCATGACCGCACTTTGTGGTTGGGAAAAAATTTATGTATGTCAATTGTACGTAGAGTTGGGTACGTAAAAAGTTACACAGGTGTTACACGGGGTTACAAGAGGGTTCTGACGCTTCTTATACTTCCGTGCAACTCTCGTGTATGAATGGATGAAATTGAAGCAAAGGGTTATAAGTGAGTTACACGGGAGGTACATGGAGGTTGTTACTCCTATGTACCTTTACGTACGCAGTTCTGTGTACGGTTGACATATACAAATTTTTTCCTTGTGGTTGACTTGGTTAAAATGATGGGGCATTTACACACATACCACCCACTTCATGTTTATTTACATATCTAACTTTTTATTAATATCACCGAAAGTTTTCCTATCACATCACAAATTTCACTGTTGTAACATATAAAAAATAAAATGCATCATTTCATAGATAGATAAAATGGCATATGTATAAAAATTGAAGTGGGTGTTAGATATGTAATTGCATAGAAATTTTGAGTGGTATATATGCAAATTTTTTTAAAACATTAGCAAGTAAATGTAAACATGATTTAAAATGATTTGAAGATTTAAAATCAGTTGAGAATAGAGGTGGAAGATGGCCTTAAAGTAGAAGAACATTGATATTCAAATATCTATATAAGAAGTTCTCCATACTTATTGTTGCAAATAGGAGTGTAAATGGGTCGAACACGAGCGTGCCTAGGCTCAACTCGCATTCAGGTTATTATAAAATATCATTTCTTCGTGTTCGGCTCATTTATATTTCAAACCAAAAAATGTGTTCGTGTTCGGCTCGTGTGCTTAGCGGGTCGAGCACAAAGTGTTCACAAACAAAGAGTCGTTTTTACAACCCTAATCACGCAGCCGTATGATGTTAAGGGATGGGGCAAGATTTAAATCTTATTATTAAATATTAAAATATCATTTAAATATAATTTAATATATTATTATTCTATATTTAATTAATAATTTTAATTGTGATGCGTGCTAGGAAATTCACGGTGGTAGAGTAACGAATTATCGTCTTAGCGGTATACGAAAATTCAGCACACACATAAATGAAATAGAAACAAGCGGTGACGACTCCAGAAGTTTTTACGTGGAAAACCCGTAAAGGGAAAAACCACGGGGTCTGACCCAGTTTTGAAAATCTACTATTGATTGATAATTACATAAATCTCTTGTCCCACTGACGGTAAATGATAACTATATTTTTCATATTATAGTGCTGACTAACGACATCTGGTTGGTAGTGATTGATGATGATGGTTAGCGGTAGACGGCGACAAATGACGGAGTTCAACAGAGGTTGGCGGCGGTCAATGACACTCGGCGTTGGTTGACGGAGGTCGACAGTGGTCGATGACGTTAGGCGGTGGTCGACGGAGGTCGGCTGGGTCGACGGTAGTCGACGGCGGTCGACAACGGTCGACGACAGTAGGCGGTGGTCAACGGAGGTCGGCGGTGGTCGACGGAGGCCGGCGGTCCACGACGGTTAGCAGTTGGCGACGGTCGGTGATTGTCGACGACAATCGGCGGTGATCGTCGGCGATCGGTGGTAATGCTGATTTGCAGGTTCTCCTCAAAGCCTCAGGTTCTCTCTCTAAGTTTTATCTCCCCTTATGTGAGGGGAAGAAGTCTATTTATAATATTTTGTGTGCAATTATTTCCTAAATATGAAAAATTTTTATCAGACGGTCTTAAGAGCTTCCCTCGATAAAACATCGTTTAAGGGGCATTTAGATGTCTTAATGATGATGGACTTGAGTGATCTTAGGCTCGTTGGATTTGTCTTGTTGAGGCCATCAATTCGACTATGAACTTGCTAGATTCGACACCCATTTGACTTTCTAAATGTACCGAGAATCTTCCTAAAGTGGTTAAATGACTTGATCAAGGCTTCATTCGACTCATATTGGACTAACTTTGATGCCATTAACTTCCTCTCATTGAGCCGACCAGTTTGACTATAAGTTTGCTCAAATCGGTGTTCTGGATGACTTATTATCAAGATTTAAACATCCCCGCTCAAACTATTATCTCGAGATTTGTGTCATGCTTCGAGATTCATGCAAGATAATAAAATTTCTTGGTGGCGTATAAAATTGACTATAGTTAATGAGTAGTATTTCGAGCCAAAATGAGTTGCACGCAAACGAATAAATCTTTTGTTCGTGTTCAGCCCGTTCATTTATCGAGCATAAAAAAATGTTCGTGTTCAGCTCGTTAACTTAGCGAACGAATCAAACACGAGCTTCTTAATGAGCCGAACACGAGCTGTTCACGAACGACAAGTTATTTGCCCTAGTTGCAAAACTTTTACGTAATTACTATTTAATAAGTAGGGAATAAGAAAGAGAATAAAATGGTTTAAATTATGAGTATTAGGATTGATGGTTTTCGATTCGTTTGTTAAGCAGATGAGTCGAATATGAACAATTTTTTTCAGTTTTATAGATGAGGCGAAAACAAACAAACCATAAACCGTTGGTGTTTAGCTCATTTTTTGGTCAAATCACTTAGAGAATTAATTATGCAAATTTATGATAATATTTTTATACTGAATTTTATGTTGTATTAATAAATGTTAAATATAATTATTTTTAAAATTATTCGGACCTAATTCAAGCTGAACAGAGTCTGAAACGAACAGATGCGGACTCGAGTTGAGTCAAGGGAGACAATTGCCACAAAGTCATTCAAAAAAATATAATAATACAAACAAGCATGCAATGATAAAATTTCAAACAAGTTGAATCTCAAAGCAAAGTCTCAATAACAACATAACTCTACAACCCCCCTCAATAGTACAAGGAAGTTTGGCAAAGAAAACTTGATTTAGTTCCCAAAATCTAATATCTAGCCCTAAGAACTAAGTTCTCCCAAAAATTATGTACTAACCTAGAGGCAATATCCCTATTTCCTTGAGTTAAGGTGATTAACTTAATTGTTCTTCTATGATCTCTTCTGAATTTCATAATTCATGATAAATATTAATAATTCACATGACCAGAATGAAAGTAAACACGTTCTAAATATTAAACATCATCATTTTAGATTAAGTACATTATCACATGAGAAATTTCATACTATTCAATCCTATATCCCCATTTCGAGAGAGAATAAGAGATCTACGTGCTACTCATGCTTATACACCTTAACATAAATATTTTATTTGGAAGAAAAAATCAATTAGAGAAGTTTTCAACAGGTGAAATGAAATCAAACTACACAAAGAACTCCAAAGTACTTATCTCCCTTCCTTTTCACTTGGAATGATGATAATACAACCAAAAGGTCGTGCAAACTCTCATAAAACTAACTTCTCTACACTTACTTGCAAGTTGTCTTTCCCTTAGATGCTTCACACTGCAAAATAGAAGAGAAAAAAAAAACCCTCCTTAGTCAATTTCATGACTTTTATATTTTCTTCGGCAAAAAAAACGCGTCTAAACTGTAAAAAAACCGCCTACACACGTCAACTAGTGCCTAGGTGCTGGGAACTGAAAACTTTCTCAGGCTCCGTTCATCCTCCTTTCCCAAGTCTTGAATCTCAAAACCAAGAACATACCACAAAGTATAACATAAACATAACTATAGGTGAAAATAAAGTGATAAATAAATACATTTCATATGCTAAGTCAAGTAACAGATAATCACATTCTATCATAAAGAAAAATTTTATTCACATTATCAAAAGCTATTATCAAATCAATTCTTGAGCAAATTTTTTTCGAAAAAACTACTAGAATTGAAACTACATATAACTCGTTAGCTATAATAATATTATTAATGATATTCCAACCCTTAATGATTGTAGCATGACCAATGTGTATAAAATTACAAGGAAGAAATTTAAGTAAATCTTCCAGAAGTTTAGAAATAACTTTATATAGATGACATTACAAAAAAAAAAAGTCTGAGTTAATTAAGAGTTTGGGCCAAATAATTCTTATAAATTAAATTGATAACATAATGTTTAATACTATAAGGGAACTTAACAATAATAAAGAAATCTTGATAGTATTGATACAATCAAACTCAATAATATGCCAAGAATCATTAAAGAATTTAGAAGAAAAATTATTAGGGCTCGAGGTTTTACCACTCCCAACTGTATGAAAAACTTAATTAATTTTCTTATTGGTAAAATTTTGAAATAAAACATCACATTTAGAGGAAGAGATTCGTTTCTTTACAATATATATATAAGTGTTGAATTAAGATATGATTAATCATGCTCAAGGGTTAGAGCCTATCCACCAAGGGAAAGAAAGAAGAAAAGAGAGAGAGAAGAAGAGGAGGAGAGAAAAACTTGTCCCGCGGGGGCGAATAGAATGTTCCCGGGTCCTTTGACCCATTGTATTCCATGAAAATAGAGGTTACAAGAGTGAAGGAACTAAAAATCCCCCTTAGCTGAAAGAGCCCTCATATTTATAGATGATACGAGGACCAAAAGTAAATTGCAAGATTGTCCTTACTTTAAAGAGGTTAGTACAAGATTTTGGGGGTTTTCTGATGTTTTTATCTGGACTGTCGGATTGCCTTGAGATCCGTGTAGACCATTTTTTAGTATACAAATTAAATTCCCCAATTTTTTTACTCCATGATAGCGACAGCTGCGATGAGGACAAAAAAAAAATTATGAAGCAAATAAAACATAAGCACATAAGCAACTATTGATACTCCCTGTTAGGCACTCTGTTCTGGCATCCTTTGTGCCATCTGGTGCTAATCGAACCCTGGGGTGGTCTCCCATTATCTCTCATGGAGCTTGTCATTGTCGGGGGGTGAATTATCCCAAAAGTTGAAGACGATCACCGTATATTCATCACAGAGCCTGTCGCTACTATGTGGTGAATCATCTCAGAGGTCAAAGACGATCACCATACACTCCTCGTGGGGCTTGTTGCTGCCGGGTGGCAAATCGTCTCTAGGGAATATGAGTCGGATTCTAACCTTTCACTTGCATGGGTCCTTGATCGCCCGACGGACCTCTATCTTAGGTTGTACCCGTGGCAAAGTTTGCCACTGCTTGGCAGAGAACCATCTCTAAATATTCATCCGGTTCGAACTACGGAACTTGAGCTCGTTCTAAGAAAAGTCCTGTGACTGGCCAAGTTGTACCGATCATACATATATAGTGTTGTTGCCGATTAATTTTTTTTATGCCTTTAACAAATCATACACTGCTATTGGTATCACTGCTGGTTTTACTACCAGGGTTTGAGTTCCCCAAGTGTTGAGTGGCCACCAATATGCATGAACTCCTTGATCTCATCAAGTCTTGACCTGATCTCTCACATAGAAATACAAAATATTATTATGCTCTTGTATTATAGAGTGAGCTTTGAAGAAAATTACGTGCTTTTACACTAGAAAAAGAAACAAGTTATATGGGGTCAGATACCGCTAATTGATATAGGCAATAAACCAGGGATTTTAACCTGACACTAAAGTATTCCTAAATCAACCTACACCTTAAGGACCGTAGGACGGATCCTTTGTGTGCTTATGTTTCTTCAAAATGGCGTAAAATAACTTCTAGATATATAGAACAAAAAATTTTTAAATGTATGCATGTAGAGAATAATTATTGTATTCGTTTAAGTTTCATTTGGAATCACTTATAGCCATAAAACCATCATAAATCAGTGATATGTATATATTCATTTATATATTTCACTGTATATAAGTGTATATATTTATATATTTGAAATAAGAAATAAGAAGTGAGTGGTGTGTATGTAACTCTTATTTATTTTATTTTTATATTGAGGTGTTCGGTCGGTTGGTGGTCGACTACAACAAAGGAGTCTAGCGGTGTCAAGAGAGGAGAATACAAACAGAGGAAGGCATCTGACCGGTTAACATTGTCGGCCCGCTAAGCAAAGGCGACCGACATGGCAAGGTGAACGGCAGAATGGCGGAGGCCTACCAACATGGCTAGGTGACATGGTGCAACGAGGAGGATGCTCTAGAGGTAAGGCAGTCAATTCGGTGAGGTAAAGCAGTCGGCGAGTGGCCGACGTGGTGGGAATATTCCGAGCGGCCGAGATATCCAGAGCGGAGGACAATTCGTTGTAACAGATGCTGGTGTGGGGAGAAACTCTGAGTGATTGTATATCGGTCAAGAGGTGGTCAACAAAGCAATGTAGCACAGAAAAGCGATGACCGACATAGATGGTTGGCGCGGTGAGGCGGCTGGCCGGCTGAGACCATCGAGACGGTTGGCCGGACGATGAGGCAGCCTCACTGGTGAACAACTTAATAAATTTAGGGAAGGTGCCCCTTAATCAAATTTGGATTGTTATGTGCGGCAATGCATTGAGTGAGGACGACAGGTATAACATGTTGTAGACAAAACAAAAAAAAAAAGGATCTTCAATAAACAATGCTTTAAATGTGACATTTTCATAGTTTATTTTTTTCAAAATGTTTCTAACCATAAAACAATTAAAAGAACGATTGTGTGTGTCAGGTCAGCCCGTGAAGATTTTTGAAGAGTGAAGACAGATTGGCAGAGGGAAAAGTAAAAAAACCAATCGATGGTGAGGTAACTAGCCATGAGATGGTAGATGCAGATCTCCGCCTGAACAGGAGGGAAACTTGTCGAGAGACTGTCAATGCAGATTTTTTGTAGGACAGGGAGGCATAAAGCGTCGTTGATCTCTAGATATGGGAGTGGTGAGCAGATCTACGAAAGAATAGATGAAGTTTCTTGGAGATCGCCAGCCACTAGGAATAAATGGAGTGAATCCACTGATGTGTAAATTCCCCTTGTGTTTTTTGTTAGGAGCCTCTCTGAAGAGTTTTTCCTCGGTATTGTTCGTCTTCTTGTTGATGGCATGCTCTACGTTCACTGCGCCTAAAAAGTTGTCGAATCCATATCTGACCACGCCCAAGGGAAAGAGCCTATCGGCCGAGGGAAAGAAAAAGAGAAAGAGAGAGAAGATAAAGAGAAGGAGAGGCAGACTTTGCCTCGACGAGATGAATGGGGTGTTCCGGGGCCCTTTAACCTATTTTATTCCATGAGAATATGGGTTAGAAGAGCGGGGGAATCAAAAACCCTGTTATACAAAAGCGCCCTCTTACTTATAGATGATAAGGGGACGAACATTGCCCTTTGCCTTAAAGGGGTTAGTGTAAGATTTTTGGGTATTATGATCTTCTTATTTGGACAGTTGGATTGACTTGAGATCCATGCGGTCTATTTTTTATTATACAATCAATAAATTTACAGAAACCATCAACTTAAATGTTAAGCAAAGAACTAACAAAGGAATGGCTTGTTTAACACTATCATTTTGATATGAATATAAATATTATTAACGAAGTGTTTTAATGAAACTAGTGTTAGTAATTTGACAAAGAACACTTAACCCAATGGTTCACCCATTTGTAATCATAAATAAGAGCATTATGAAATTTCTTTTGATTATGAAAAGCTTGACCAAGAAATTCTTACAAATTAATATCCATATAATTCATAATGATTCTATGCTTGACTTTCAATTCAAAAATAGGCTTTAAAAGAGAGTTATAATGATGTTATTTCTAACCTTTAAGAGCAACTTCAACATTTTTAACTCTATCACAAAGTGAAAAAAGATGATCACTATTAACATTAATACTCCAAGTAAAATTAAAAATATTAATTCTTCACTAATTTTATTATATATATTTTCATCTTAGTTTGAACGAATATCCCAATGAAATATTAATAAGAAAGTGATTAGAAGTAGAAAGATCCATAACTTTGAAAAAAAAGAACAATAAAAAGAATTCATCAAATAATTATTACAAAGGACTTTGTCCAAAAGATATCTAATATGATTGTTTAGTTGATTATTTTACCAATTATAAGCATTACTAGTATTATAAAGCTCAATAAGATTTTGAAGTAGAAATGCAAATATTATAATCTAGATAACTTGCTAAGAATTGCAGGCAAAACTTCAATCTTCACATCAATTGTACAAATAAAATTAAAGTCTTCCAACAAAAAGCTAAGATCTTTTAATATTATCAGTAAGAGAAATAATCACATTCCAAAGCTCCATTCTAAATTATGCACTATTGTCAGCATAAATAAAATTAATAAAAAAAAAATCAATGGTAGAAGAATAAAAAATATGTCCATGAATATGTTGAGCCTTAATATCAAGAGCATTAAAAGAAAGGATAACAATATTTCATTTAAAATTATTAACACTCTTCTCATGATAAAAACAAATAAAATAAAATGCTTTAGAGAAAATATGTCAGAAATATAAAAGAAATAAAACTTAACTACTAAAATAAAAATAAGATGATATTTATTTTCATAAATAATTTTCTTACAATCACCAACAGGAGCCTCATTGTTAAACCTACGAACATTCCAAACAAGAAGGTTAGGATATAACATTATAAAAAAATATAAATTAGTATAGGGTATTTTCTTCTTTTAGTCTGTTTTTCTTGGCCTTATAAGAAAGTGGAAGAGAATAAGAGGAATGAGGCACATCAACAATAATGATCACAAGAATCACACTAGTAACCAAAAGATTAGAAGCATTACCATAACATGTTTGCTCAACATTAACTCCAACATCATTCTGAAATGATGGAATAACATCTTCTAGAAAAATATTACCATAAGTAAAATAAACATCAAACAATATCAGACAAACTTCACCATAGGCCCTATTAGAATTACCAGGAGAATCAAAACTACAACAAGATGTTTCAGCAAGAACAATAAGTTGAGGGGAGGATATGATTAAGATGGGTAGAATGATTTGTATTTAATTGGGGTCTTTGAACAAACAAATTCTATTTCTGCTTCTAGTACTATCACGATAAACATGAATAATAATAAGATGATTGTAGTAAGGAGACTTTAGAAAATAAAAAGATCATGAGAAAATGCAGAACATGTTTTACAAATGTAGATATTCATTTGTAAATCATAGTTATCACAATAATTTGATATCTCATACCCAAAGTAATAAAATCAAGAAGAATGACATCTATGCCAATTTAAATGTAAACACTAACAAAAGTATAATGTGAGTCATTATGCAAGTTGATCAACAACTAAAAGGATATCTATTTTACTAATGATTTTGGAAATACCATTCTTCAAGCAGCAACATAACAGAAAATTAAGAGATTCAACCCAGATAAAGACAACATTGAAATCCTCCTTAATTGACTTAAAAGAATGTGACAATCTTTTGAATATGAATGTCCTTTCGTTAATAAATTAAAGTTCTCCCCTCAAAACTATTTGAAGACGTTCAACACAATAATCTTTAAATAGCAAAACCCTTTCGTAAGTGATAAAAAATTAATAGTACATTTGAGTTTTCAGATCAAATTAATGACTAGTAAAATATTACCATAGCAAGAGCACTTCCTCAATGCATAGCTAACCAAAGCAAGGCTCCAAGGTTTAAAGCCATCTTCAACTTCTTAATCAAAAAGAGATAATTGTTCATTCACATATGAAAATAAGAAAGCAAGATAAATTAGAAGGATTAGAGATTTGGGATGATAAAAGACTTCTATAACTTAATGCAGGCCTAATACCAAGAAGGGAACGTAAAGAGAAGATGAAATAGGGAGAACGAAAATGGATCCACTAAAAGCTAAAGAGCAAAGCCCTAAAGCCAGGCCATGACACTCAATGCCTTTTGAGTGAAGGAAACACTCAAGACTATGAAGAAATGAGGAAGACGGGATGTAATCCTAAAAATCCTAGCAGAACTCCCATTCGAGAGGAAAGTAAGCAAGTCTGCTTTGTGTTTGTGTCTAGCAGGATTTGTACCGAAGTGATCAGAGATGTTCATCACATTATGACACGATAAATTCTACATAAAAAATGTGCAAAAAAATTTGAACATTACGCGAGATAGATTTCTTAACTCAAAGAATGAAAAATAATAGAATGCTGACTTTTCAAATGAGATCAGTCGAAAGAACACACCAGCAATATAGAAAGGGCTATTTGGTATCTTTCTTTTTCATTTTCTAATTTTATTTTATTTATATGTTGATATGAAACAACTGCCTAGCGTTAATAATAATTTTGCATTCAAATCTAATAGCATACAAATATTTTAAATAAACTTAAATAATATCTGAAAAAAGTCGAAACCCTAATAATTTGTAAATCAATTCAATCTTAACAAAATTAATTTTAAATTAACATTATTTTAATAAATTTCGAGCGCAGAGCTAAACTACAAATCGTGAGCAAAAATCACACGCCACTTATCCGATCCATACCTGTCATTTGCCAATTTAAAAGTACGCACGGAGGACACATTCCAAATACATTCATGTTAAAAAAAAAAAAAAATTCATTTATACTCTATTAGGAGTATATATGAGTCGAACACGAGCGATACATTTCGTTCTGCCATTTATATTTAGAGCTGAAAAATATGTTCGTGTTCGACTCGTTCTTAGCAATGAGCCGAACACGAACTGTTCACGAACAAAATCATTTTTGACAATATTAATCAGTGTAATCATAAAATGTTAAAGGTTGGAGCGAGATTTAAAAATTATTATTTATATTAAAAGATCATTTGAATCTAATTTAATAATTTTTATTATATTTATTTCATTAATAATTTTAATTGATTATAAATATTTAGAATTTTTTTTAAAATTCCTACTAATCAATATATATATATATATATATATATATATATATATATATATATATATATATAAAATTACGGAATAAGTATTTAGTCATAACGAACCAACACGAATGAAGCAAATATTTGTTCGTGTTAAGTAGCCGTTAAAAGCTGTTAACTTAGATGAGCGAAATTAAATACGAGTTTAATATAGCTCGAACACGAACTGTTCACAAACAACAAATCATTTTGACAGCCCTGTACTCTATTATTTAAAATTTATATTTATATTTTTAATATTTAAGATCGTAACTTTATGAATTAAAAATAAGAGACATGCAAATTTTCGTTATTTTTAATAAATAAATAAATAACAGTATTTTTTTAATGATATTAAAATTTGGAGTCCGTTGCCGTCGCCCACAAGCGCCGTCACCGTATGTGGTCAAAAGTCAAACTTCGTCGATCTCCTTTCCTTTGCAAAGGGATATCAATAAAAATGGAAGCCTCGATCGCATTACTCACTTCTCTTCACCCTCTGTTTCTCTGCAATGGACGGCTCTGATGGAAGCGCCGCCCCTAACCCGCAGCCGCCGCCGGCCGCGGCGGCTGATCTTAAGGCCGCTGAACAGCTCATTCTTCAGTGGGATCCGACAGGTTCGCAGTGTAGTGAACGCATGGTGTTCGACGGAGAAGATGGCGGTGAGGCGGAGCGATACCTCCACGCCGTCGATGTGATCCGCCGCGCCTTAAAGAATGCTCCGGCGGGAGTTAGCGGTAGCCCTAGGAAGTCCGGGACAGCCGCCAGTACTATCCAGATCGCCATGGTACGGCTCGAGGACGAGTTCCGCCACATACTTGTCTCCCGTGCAAACGCCTATGAGATCGATTCGATCATCGATCTGAACTCCCTCTCCCTCCCCCGATCCAGTTCCGGTGACCTGATGCCAGATCTACCCGAGCCCGAAGCCGAGGATGAGGGATTGAACCTACGGCGGAGTGTGGGGAGCAGCAATAACCTCGAGGGGAGCAACACACCGAGCTACCGTTCAACCAGCAGCATCCGTGAGATCGATCTCCTACCTGACGATGCTGCTCAGGACCTCCGCAGCATCACCGATCGGATGATTGCAGCCGGATACGGCCGTGAGTGTTTTCAGGTTTACGGAAGCGTCCGCAAGTCTGCGTTGGAGCTCTGTTTCCGTCATTTGGGGATTGAGAGGCTCAGCATCGGTGACGTTCAGCGGCTGGACTGGGTCGCTCTGGAATCTAAGATTCGTCGATGGATTCGCGCTGCTAGGGTTTGTATTCGTATTATTTTCGCCAGTGAACAACGCCTCTGCGACCTCATCTTCGGCGGCCTTACGGGAGACGAGGCCCCCTTTGTTGAAACGGTGAAGGGCGCGGCGGTACAGCTGCTGAGCTTCGCGGAGGCAATCAGTATCGGCCGTCGTTCTCCTGAAAAGCTCTTCAAGATCCTGGACCTCCATGATGCCCTCACGGATTTACTCCCCGACGTTGCTGTCGTTTTCCATTCCAGGGCGTTGGAATCACTCAACACCCAGGTGTCTGATATCATCACCAGGCTTGCTGAGGCCGTTCGAGGAATCTTATCCGAATTTGAGAGTGCCGTTCTCAGAGAGCCCTCAAAAATTCCTGTTCCTGGAGGTACTATCCACCCGCTTACGAGGTATGTGATGAATTACATCAGCCTCATTTCGGATTACAAGCAGACGCTGATTCAGCTGATCGTATCAAGGCCTCCATCAATCCAACGGTTGCCTGGCCATGAAACCGGCGAAGCTTTACCAGAAGTTGACTTGCCGGAGCCGGCAAAACTCTCCCCGCTTGCATCCCATTTAATCTGGATAATCGCTATCCTCCAATTCAATATGGAGAATAAGGCACAGCTTTACAGGGACGCTGCCCTCTCCCATCTTTTCTTAATGAATAATTTTCACTACATTGTCCAGAAAGTGAAGGGCTCCCCTGAGTTGCACGAAATGATTGGGGATGATTACCTAAAGAAACTCACAGCTAAGTTCCGGCAACTGGCCACTAGCTATGTCCGAGCAACTTGGGTAAAAATCATCCATTTCTTGAGAGATGAGGGGTTACATGTTGGTGGAAGCTTCTCCTCTTCTGTGTCAAAATCAACGCTGAGGGAGAGATTCAAAGGATTCAATGCTGCTTTTGACGAAGTTCACCGAACACAGTCCGCATGGTTCGTTCCCGAGTCCCAACTGAGGGAGGAGCTAAGGATTTCAATATCTGAGCAGTTGCTTCCAGCTTACAGATTCTTTTTGGGCCGGTTCAGGCAACATATAGAGAGTGGGAGACACCCTGAGATGTATATAAAGTACTCAGCCGAGGATCTCGAGTTGGCCTTATCTGATTTTTTCGAGGGTTGCCCTCCTCCTCTGCAAAGCAGGAGAAAGTCCCATTGAAGCTGATGTCAGAAGAAGTTAAAGTGCATTTGAGTTCTGTAGAAATTATTCTTTAATCTTTTTGGAAGTCTTCGGACACTTGGGGTCTAAGGATTAGAGGACAGCGGAACTTCTTGGAATTGATCGAAAGCTTAGTCAAGATTATTCTTTTGCGAGAATGGGAGATGCCTGGAACTTTTTAAAAGTTGCTAAAATCACATTAGCCCCTGTAAAATTTCATCTGTAAGTTTGTTTGTTACATGCTATATTATTTAAGCAAGTTCTTCTAAGCAATTGTTTTATTTTTGCATTTTCTGCATACAAGATGAGTGTAATTAATTTTGATATTCTTTTTTTCCTTCTGAACTGGCCTGTTTTAAGTTTGCTTTCTTCTTCACTGTTGATAATGAGCGCCCATTGTTGTACATGGACACAACCCTAAACCCCAAACCAGAATAAAATGATCATCTGAATATGTCTCTCTGAATGCTATAACAGTTTCTTGGCTTTCTTAAACTAATCTTACAGTGAGCAATCGGCAGAGGCTACTGTCTATATTATCTGCAAACACTTGACAGTTCTGTCTGTATTGATCAAAGTTTATCTAAAAAAATTAATGCCTAGACTGCATGAACTATGGCTGGTTAACATATTCTGCAACATGAGAAAAACCTGCGACAACTTGCCCTAGAAAGTGAAATGACTTGTTCTTCTGTATCGCCATGATTTGATACTATTATTATTGGAGTTTAAATAATATTTATCAATGTTAAAATTGCTGGATTGGGTATTGAGATGTTTTTGTTCGTGAGGCAAGGTGGAAGTTTCACAATTTAAAAGTTGTATAATCGTTTACTAAAGATGTAACACATTAAAACCATTTGATCTTCCCTAATAATATATAAAACTTGATTCTAATAACTTGAGTTAGGAAAGCATATGCAGCTCTTTAACATCATAATGGGGCCGCCACATTCGGAGAGCAACAAGAAGAGGCAGGGTTGGCTGTGGTGTGGCAGCAGTAGGAGCAACAACAAGTTGTAGCCGAAGCAGTAAGTTGCTGCGGTGGCACTGGCGATATAAAGATCAGGCAGCATCGGCATCTGCATCAGCTGCGTTGGCTGATGCAGCAGGTGGTGATCTCTGAGCATCAGCGTGAGAAGGAGATAGAGATGGGGAGGCTTGTGTTCGAACGAAACAGACATTTTGTAGAATACCTAAAATAAAATATGAGGGCATGCCTCACCAATACTACGGACACCTCAGCTTCGACGAGGCGAAGCCCCCCTTAATGGATGCCTCACCAATACTACGGACAACTCAGCTTCGACGAGGCGAAGTCCCCCTTAATGCATGCCTCACCAATACTACGGCGCACACAATGCCAAAATCATGCGAGGCATATACCTCGTCGTGATTCTGCAGAGACTAACCTCTCCAGTTGTGCAATTTTAAACATTGTCATTTATAAACCCTATTTTTATGCATTTTGTAAGTTAAAAAGTTTTTCGGCTCTGGGGCTTATTTTGTAGGATCCTCTAACTAAAGTTACTAAACTATGAGGCCTTTCACTATCTATAGCAGGGGATTACTTATATTTATGAATAAAAAATTATGCTTAAAGTTTGCAAAAATAGACATGTCATCTCTTTTAGCAGCTGATGGTCATAATTTAAGAATGAAAATTCATAAACTGTCTCCAAACTGTCTCCAAACCTAAAGGCCCAGAAGTTCTTTCTAGAAAAGTTTGAAATATATTAAACTGGATTATATGAAAGGGCCATATATACATACATACCATCCAATTCCTATGTATTTACATATCTAACTCCTAAACCTTGCTTTTTTACATTTCTACCGCCCAAATCTGTTAGGCCTCAGTAGCACAAACAAGTCCGTATTGACCCCAATTCACTAGCATTTGAATAAATTTACACAGACTGATACGAACTCATTTTAATTAATCAAAGTTATGATACCCTAGATTGGACCGATTACATCAAATATTTGTGTAGGGGGGGGGGGGGGGGGGGGGGCCACCATCCGCAATAAAATTGTACAGAAAGGGTCTATGAAGTCGCTCTAAGACAGAGATGGGCTAGCCAAAGTCAATGAATTGGTATTTTAAATCCCTTGGCAAGAAACTGCTCTGAAATTGCTCATGGGGATCAAATTCTAGTCTCTGCTTTGATTCCTGGAGTATGGAAGGAAGGCATTAGCCACCTTGAAAAAAACCTAAATAGTGTTTAATAGAAGAGTGGGACCAACCCACCTCTCTCTTTCAGAGAGAAAATCATGAAGCGGACCATCAATATGAGGACAAAGTTGATAAAGCAGAGTATGGAGAATTTTAATCTGCAAGGAGATTACAGGGAGAGGGATATCTTGTTTGATTTCAACCTAATCCTTTTGACATTTCTATTTGTGCGAATCAATTATCTAGAATATGATTACTTTTGTGTATGGATATGCTTGCCACACATTTCTTTTTTATGTATTTACAAATCTAACACCCAAACTTTGCATGGATCTGTGTATTTTCTTATGAAATGATATTGATGGTGATATTTTTGATGTGATGTTAAAGATTTGAATGATATGCAAATAAATATTAATGTTTAAATGCTAGATATGTAAATCCATAAGAATTATGTGGTATGCATGTAAATTCATGTATTCTATAAGTGAATTGTATTGTAAATTACTCTCCCCAGTGCTCTCTCTCTCTCTCTCTCTCTCTAGGCATTATTAAAGGGGTTTTTACATACCGACTAGGGCTGTCAAAAAAACTTGTTGCCGCGAACAGCTCGTGTTCGCTCGTGAAGCAGCTCGTGTTCGGCTCGAATTACAAAGGAGCCAAACACGAACAACTCTTAGTTCGCTCGTGTTCGGCTCGTTTTAGCTTGAAATAAAAAAATAATCATATAATTATTTATATAATAATTTATTGTACGTATTATTTATATAATAATATATTATATATATATATATTTAGATTTAAGTTTAAATCATAATTATTTATGTGGTAATGTGGTTATGTGTTTTTTTCCATACATTTGACCCATGTTCGAATTCAGCAATATGCATATATTTTTTCCAATTAATTTTAACAAGCCAGTTTTGAGCCGAACAGGTGCCGAACACGAATAATAATATGTAATTCGAGCCGAACACGAACACACTGTTCACAAGTCAATTTTGAACACGAGCAATTTCGAACGAGCCGAATACGAGTCGAGCACGAGCTACGCTCGAGCTCGGCTATCGTTCTGACGCTAATACCGACCATTCAAAACATTAAATATAACATTTTAATCATCTAAAATTTAAATATAATCATTTTTTTTTTTCATTATCATTTTTCGGTGAAGGTTTTGGATTGTTAAAATGTCATATTTAAATTTTGAATGGCTAAAATATTATATTTAATATTTTAGATTTAAAATAATTCTATAATTGTATTATATATAGTGGGCCCCTTCAAGATAAGATTACCCAAATATGAAATGTCAATTTAATTTAACAAATTTAGGCAGCAGTTCAGCCAGCGCTAATTAATTGTCTTCCTAATTTAGAACCTAGTTTACCTCTTCATTCCTTCAAATAATAATAGTAATAAATATTAAAACTAAAAAAATAATTCACATAGATTGCGGCGTATATTGCCGAAGGAAAAGATGAAAGAAATAAATTGTGATGATGGAGGATGAATATGAATACAAATTAATGCGAATAAGTACCTATAAATAGAAAAATTTGCCTTAGGGGCTGTTTGAATTGTTGAAAAATTAATAAAGTGTAAAATAATTGCAGAGTATTCTGATTATGGTGTATTATGAATACTAGAAGTTGTTTGCTTGTTTGTAAAGCTTAGTTGCATATAGAATAAAGTAAAAACAGTGTATTTTGAATACTCGTGAGGTATTTGATTTTGTATGAATAGAAGGTAAAGATTTTATTTTTTATGTTTGTTAGGTATTTATCATATAAGTAAATGTTACATGAGGACTCCGTATGTAGAGTTATGTGCGGAGTCCAATGAAATCACCTCACGTGGCGCGTGGTAAAAAAAAATTTGTTAGGTAATGCGTGGAATATTCCTCATGTGTTATTCCGCATTATTCATTTGTTATTCCTTATTATTCAGGTGTTATTGTGTGTTATTCAGATGTTATTCAGTTATGAAAATATTCCTAGTATTATAATAACACAATAACACATCAAAAACACATGAAAAAGACCAATAACACATGAATAACGCGTAATAACACTGGAAGAATATTC
Organism: Papilionanthe hookeriana x Papilionanthe teres; assembly: GCA_022702705.1. Taxonomy (NCBI): domain Eukaryota; kingdom Viridiplantae; phylum Streptophyta; class Magnoliopsida; order Asparagales; family Orchidaceae; genus Papilionanthe; species Papilionanthe hookeriana x Papilionanthe teres. Next base: position 55,012,402 of record CM040427.1, on the reverse strand, counting down.
TCTGTGTTGTCGGACGATTTTTTTTTTCTGTCATGGGCCACGTGACGTGATTTCACTGAACTCCTCACGTAACTCTATATGGAGAGTCCTGATGTAATATTTTCTGTTATCATATAATTCTTATAAGTATATATTTAATAAGTATATATTTAATATTTAATATGCTCATTATATATATGTATATCTGAGAGTAGAGAGAGAGAGAGAGAGAGAGAGAGAGAGAGAGAGAGAGAGAGAGAGAGAGAGAGTCCTATGGCACATTACATCAAAAGTTATAATATATTTTAATGATAATTTTTTATTGAATCTCTGGATGCAACATAGCCGTTGATACTTTTAGAATAATTCAACTGAGGATGGCATAAAACTTTCTATGAGCTTCCACATGTTTTTTTGCGGCACAGTTGCAATGCTTTTGTAAGAAGAAAAACATTGATTTCTATGCAACAAGGTAACAAAAACTCATATTTTATTAATTGGACAACAACAAGGTCTATAACGCAGAAAATAAAGGGTAAAACAGATACTAAAACAACAACAATAAAGCCTTTATCTCACTAAGTGGGGTCGGCTGCATGAATCTTTTTTCTCCGTTGCATCCTATTTTGTGTCATATTTTCAGTTAATTCTAATAAATTAAGACCATTTTATGCAATAAACCCAAGTCTTCCTAGGTCTACCATAATTCGAATCTAAAACATCTTTTCTGCTAATCAGATCATCAGATGGTCGTCGTTTAATATGACCAAACCATCTAAGTTGACTCTCTAATTTTGTCCTTCACTGGAGCTACCCCAACGCTATCACGGATATATTCATTTCGCATTTTGTCTCTAAGTGTAAAGCCACTCATCCACCTAATCATTCTCATCTTGGGGACAATTAACTTAGCATCATGCTTCTCTTTTAAAGGCCAACAGTCAACACCATAGAGCATTGCAGGTCTCACCACCATCTTATAAAATTTTCCTTTCAGTCTCAGCGGTAATTTCCTATCACACAAAAGGCTCGACGCATTTCTCCATTTCAACCAACCAACTTGAATTTTACTATTAACATCCCCATCTATATCGCCATCGCTTTGAACAATATACCCCAAATATCTAAATCATTCACACCTCCTAATAATTTAATCTCCCAAAGTTACACTTTTGTCACTAGAGCTACTATTACTAAAATTACATTTCATGTATTCAGTTTTAGTTCTACTCAAATGAAGGCCTTTAGACTCCATTGTAGACCTCCATAATTTAAGTTTTTTTCCTGGGCTTTTAACCTCTTATTCTCCTCATGGTACATCCTTTTGTAAATGTCAAATAAGACCATCCATAACTAAAGCAAAATGATATGGGCTTAAAGTCGATTCCTGATGTAAACCAACAGAAATAGGAAAATGCTTGGTTAATCCTCCTTAAGTTCGAACACAAGTAACAACTCCAGTATACATACCTTTAATTACTTGAATATAATTCACCTTTCGTCTCAAGGACTCTCCAAATGATATCTCTTGAAACTAGGGTTGTAAATGAGTTGAACACGAGCGAGCCCATGCTCAGCTCGTGTTTGGCTCGCTCGCTCATGTTCGGCTCTTTTATATTTTAAGCTCAAAATGTGTGTTCGTGTTCGGATCGTTTGCATAGCTAGCTGAACACGAGCTATGACAACATTAATCATGTACCACAAGATGTTAAGGGTGGGGCAAAATTTAAAAATTATTTTTTATATTAAAACATCATTTAAATCTAATTTAATAACTTTTTATTATATTTTCTTAATTAATACTTTTAATTGGATATAAATCTTTGTAGCCTTGTAGTCAATTACATTTTATAAAAATACTATTCATGAATATATTTGAATATATGAATATATATATATATAATTGATGATTAGTATTTCAAGCCAAAAAGAGTCGAACACGAACGAACAAATTTTTGTCCGTGTTCGGCTCATTAACTTAGCGAGCAAGCCGAACACGAGCTGTTCGCAAATAATGAGCTGTTTTGAAAGCCTTAGAATCTTATCGTAAGTTTTTTCTAAATCAATAAAAATCAAATGTAGATCGTCCTTATTATCTCTGTACTTCTTCATCAAACCTCTCAATAAATGTATAGCTTCCACATTATATCAGTCTACCATAAAACCAAATTGATTATGATAAATCTTGGTAATATGTCTTAACCTATGTTTAATTACCCTCTCCTATAATTTGAAAGTATGACAGATCAATTTAATTCCTCTATAATTTGCATGCTCTTGTGCATCCCCTTTGTTCTTAAAAATGGGGACCAAAATACTCTTCCTCCAATTCTAAGGCATCATTTTAGTTTTTAAAATAATATTAAAAAGTTTAGTAAACCAATAAACTCCCAAATCATCTAGGTATTTTTACACTTCATTTGAGATATCATCAGATCTTACAGACTTTCAACCCTTTCTTTTCTTTAAAGCCTCCTCAACTTCATTTTTACTAATGTGATGGTATAAATGAAATCTTTTATTATTATTAACAATATTAAGATCACTATGGTCGATCATATTTTCAGAAACTTCATTAAAAAGTTTATCAAAATAACTTACCCACATGTGTTGAATATTTTTTTCTAAGAAATTACTTTTTAATTTTCATCTTTAATACACTTTATTTGAGTTAAATCTTTACTTTTCTTTTCTCTTTGTTTGACTATTTTATACATATGTTTTTCACCTCCTTAGTATCTAGCATGTTATAAAGATCACTAGAGCATAATTTTTAACGTCATAGATTGTTCGTTTAGACTCCCTGCTGGTCATTTTATATAATTTTCAGTTCTCTAAGCATTTACATTTAAACCAATTTTTATAACATAACTCCTTATATTTTATCTTTTCTTGCACATTATTATTCCACCACCAACTATTTTTATTTTTAGAAACTTTTTATTTTGATTCTTCAAGTACATCATTTGTCACTTGTTTAATATTATTTGTTACTTTTTCCCACATAACATATGTTTCTTCATGAACATCCAAAATTTTTAAATCTTAAAATTTACTCATAAAAATAATTTTATTCGTATTTTTTAGGTACCCTCATCTTATTCTATGTTGTTGAATCATAGTATTATTTATTTTACAACTCTTCATCTTAAAATCTAAAAGTAATAATCGATGTATGGTACTTAATTACTCACTTGGAATGACCTTACAATCCTTACAATCTCGACGATCTCTTCTTCTCATAAGAAAATAATCAATTTGTGTTTTATTAGATTAATTCTTTTTAGTAATAAGATACTCATCGCTTTTCCTGAATAAAGTTGTAGAAATAACCAAATCATATGCTAAAGCAAAATCTAATATGGCTCCATCTTGTTTATTAATCGCTCTATAACCGTAGCCACCAAGAATATTTCTGAAATCTTCAACCACTCTACCGACATGTCCATTTAAATCTCCTGTAATAAAACTTCTTTCTTCAAGAGATATCAAGTGTATTAAGTCTTCTAAGTCATTCAGAATTTATCTTTAGAGCCTATATTTAAACTTTCTAAAGAGCATAAGCACTTAAAATATTAAAAATCTTAGTATAAATAATAATCTTAATTGTTATAAATCTATCTCTAATTCTATTAATTTTTACAACATTATCTTTCAAACTCTTGTCTATAATTACACCTACACCATTTATAGTGTGACTCTTACCAGAATACCAAAGTTTAGAACCTAAGTTATCAAGCTCCTTAGCTTTTTCTCCAACTCATTTAGTTTCTTGAATACATAAGATATTTATCTTTCGATGAATCATAATATCAACTAATTTCATTAGTTGAACATTAAGAGTATCTATATTCTAAGATTTTATCCTAATACTAATATCATGGACTAACTTCTTTACTCGCATCTGTCTGTAATATGGGAACCCTTGCTTATGTGACACTATGAACCACCCCTGCGCTTTTATCAAATTCGAATGTACTTTAGTAACAATTAAATATTTTAATCTTTTAATCGCAGAGTTACTTTTAAATGCAAGTATATGTATCGTTCAAGTAATACAGAGCTCTAATGGAGTCCTGGATATCGATCCCACAGATAGAGATATTAAAGCCTACAGACTTAGGATTATAAAAATCAATTCAGAATTACAACTAAATCGAAATGCCTATCTGCCACTAATATGCAATCGATAATAATACGAAACTTATATTAAAAACTAGTTTTACGAATAACTTACTAATACTACTAGAGTTAAGTTCAAATATAAATAATAGCAAGAATCTTTCTCCTTAGTTAAGATATTTAAGTGAAATGATAATTATAATTAGTTTTTAATGTGTTGTGCCAAATAGGAGCATACATATTCTGTACCCTCTAGTCCAGACACTAATCCTATGCTTGGATTACTGATTCTGCGGCTAGGCTGGGAGGATAGCGGCTCTCACTTCGGAGCTCTCACGTTCCCCTCACCTGAGGGCCAACAATCTACACATCAGCACCCAAACGATGGAACCGAATTGAGGATTTTAGCCTGCCAATCTAAAATCTCCAATTCTACGCCCGATAATATTATTTCCCTATTTATTTACATTTCTTCTTACAAGGATTTACTCGTCTACCTTGCAAAGAGAATTGTGATACATACAAATTAAAAATACTTAGCTCACGGTCAGGTCTTAAGAATTCTTCACGGATTTTAACAATAAAAATGACTAATTCATATAGAAAATTAAGTTTAGGTATAGTACCATCACAACTTCTTTTATAATTTATTTAATAGGCTAATTATATAATCATTTCACAAAAACATCGAAACCAGGAGAAAGATAAAACAACTACTCAGAATTCATGAAGATGATGGAATAAAACTTAGATTTCAAATAAACACTACTTATTTCAAACTCCTCCCCAAGCAAACTCCTCGAAGTTCCTCTGGATCTTTTCCTTGGAATTCTCCTTTGAAACGTCAATGTGGAAGAGTACTCTCACTTCCCTTTCACTCTTACAATCCCTTAAAGAATTCCTTACAAATTCTCTAATTGAACTCACAATTCACTAAATTAAACTTACTAATTGACTCTCTTTACACTATGAACTCACTAACAATCACTTTAGAGACCAGAAGAAGAGCCCTTTTTCAGCCAAAATTCGTTCTTTTTAAAGTTGTAGAAGAGTCTCCAAGGGTTACGAAGGCATCCCTTCGAAAATCGTCCACATTCGACGTATTTCTGAAACAATCCGCCGTCCCGGCGGTCGGCAGCCTCGAGGCCCCGTCGGCGGCCTTCTAGAAACCATGCATTTGAACTATCCTCGCCGTCAGTGGCCTTGATCTGTGTCATCGGCGGTCTCCCTTGTAATTAATTATGAACTATCGGGAAAATCACGCCTTCGGCGGCCTCGACCTCGCCGTCGGCCGCCTAGGTTAAATTTGCATAATTTAGTCCTTTTCTCCAAATCCGCTCATTTTTGCATATTTTCGTTCCTTTGTCTTTAATTCTTCATACCTGCATAAAAACACCAAAAATATCTTTCTTTGAAGTGCAATATCATCAAAATCAATGAAAAATAAGCATGAAAATCTTGACATTTTTCTCTTGGGTCACACTACACCCTGGCGCCGGTGTAGTGGCCCTGGCATGCTTTCCATTTTATTCAGATCATACAACGTGTCGCTTCCAGGGGACGCCTCAGCACTTACACAATGATCAAATGATTCATGACATGATTTTTTTGAAAAGTTTTAAGCTGATTGTCGACTACCTAATGCTACCCTCCACTTTTCACATCCTGACTTGGGATCGACACTGACAGTGTTTAGAAGTAAAGGTTAAGACAAATATTGAAAAAAAAGAAATGCAACGGAATCAATAAAAAAAAAATGCTAGTTAATGCCTGAGATCGACAACTTGTGAATTTTCAGATAGAACATGCTCTCATAATTGGGAAGAAATATTACGTGCAGACGATATATGTGCGGATTTGGTAGTATTGTGGTGGTATTCACGACAATACCATCATGTTATTACCACAATATCATCAATCCACACATCAGATTCCACACGTAATATGATTGACAAGTAAACGTTTAATAAGAAGTGGAGCCAAATAAAATTTTAAAAATATCCTCAGCATAATATAAATGCACCTTCATAAGTAATACAAAAGATCTGATTTCATTTTCTAACAATGAGTATATCAAAGTTTCTTACTACATTTCAGAATTAACATGATGGAGAAAGGCTAATAAATCACAGAATAAATGAATCTTCTCTTTCATTTCATAATCTTTTACGGTCTGAAAGAGTCAACTGAAAAGAAATATATATGCTAATGGATGTAGTATACGGCATATCAATATGTAAAAAGAACTTCGAATTTAACATTCCCTTAAAGTTGTTATTAGTGAACAAATCTTTACTGGAAGAATAAAGAAAGAAGCAGAGAGATACAGAAATAATATCCTAATTTTGTTTCATTTTAACAGCTATATTTGGTATGTTATTATAGATACAGGAAGTGGCAAACTTGTAGTAAAGCTAAAGAATAAACTATAAATATGAAAACATTTTATATGATATATATATATATAGAATAAACATGTGAAACCCTTGATTATATTTGGAGCGCTGCAAGTCTCAGTGGGAGAGGAAGAGAATGGTTTCTTGACTGAGACGCATATATAGCTCGTTACCCCTTTCAAGCAAATGATCTGTGGAGCAGATAGTAAGCTTACTTGTGTGAAGTTGATGTCGAGTATCAAGAAGCGATTTGGTGAGTATATCCATTGGTTGATTTTCTGTCTCCTGAATATCTATGTGTTAAAGCTTGAGATTATCGCGAATAAAATGATAACCAACCTCAATATGTTTTGTGTGAGCGTAGAAAACATGATTGTGAGCTAATGTGATTGTCGATGTGCTATCACTGTAGAGTTTGATCGGCTATATTTGAGTTCTTGTGAGCTCCTGAAATAAGCTTATAAGCAAAATAATTTCAATTGTGGCTGTAGCGAGGCCTTTGTACTTAGTTTTCATTGATGAACGAGTAACCGTTAGTTTTTTCGTTGAGGAACATAAGATCGGATTAGAGCCTAAATAGACACAAAAGCCAGTAAATGTTAAGCATCAGCATGAGCATGTAGTTCTAGGGATCCAGATTTGATGGGTAATCTGTGATTTAATGTACCTTTTAACTATCTGAGTATGTGTTTGAGCATTTGGTAATGCATATTGTTTGTGTTATGCAAATAATGGATTAAAAAGTTGACATTAAATGTTATATAGGGATGTGTTATAGTAAGATATTGCAAGGAACCTATAAGTTGTATGAAGTGATGAGGGTCAGACAGAGGTAAATGTTAAGGTTGAGTTTATGTGGATGTATGGGTAAAGGAGTTAAACCAAGTTTTGAATTAAGCATATGAGCTTGAACTAATGTGACTGCGGACGTGCTATCATTGTAGAGTTTGGTTGGCTCTATTTGAGTTCTTGTCTCCTAAAACAACCTTAGAAGCCAAAGAATTTCAATTGTGGTTGTAATGAGAGCTCTTTACACGACTTCCATTGTTGAATGAGCAATCGTTGGTTGTTTCTTGGAGGACCAGGAAATCGGATTGAGAACTAAATTGAAATAACGACCAACAACAAAAATTTTCTATCATCTGTATCACTTGCCCAACTGATGTCGACATAAGCATGAAGTTCTAGGAATTCATATTTGATGGGTAATTCATGATTTAATGTACCTTTTAAATAACTAAGTAGTCGTTTGAGCTTTTGATAGTGCACAATGTTTGTGTTATGCTTAGAAAGTTGATAGTAAATGTTATATTGGGACATGTTACAATAAGATATTGCAAGGACCCTATAAGGTGTCTAAAGTGATGAGGTTTGGACAGGGGTAAAGTGTTATGGTTAAGTTTATGTGGATGTGTGGGTGAAGGAGCTAAAACAAGTTTTTAATTAAGCATATTGGCTTGATTTAATAAATCAATGACATAGTTTGTTTGATGTAAGAAATGTCCTTATTCAGTTTTGTTGATTTGCAAGCCAAGAAAGTAAGAGATGTTGCCTATTGTAAGTTGAATTGTGTTCCATGGTTAGGAATTAACATATTTATAGCAGTTGAGTTATTTTCAATAATCAAAATATCATCTACATATATGAGTAAAAAAATGTGAGTATTACATGCTGATATATAAGTAAGGAAGGTTATGCGGTGCTTAATTGAAATTGATGAATATATAAAAAAAATTTAAAAACTAGAATACCATTACCTGAGTGCCTGTTTCAGGCCGTAATTGGTTTTTCGCAATTTACATACATAGTGAGAATATTGATTATCATTGAATCCTAGAATTTGAGATATAAATGGTGTCTTCGAGTTTCCCATGTAGGAAGGCATTGGAAACATCCAATAACTTTATTTCCCAATTTTTCATGGTGGCTAATGTAATTAGCATACAGATAGAGAAGCACCTTGCAACGAGCTAAACATTTCATGATAATCAATACCATGTGTTGCTTAAAGCCTTGAGTCACGAGACATGTTTTAGAGTGAGCAATAGACCCATCTGTGTGATGTTTAATGCACAAAAATCCATTTGCAACCTATAAACAGAGGAACAAAAATCCACATTCCTTGCTATTGAAGGGCCACGAACTCTTCAAACATAGCATTTTCTCCAGTGTAGGTGATTAAAAACTCGTTTAAAGTTTGTGGGGGTGTCCGGTTGATGATTGTGTAAAAAGGCAAAAATTTTAGCTAGTATAGAATGACCAATTTTTTATCTTGTAAGCATGGGACGAGTAAGAGGAATTCAATTTTGCCTTTTGCATCTTCTCAAATATCACTTTGCCCTTCGTTCAAACTAAGTCAGACTTGGCTCAAATTTTGAATTGAACTAAAGATATTAAAACTCATTAATTGATCTATCGGATGTCATTTTTATTTGTTGTTATAATTTTCATTTTTTACTTTTATTTTTTAAAACAATTTAGTCATTATAATTTTATATTTTTTTTTATTTTTAATTAAAAAAATAATTTTTCTTAAAGTAATAAAAAACAATTAAAATTTATTCTGTGTTTATAAGAATAATCATCACAATCAAATATGTTTTAATTCAATTCTCAACAGAAACAAAATAAATATATAAATAATAAATTATTAAAAAAAAGTTTAACTTTTATCATTAAAAATTTTTTAACAACTTTTTACATTTGAGGAAAATTTTTACATCGGGACTCCGCACGTAGAGCTACGTGCGGAGGCCTGTAACATCGCGCCACGTGGCGTGTGTCGGAAAAAAAAACAGAATAACACAGAGAATATTCTCTCATGTTATTCATGTGTTATTGTGTGTTATTCATGTGTTATTGTGTTATTATAATACCAGGAATATTCTAGGAGCAGAATAACACCTAAATAACACACACTAACACATGAATAACATAGAGAGAATACTCCTTGTATTATTCTGACCGAATGTTATTTTTTTTGTCACGCGCGCCATATGACGCGATTTTACAGGTCTCTGCAAGTAGCTCTACTTGCAGTCTCCTGATGTAAAAATTTTTCTACATTTGAGCTGTAAAAACTCTTCAGAACTGACGAGGTCTTAATTCATACATGATAAATTATTATTTTGGATGACTTTGAATATATTATCAGACTTGGCTTGACTCATTAATTTCCATATTGAACCAACCAAGAATTTAGAATTTTAATTTTACCCTCAGTTTATATAATCTATATTGTTATCTAGCTTACATAATACAAACTGTCTTCGGTAATCCAATTTTTATGCTGTATTTAGATTCAAATAATCCCATGTCAACATAAGGTTTTGACTTAAATAATTCAATATTAAGTATTATATTTTAACCTGTTATTTAATGTGTCAATATTTTAATATTTAGCAGGCTATATTAAATATAAATTATTTTTAAAATTATTTCATTTTAATTATATGTGATGCATCTCCAACAAATCTCTATCATTCGACACAAATCTCGAGGCTTGATGCTGATCTCGAGATAATCTTTTGAGCAATAATAATTCGAATCTTTCTCCATGGGTGACCTGGTCTGCATAGCAGTGATGCTGATAGTTGTGGTCCCCAACACAACAAATTTTCCCCACTCTGGGAAGGTCTATATTTCGTGGCTGCCAGCTCAAAAATTCAAATGAAAAAATCATGCCCCAGACTTGGAATGTCAAGAATCTTCGCAAATACTACCAGTAACACTATAGTCACATAGTCTACGTATGTTAATATCTATTATTACATCGTATATCAATATATTCCTTCAAATTACCTTATAAATTATAATAATTTATGTTACAAATAAAAAAATACATACACACAAACATAGAACACTTATTTTTTAAAATGAATAAAAAAAAGCATATCTATTTAAGTTTAAATTTTTTATGTTTGTTTATATAATATTTGTTTAATTTTTCTTTTTTAAAATTAAGAAAAAATTGTTATAAATGAATTAATATTAGTGGCACTCCAGAATGTTTAAAAACTAATTATATTTTATGTTAAAAAAAAGCTAAAATTTAAGTATTCGATCTACAAATAAATAACAATTCATTAATATAGTCAAAAGTTTGAATCCCGCATCTGACGACAATTACTTTGAGTGGTACTCGAATACATAGTTCACCCCGAATGGAGCCAGTAGAATGTGTTGGGGCCCACATGCCCCCCCCCCCCCCCCCCCTCATTTTCTCTAATATATATATATATATATATATTAGAAAATGAGATTATAGAAATTCATTTCCTTCTACCAGAAAGTCATACTGTACGTGGTCACTCCCTCAAGCATCAAACTGCCAACACGTATAAGGAGGCCGTCTGGGACTTCGTTCCCGCCTACTCTCGCTACTTCTGTTCACCGACTACTCTCGCCACTTCTGTTCACCGACTAGGCGGTTTTCAGTTTCTAGGGTTCCACCACTACTGCCGGAGTCGAACGGAAATGGAGAGCTTGCTCCAATTTTTCTCTAAAGGTCCATCTTTTGCCTGTTGCTTACCATCCCCATTTAGGTTTAGTTGTGTATATGTTTATTTTACCCACGCGATTCGTCTTATAACTAGTTTTTATTGTTGGAGAGCGAAAAGATAGGATTGTGATCCTTTTGTTGTCAGTTATGACAGTGGAAAGTAAGAAAAAGCAGTTTTGATCGACTTCGGATAACCTCTTTTTTTTTATATTCAAATTTATTTATTTTATTTTACGAGTTGTTGGATTATGGCGCTCATGATTGATTCGGAGAATGGACTAGTGCAAACTCATTTGCATGTTGTGAAATATCTATTATGGGGTTTCAATGTTCATCTTTAGATGCTGCTCTGTTTTTATGAGTGAGGCTTTTTTGTCCCACATTAATATTTCTATTTGAAAATGTATTTTTAACAAGAATTTCTTCATGATTAGATTCTTAGGGCTGTAGTTTTATTAGGTATGTTGGATTTTAAATTGGACTTTGGCAGCATTTTGTGAATGTATTGCAATTTTGCTTGTTGGCTGTATTATTTCGGGGAAATTTGAGCTTGTTGGTTGTATTTATGGTGAACTTGCACTATTTGTACGCCATTGACCTTCGATGATTTGTGTAATGAATGTTATTTGTTGAAACTTAATGTGTATTGTGTAATCGTTCAAGTTCTGTCTGCAGGTTTTTGATTTGTGAGTATGGTTTTTTGTTGAGGTTGGCATCTATAATGAACCACTATCAAGGCTCAAATTGTTTTCCCTAGTTTTTCTTGTTTTGCCTTGTTCTTACTGGTATCAATTTTATTGTGTATAAGTAGAAATTATTCTGCGATTATTGTCTTGTATTTCTTTTTTTGATGCATTTACGTGTGTATTAGTTGTTCATATGGTGTGTACACGTGAAGTTATCTAGGGTGAGACCAAAATAACTTTTCTGGCTTAGAGCCGTCAGCCTACCGAACTTGCCGAGATGAAACTGATCTAGATGTCCCAATGAAGGTACTTGACTACCCACCTCAACACTAGGTTAAGCCAGACTTCCTTGGCAATTTTGGGGAGATGCCATTTTACCTGCTACCTCCCTTATTAACCTGATTCTCATTGCTCTCCATTAAGCGAAAATATATTTTGAAATGTTTTTTTGCAAACAAGACCGCATATGATCATTTGCAGGTCTTTTGTTACATCTGTTTTTGTCTCAACCCCACTAGCATCCTGTTAAATTTCATCTAAAAACATCTGTTCTTTATTGGCTTATGCTTTTACTTAAAAACCTTATAAGTGTATAATCTTTCTAGTGCTAAAATACTTGCTTGATGAGGTGTCATATCCATGAAGAAAATTTTCTCCTTCTTCACTTTCAACTGCAAGCTCACCTTTAGTGCTTTTTGATTCAGTAACATATGATGATGGTAGATTCAGCTCACATGCTTTTTCAACACTGAAGTAGTTTTGCTTGACTATCTCTCTCAAAGAACTCTCTCCTTATCCTAATAATTTCTTTTCAAGAAGTCCCTCCCATGGCTTATACACCTAGTGGTCACCTTCACATAACATCCTAACATCATACTAGGCCTCGGTTGAAACCATAGGTACCACCTACCTTTTATTTTATATTTTTTCATATTGTTGTTTATCACCCTATGGGCATGCCTTCATAACTTTCCTTCAGTTGAGAAAAATTATAATTCTCCCGAATAGTTTGTTGTCCTAAACAACATTTCAATATGCTACAAGAACTTGCTGCTCTCGTTGTTAATGATACATGACATTTGCATCCATGTCCTTCTGGAAAAGGACTATTTGGTTGCAAATATGTATGCAAGATTAATATATACTTAGATGGAGCTATAGAATGCTATAAAATTAAATTGTTGCAAAGATTATTTACTGACTTCAATCCTATTGCTGAGCTTGTAATAGTTTGTATTCTACTTTTCATCAAATTCTACTTAATTGATATATTTCATCAACTTGATGTTATTAATGCTTTTCTACTTGAGTATCTTGAAGATCTTTACATGTGCTTACATCTTGGTTTCAAATGAAAAGAGAGAAACACGGGGTTGCAAACTTTATAAATCATTATATAGTCTTGATACAACCAAAAAAGTCGTGCATTCAAGCATGAATCTTGACACAATTTTTGAGCTGAAATTTTTTAAAATAAATTCAGCATCATCTGAACATTGATTTTAACAAATCGACTATCTCAATGAAATGAATTCAACAATACTAGAAATTATTAGATCCAAGTTTAAATGCTATATAAAGTGATTGAATTATGATTGAAGATTTTAGAACTTTAATTGAAGGGTCAAATAATGTATAAATTTTACATGCTTACAATTAAACAGTGTGTCTTAACCAATGTTTAAAATTGTTTTATTGAGTATTGGGGCATTTCATTCATGAAGGGAGGTGTAAGATTTGATGCAATCTAAGGCATAAGCCTCATAATTTGAAAATTGTGTAGTCAAAAGAAAAGTATTATATATATATGAATTATATATATAATACTTTTATGAATATGGTTTATATATATATATATATATATATATATATATATATATATATATATATATATATATATTAGCATCATAAATTTTAAATATAACAAATAATAATAAAATTGTCCATTTAAAAGCCAAGTTATTTATAAACCATATTCATTATAACATTTAATAAATAAACTAATAAGTTAATTTTACTAAAATAAACACCTCTTAATACAAAACTAACAAAATTAATAAAATATTATAACAATATTACCACTAGCTCACAAAATTATCACAATGCCTACCACGTGCCTGTTGAGAAAGGAGGCTGTAAAGGTATCAGGAGCAATAGCGGAAGCAGAAGGTGGAAGTAACAGAAGGCAACAATATTTGTCGTATGTGTGGGTAAAGACCTTACATGATACAGAAAGAATGGAGATTGTGCGTGCGATCGCAAAAGCAACAAGGGGCAACGACTATGGGGATGGTGATTGACGTGTTGGGACAATCTGCTATGATGTCATCGTGAGGGAGGAGTGTGATGTCGTTGTGAGAGAGGAGACGCCAGGTCAGGTCATGTGTGTGCAAGGAATGAAGGCTGAACAATTGCAAGTCTGGTTAAATAGATATTAAAAAAACCCCTAACAATCAAGGTAGACACATCGACATTTCTTAGGCAAAGCACGCCTTAAGGCGCACCTCATCAAATATGACGCACATGCCTCGTATGGGGAACATGATGTGTGTGCCTCGTCACGCTCAAGCGCCAAAATAGTGTTGAGGTTCATCTCACATGCACAATTTTAAACACTAGTCTTGATAAGAGTAATCTAGTAAGTTCAAGTGGTCATTAAGGAATTTATATGATGAATGAAATTTCTATGATTAAAGGAGAAAATTGTTAAAATGATCCGTTGACTTTTTGCAGGGACCATTTTAGTCTCAAAGTTTATAATAATATCAATTTAATCCCTAAAATCTGTTAATAGGGCTAAAATTGTCCTCTATGGGATATATTTTAGCTCATACTAAAAAAGTCAAGAGACCAGTTTGACACTTTTATAGACTCTAGGGCTAAAATGACCCATATTGATAGTCAGGAAATAATATGACTTATACAATAGATTAGTTTGGAATTTTGACTAAAATAACTAAAATATTAATATAAAAATTATACATAGACCCTTGTTTTTCACCTAAGTGGCATTTGAACTTGAAGTTGGAGAGAGTTTGGAAACCTTAGGAACTATAAAGCTCTGTCTGATATTTAACGCTGATAATTGTCATTGTTAACAAAATTTGTTGAACACCATCCCACAATTGTTTTTACCTGATAGTCATTGTCCAACCATTGTTTCTTGATCATCATCGCCTAATTATTGTCTCTCGTGATTCTACCATCGCCTTTTGACCATCATCATCCAATATATTACTTGACCACTATTATCACCTTTCACTTTTTTTATAATCAAAGGAGACCCAAAAATTGCTCCAACCTTTATAATCCCAACTTTTTTAATCTCGGGGAAGTATGGAATTTTGTAACATACATATTGAATTATTTGACAAGGCCACGTGGCTTTTCCATTTTTTAGGTTTTTTACATAAAAAAACTTAGTTTCTGTTATGTTTTTTGCATTTTATCTATTTGTGTGTGACTTTGGGCAAAGTTAAGTTACTAAATCTCTAATTCTTCAAGCAATTGAAAGCATTCTTTTCCCAAGATTGCTAACTATTCTCATCATATATGTAGATGATGTAATCAAAGCATGGTGTACTCTACAAGATATTTAAGGTACTATTTTCAAACTAAGGAATCCTAATTGAACTATTTCTTAGGCAAATGGGTTTTACAGTCTTAGAAAGATTTTACTCCTTTATAATGAAAACATGTTTTTGACATTCTTGAAGATGCCTGATACCTTGTTCCAAAGCTGATCTTTTTCCTTTGGAGTTGAAAGTTTGACTTAGCAAGTATGATAACGACTATATTTGTGATCAAGTTCTATATTTAAGGATTATTGGGCGATTAGTTTTTTTATTATTCGACAATCTTGTTTGGTCGACCCCCACTTGATGGGATAAAGGCTTATTGTTATTGTTGACAACCTTATTTGGTGCATGCAATCAATCTATGGACAACCCACAAGTAGCATGCTTAGAAGCGACTTATCGTGGCTTATGATACGTGGAACAAATTACAATAAGTTCTCGTCAACTAAATGCAATGTGATGCAGATTAGGCTAGGCGCCATGACACTCGATATTTAGTTACTATGTGCTGCATATTTATTGATAACTCCTTAATTCCTTGGAAATCCAATAAAAAAACTGTCATTGTTCATCCAAGAAAGTAAATGCCATTCAATGGATTCTATCTATTGTGAGATTGATAGTTATAGAAATTCTATTGGATTTGGGCATAAAAAGTTATCATTATATTAGTTTATATTGTGACGAAATGTGTCACTCTATGAATGATCAAATCATGTAAAATTTGATTGCCACCTTACAAGAGAAAAAGTTGAAGGAATGATCAATATGACCATGAACTCACACCCACTCAACCAATATATATATATATATATATATATATATATATATATATATATATATAGGCCTTTGCTCTGCTAGGGTTTCGCCCATGGCGATTCGTGCAATCTGCTACTTCGATTCGATTCTTGCTTCATAGTGCTCGTCCTTTATCGTTTTCGTTGTTTTCGTCGTCTGTTTTGTTGTCCCTCGTCATTGACCGCCCTTCGCTCTCGCTCTGACGTCTGCTCGACCTTTGTCGTTTTCGATATCACGTGTACTCGGTTTCGACTCCCTCTCAACTGCTCAAGATCGAACACCAAAACGCCAGGACATCGTTTCGGCTCGGCTTCGACTCGGCTTCGACTCGGCTTCGACTCCTTCAGCTCATCTGCTCGAAACTTGTGAACCTACTTTGGAGGTGGGCAAACCCTCCTATGCTATAGTGGTTGACAATCACAACACCCCTTTCCACCTCAGCGATAGTCTGATATTTCTGCAGACGCACCATGATTCTTTTGCAGGACATGGAGATTGCATTCTCATAAAAAAGGTAGAGAAAAAGGTGGGCAAACTAGCAATATTCTTCTCTAACGCTAAAATTTCATCCCTTACAGAAAAATACAAATTTACACTAATTGGAATGTTCCATTTAGGTCGCCCTTAGATGGAGATTATTAAGAAAGTTTTTGAATATTTCAAACTAGTTGGGGCTTGGCAGGTGGGCTTTTTTGAAGGAAGACTTCTGATACAACTGAGCATAGAAGAAGATTATATAAGGATATTCTCAAATAAATTCATCATAATTGAGGGCAAACATATGAAACTGCTTAAATGGACCCCTAACTTTGATCTCAGTAAAGAACCTCCCATTACACATATTTAGTTCTCATTGCCTGGACTTAAACTTCAATTTTTCGATTATCCTGTGCTATATGCTCTTGGGACTATAATTGGAAAACCAATGCAGTTAGACATACCTACAGTTAATTTCTCATGGCCTTCTACCGCAAGAATTTTGATAGAAGGGGGTATTACATTACCAGATGTAGAAAAAGTCTGACTTGACACTACTCACAATGGTTATTGGCAACAAATTATTATGGAATAAAAACTTTACTACTGCAATCACTGCAAGATGTTTGGGCACACGCATGACAAATTTTTCAAATTACACCCACATTTGAAACCCAATAGTCAAAAGCAATAACATGCTATTACTGCCCGTACTTCCCAAGAGCCTGAACCTGCTCCCAGTAAACCTGATGACAACCAACCCCTAAGCCAACAAGCTGAGACTCCTATTCCCTCTCATTCGATTCTCCCAGATGTTCACCCAAATGTGTCGATGCCACTCATTTTTATTGAAGAAGGCTCACTTACATGCCAAGACCCAGGAGAGTGCTCCCTTGATCTAATAAAAGATCAGCTGATACAACAATTGAAAGTTGTTAATGTTCAACAACCTACACCTGTCCGACAAACTTTAGACCAATCCACTGATCAGATGAGTCAGCTTTCGGGTGAGGAATGACAAGTCTACACATCCAGGAGGAAGAAGAAGAATGAAGGCTTACTACCGAACCTAATGGATGATACACTGGTTGCTTCGAGTAATGACGGTAAACTTAACAATTTTTTAGTTGTCTCCCGTCCTAGAACCAGAGGTAGAGGCAAAGCTAAAATGATTCATTCTCAAGCTACTTGAATATTTGAGTATTGACAGACTTTTGACGTAGCATTTATCTCTGTTTTAGTTTCTTTTGAGTATATATATAATTCTTATGTGTGTGTTGTATGTCAGGTGGTTAGGGTGCCAACTTGGCCCTTTCATCGAACCTATCTGTAACCTTCCTTTTTTGGTTTAATATCCATTGGGCTTTTCTATCTATATATATATATATATATATATATATATATATATATATATATATATATATATATATATATATATATATATATATATATATATATATCTCTCTGTGTGTGTGTGTGTGTGTATTTATATATTTAACAAACCATTGTAATCTTTACACTTTTGGCTCTGCTCAACGAGTTAGGAATTACAATATAAACTCCAAACTTGAAAAGTGCCAAGGAATTTAGATTATTCCATACCTAATTTGGGATAACCATCCATTTCGGTATGGTTAATAGTGTTCATTTGTTTTTTTTCTTCTTCTATATGAAATGTGTTTTAGGCATTTATAGCACGTATGCTTTCATTCAGAGTCCAAATTGGTGCATTGCATATAGTTTCAATTATAATCAGAATACCTAACCTGGAAATTCATTTCCCTTTCAGGAGGCTTTTCTGGAGTGGAATTCGATGACATTACCAACTTCGAAAGAGTGTATAGGAATCTGCACACCCCAGTCGTTATAATTGGAGGAATATTTGCCCTGATTGCCTTAGTCATTTCTTTCTTGCTGATTTTCCAACATCTTAGATCATACACTAATCCTGATGTAAGTTCTTTTTTTTAGTTCAGTATCTTTATTGATGTCAGAACTTGAGGAGTAATCATGCAATAGTTCAATTCCACATGGATGTCTGTTTCCCACTTGACCAACAGTGATTGATATTGCATTTAGTTCAAGCTTCTGTACCCTATGGGCACGAGTGTTTATACTAAACCTTATCATTGTTTTTTTTTTAATTTATTATTATGCATTCTTCAATTTCTAGCAAGTTCTTCCTGTTTAAAATATTTTTTATGAATTAATGAGTGTTTTATATCACATTTAGCGTGTACATTTTTGATACTAATCGTTTTAGTCTATTTTTTTCACGTGTCATCATGTTCCTTGTAAATTGTTGTCAACATAGTGCTCTGTCATACTATAATTTTTTTTTCCATTTGTATTATTGTGAGTTGTTGCATAATTATTTGTTTTTTGGAAACTTAGAGATGTATTTATATGCCCTACATTTCCCAACTTTGACGGGTTTTGCTATACTTCAGGAGCAGAAGTGGATAATAGGCGTCCTGTTCATGGTCCCTGTCTATGCCAGTGAATCTGTAAGTTATTTTCTTCACCATATTTAACTAAACCTTGCAATATTGAAAGCTCTACTGCATCTTTGATAAAATTCTCAACAGCTTTTGTAGTTGATAATCATTTTATTTGTCAAAGAGTTTAAATCATGGAGTGGCCAAATTTTTCTTAGATGCTATTTTTTTTCTTGATATATTCTAGATGTTTTTTTTCCTATACCTGTTTTGTAGTGCTGGTCATGGTCATTTAACTGACCTTCGTGAGCATTTGCTTGGCATAGCCCTTCTCGCTTAATTAATAATTTTTATTTTTCTATAAATTTTGAAGTTTAAGAAGGTAATCTCCAAGAGCTGGTTTGGCATATTACGGGAATTTCCAGAATCGATCATAGATAGGGGTTTCCTCCAATTCTTTCTCCCATTTTGTTACTAAGAATTGTGCGCTCTAACTAGCAGTCTTGTAATTATTGCCAGTAAACTTGCACGTCAGTCATCTAATTACTAGTCTGAAGGTGTTATTAGATGGTCTTTTGACTCATGTGAGCTGTTTTCTTTCTTAGCAGACAATATTTCTGTTTCATTTATGGATTATGCTATTCACTAGTTGCTCCCTAGAGAAGCTGATGGATGGTTTGAAAAGGCAGAAATGTGTGCAATATAATTTAATTAGATTATTAAATTAAGGATTTACAATGAGAAGAATATGCAGGAGGCAATAAGATCTGACATGGTCAGTGAGTTTGTATAAAATTGTTGACCTTTATGCCTGTGCTATAATTTTGAGATAAGGTTGGGCCTATATTTGATTTAGTTGACCTGTTTTGAAGCCTCAAGTGGCTCCACATCGATGTCATCAAGAGTGATTGTGAATGGACCAGTCGCTATCCTTCCCAAAACCACTCAATATAGCCTATAATCACAAAAATAGAGCAATATATTTATATATGATGCGCACTATCACATATATAAAGACTTCTCTTCTTATTCCTTGTAGAGGGAGAATTACTATTTACATCCCAATCTCTGTTTTACATTTGAAGCTCCCATTTTATATTATATTCGAAGTCAATATTACTTCTTTGTTTGTGATTTATAACATAAGAAGTATATGTGAATTAAGTTTCATTAATTTCCATGATTATTTAATCATTCAACAGGCTTATAGAAATGCAGGGATGATCGGATGATGCATAGAATTATTCTTAAAATTTAAGTTCTTTATGTATTAAAATTATTAATGCATAGAAGATATCATCTAGAACCCTTTATTTGGTTGTAATACATTTGAAAATCCAGGCTTTGGAATTACACTTATTACTTATCCAAATAATAATCAATTATTATAGAAGTTCTTGAAATTGGCATGGGAAAATCTTTTGACCTTGAAATTAATGTTGATAACATCAAATTTTGATTGGCAGAATGTTGATCAAAAGGAAAAAAATAAGGAAGAAAAAAGGAAGTAGTAAAAAAGGAGGTTTTGTTTTTTTGTGTTATTCAATGTTTTGAGTATTTCATGAGTAAATAGCGAGTTTTAGGTGTGAAATATATAAATTTTATAATTTTGAGTGCTATATATGTAATTGCCCCTAAAAGTTAAAATAAAAAGGTAAAAGAAAATTAAAATTGCAAAAACAAGTGACCAAAGATGGAGGTGAGCTCCCAAGTGCGTTGGGAAGCAGTACAATCGATAGTGGGATCTAAGTGCTGCCATGCTTTGACAGGTGGGATCGAAACTCCCCCAAACCTGGGGGACTGACGCGTGGCTCGGGATAAGACCAGCTAGTCTTCAAGGAAGTGGGGTTGCCGCCCCCTCCTTCCTTTTCCATCCTTTCATTTTTTTCTCCTTTCCCTTTTTTTTTCCTTTCCTTTTTCCTCCTTTCCTTTTTCCTTCATTCCCTTCTTCTCTTATTTTTGTTCCTAGCACTTTCCTATTTTAAATCATTTCCTAAAATCTGAAATCCTCATTGGATCTTATCCTCCCTTTTTATTCTAAAACCTTTCTTATTTTAAATTCTTTCGTAAAATCTGAAAACTGTAATTATATTTTATTCTCCTTTGTTATTTTCATTACCTAAAATAATTCCAACCTCTTTTATAAATAGAGGGTGATGTGCTTAGAATGAGGGGTCTTTGTTTTGCATTTGAATTCAGGTTTTAGCCTTGGTATTTTTCTTTAAGGGTTGTATCTAATGTCGAGGAAGTGCTACAACTGTCCCTTGTCCGTGGTGGTGATCGTCCTCATGGGTCCGGGTGGTGCTCCGACTGTAGCTCGATCCCAATAAGATTTATTTATTTATTCTTCTGCCCTTCCTGCTATTGTCAGTCCGTTTTTCGGGCCTACAACAGGCCTCCACCTTGCTCTCTCGCCACCGTCCGCATCGACCTTCTTTCAGCCCACCATCCGGCTCTTCCTAGTAGCTACCCCACCCAGCAAGCCGCCACCTTGCTGCCTTGCAGCAATACTCTCCCATTGCTGTTCTTCGCATCGACCACCTTCCGGATGCCTCTCTGACCTTCACTGCAGCCGCCGCCTACCTTGCATCACTACCCAAACGCCCTCTTTGTCAAGCTTGTTGTGTTGATTTTTCACTTTTGCTTTGTGGAGTTATTTTACTTTATTTTGAATCTTCATTGTTTCATCGTTTTTATTCAGTAATAATATTTATCGTCTTTCGTCGTGGTTTGGGTTAACTCTGGTGTCACCTAGTTTCTCAATCTTATCTTGATCTTCACTTTATAATTCACAATCACAACCACTTGATCTGATCCTTCACTAGGAATATTTAAAATCCTGTGTAATATATCTTAGATTTGGTGCGCTGTCTAAACAATCTCATATCGAGCCAGTTATAACAAAGAAAAATATGGATTTAAGTAGGGCATTATTTGGTTTGGTTCGTCATTTGTCCTGCCAAATAAGAAGCAAATTATAGTTCATTAAATTAAAAAAAAAAAAAAAAAAAAAAAAAAAAAACTGATTTAAGTTTGGCTGTTTTATTATTTAACTGAAATCGAATTAAACATGAATAGCTAACAAAGTCAATGACAATTGTATGCCTTGAAAAATTATTGGCTGATGGGTTTAGTTGCATGAGAACATATTTGCAATTTTTCATCTTCTTTTAATCATCATAGAACTTAAAATATATGTTGTCCCTCATTCTTAGAGTACATTCATTGGCTTAATGATATAATGTATCTAAATAATAAACCTTTTGTATCCATTATTATTAGAGATTTATACATTTCAAGTATTCTATTTTCATTTAAAATAAATACATTCATTGGCTTAATGATATTAATGTCTAAAAGGTGAACCTTTGCGTCCATTATTACTATTTATACATTTCAAGTACTATTTTTTCAATAATTAAGAAAAAGCAATAAAAAGGTAGCTTAGAATGCTTAGAGTGCATTCATTGGCTTAATGATATAAGACACGTCAAAAAATTAACCTTTTTTGTCTGTTATTATTGTATATTTATACATTTCAAGTATTCTATCTTCAATAACAAAGAAAAGTAATTAAAAAAATTACTTTGTCTACTATTATTGTACTTTGAGTTTAACTTGATTTGCAAAAAAATTGATAACCTTTGCTCCAAATCAACTCATTAAGACATGAGCCAAATTCAAACTAGTGAGTCAAATACAAGTTTTCATGAACATCGAGCAATATCGATAGCCCTATTTAATATTGATGATGGTATTGCTGTAGTAAGTATAAGTATATTCTTGGCTAGTGGATGTTATGAGTTATAAAATTAATTGTGCAAGCTTATGACATAATTAAGCCAGGAAATGGCTGGCACTGATGTAAATGCAAGGCTGAACCTACTTGTTATTGTATTAAAGAGGGCAAGTGTTAATTTAGCTTTTGCATTGATACATATTATTTTCAGTTAAATATTGTCAGCTTGATTGCACTACATTTTAAAACGGATTAATCTCTGATATGCTTTAATATGGGGCATTTACATACATACACTCAATTCCTCTTTATTTACATACGTGGCGGTCAACTTTCGTGCGTGTTGGTTGCTTTTGAAAAATAATTTGTTTAATTTGCATGTGATATTTTTACTTTGAAAAGTAGTATTTTAATTTTGAAAAAAAAAAGACTAAATAGATCTCACATTTTCAATAGTTTAAGTAGTCGGGCCTAACATTAAAAGTTATACGTTATCCCAAAAGATAGACATACTATTTAACAGTAAGCTCAATTATATAAACTACGTAATTTATGACATCCGTTTGGTCTGTAAATCTTTTGTGTGACTGACAGGTTTACCTACTTAATATTAAAGATTAAGCAGAGTTTATTTTACATGGGTTTTTTAGTTACTTATAGAGACAGACTTCTATAGTTAATTACATCTTAAATGACCAGTCACCCAAAGAATACTCTCGATAATGATCAGAGGTATTGTCTTCAAGAAATTCAAGGATCTAGTTTGCAAAGTTTGAATGGAAAATTCATAAGGGAATGGTTCAAAATAGGAGCAACTATTATCGGAGTCCAAAAGAATGAGAAGTAGGGGATGTCATAGACTTCGAGGCAAACCCCAATGACTTCTCAAACTATCATACTGTTGGGCTTTTTATTTCAGAGATGATGTTATTTTAATATTTCAATCTTGCCAATTTTATTATTTAGGGTTTACATTTATATAATATATGATTATGCAAATAGCCTAAATGATAGGAGAATTTATGTCGTACCAAACGAAAACATCGGAATCCTAAAGTGTTAGAGTTTATCTTGCATAACACGACTATGCAAAAGCCTAAAGATAATGTGAGGATTTATGTCGCACTAGGCGGACGACCTCGAAGTCCTATGGGCTGAGTTGTTTAACTATTAATGAAAGTTTTAATGTTAAAGATCTTGTTTGCTCTCTTGAAGAAGTTCTTCATTTGTTTCCTTGTCGTGCTGCCCTCGAAATTTGTTCCGAGCTTCTTGACTTGCTGTGCAGCTCTAGGGTTTAAGGTTTTGTCTTATGTTTTAATATTAATTATTGTTAATCCAATTAATCTTATTAAATGGTATGTGTTTATGTGTTATAGTAATCCACCCTAGGTAGACAGACTACTATTCTCTGCCCTAAAGGTCTGAAAAGTAAATAACATAGAAGACGGTAAAACGCAGTAAACAAGCAAAATAAACTTTCATATCTGAGTCTGTTACTATTGCAAAAAGGGTCAATACAACATGCATAATATAATAAAGTGTAGGAAATCATAAGAAATATGGTGTAAAGAAACAAAACACGTCGCAAGAAAGTACAAACGAGTAAAACAAAAACTCGATATCACATATAAGAGACCGAGGCTAAATGTAAGAATTTTGGTGAAAGTAGGGGCTCGGAGCTCAGTTGTGTGCTTTATAATCTCAACTTTAGTAAGAGCTACCAACCGAGCAATCCATTAGATGACAGTTTCTAATCTTATTCAGGGTGATTAACCGATGGACATTGATAAGATTTCAAAAAGTTCCTTAGCTTTTCATGCATGTTGAATTTACTTAGCAATCAAAAGTGTTGTTTGTTATGAGAAAAGATATTTTTGTTTTTTATATTGTGTTGAAAATATATTTTTGAAAATTAAGTAGACCACAAGTTAATTCCTCTGGTTAGACTAGAACTACCAGCAGCCTAAGAGAGCTAGGGGCAACAATCTTACTAAGAGTTGTGAAATAGTATCATCGGTCTTATCATCTCTCCGAAGAATCCTTGAGGTAGCAGATCATATTCTAAATCCCAATTCGTTTTCCTGCTTAGCACACATTAGCATTATCATCATCACCCTTGCCACCTAGACTTCAGACTTACACAAGCCTGACAATCTATATGTGGCCTTAAAACTAATTTTCATAATTTTTTTATTTTCTTTTATTTTTTATAGTTATTTGAAGTCAAAATTTCTATTTACTTAGAAAATACATATTCATATTAAAAATAATTTTTTCTGACTTTCAAATTTTTACAGAGACGTTATGAGGCCATTTCCTTTACTTTGGGGTAATTTGGTGATTTTGTTGAATTATTTTGTATTTATTGTTTTTTTGTATTTTTATTAAATTTTAAATAAGAAAATGCATTTTAAATTTTTAAAAGTTGATTTTTATTTTTTCTAGTGACCTCTGACTACAGTGGAACTACCAAACCAAATATGTATTTTTCTGATTTATATTTTAGTTTTTATAATTTTTCTAATTAAAATAATACTAATAATCTTAAAAAATTAGAGCTTTTGGTCATATAAATGTCCTCTGACCCTGAAAAAATCAGAGAAGGTTTCCATGCCATCAGGAACAAGCCATCAAAATTTCATTTGATTTGAATAATTATATAATTAATTATGATTTAATTACTCTCTCAAATATTTAATTAATTAACAATAAAATACCTAATAAATATTTTTTTATTTTTGGTTCATGAAATTCTTTTTTGTTAACTGAACACAGGTATATTTTTTGTGATTTTTCTACTAAGATATGAATTTTTAAAGTTTCTATAATTATTTAAATCCAAAATTCTCAATTTTTCTACTTATGCAAGTCATCATCAGCATCTCCTAACTCGCCACAGATCGCGCTCTGATTCGCCGCAGCCATCTAAGTCAGCGCCTCGTCAGCTCGTCTTTCACGATCCTTCGTCCCATCCGATGCGATCCGAGTCGTCCATCAAATACACGCGATCGGACGGCTATTCTCCCTAACCCAAGAACTGTCGGTCTTCTAAACCTAATATCTTGCTTGATACTCAACAAAATCATATGGGGTTTGTTCCCACACCTTCATCTAAGTGAGACGAATGTATCTATACGGTTACATAAGTATGAAATACAAGTTTTCTTCATAAAGTTTTGAACTGTGGGCAAATTGGTAAATTTCGAGTCATACCTTGGTCCAAGAGTTGTAGCCTCGAATTAAATGGTTCTTGAGCTTCGCCTTGATCTTACGAACCTCCTCCAAGCTTTAATTTGATCTATGGTTAGGTTTGTGTACGAGTTCGATTAGAATGTGGCTCGGCCAGGGGGGTCACCATCTGGTTCAGGATTGTCAGGGCTTGATTTTGGTGAAGTCAATTGGGGATGGCCATGTAAAGACTTGGATCAAAGTGGAATGGGGGTGAACCCATTTTTGGGTCAAATTGGGTCAAAACGTGGATTTGGATTGGGTTCACCCTCCAAGCTTGTTTGGGGCTGAAGAGAATCAAATGGCTCTACTTGGATAGTGGGGAGAAGTCACCATCCAAGAGCATTAGTGCTAATCGTGGGTTTAGGGGAAACATGAGAGAGGTTAATGACATTTGGGGGGACCACAAAAGAGGCTAATCCTTTTGACCAAAGTGGCATGGTGAGATGGCAAGGCTCGCATGACTTACTTATGGCTTGAAGCAAAGCTTCATGACTGACCTTTGACTTGACTAATTTGCATGAGAAATGATTTTGAATTTTTGGGTAATTTTATGAAGAATTGTCGTGAGGCCAAATTTAGAAAATTTAAATCATGAATTTGGAACTCAGGGCTTGATTTTGATTAAATGGATGATGGGATGAGATTTGGAGGATGGCTTTGATTTGGGCTTTTGGAATTTAGGTGTGGTGGGCTTTTAAAATTTATTTAGGGAAGACCTTTAAAAATGGGCTTTTAAATCATGCATGGTGGCCTAGATGAAGAATTGTCTTGAAAGAAAACTTATTTTGTGCTTAAATTCGATGAAACTAAGTTTGGGTGATGAAATTGAACTTAAAGTGGTTAGGTGGGAACGGGGGGCAAATTGAAAATTTTTTTATGGAAATTAGACTGCTTTGGTAAATTTGGGGAATTTAGGGCAATTTGGCTAATTTTAAGGAATTTGGAGTGTTTTAGATCAATTGGGTAATTTGGAAGGGTTTAAAAAAGATTTTGGCGAAGAAATGAGAATTTTGGGGCAATATGGGGCATTTTGGGATTTTTTGGGATTTTAGATAATTTTGGGGGATTTGGGGTAAATTTGGGCAATTTGAATAATTTGGAGAGATATATAATGATTTTTGGTGGAATCTTAGGAATTTGGACAATTTTGAAAATTTTAGGATTTCAAAGATATTTTGGTAATTTTGGGGAATTTTGTGTAGGGTTAACATGCAAGCCATAAAGTTTTCCCAAAGCCACAAGACCCATAGGAGAACTTATTTTGGATCCTCCACATGTTGATCCTAGCCATCCTAAACAAAGGCTGGGGGCTTGGGACCACCCACATGAGTTTTCAAAAGAGTTAGGAGGTGAGTCAAGTGTGAGTTATTTAGGGTTTAGGGTACGTGGGGAAGTGTGATAGGGTCAAGTGTATGTGTGTGAGATACCAAAACCAAGTCGCCCAGGGTCATCTAAGGCTTCATTGATCCTTTAAGAACTAATTCTCGAGTTTTCACATGTTGATCCTAGCCACATTAACCAAATGCTAAGGGCTTGGGAACACCCATATAAGACTTCATAAGAAGAGTCAAGAAGTGTTTAGAATTTCTATATGGAGGGTTCTATCATTAGTCTTTTAGGATAGTCAACGGGAAAGTCTTATTGCTAGATCCTAGACTGTTAAGGAAGAATGACTGGACCTCATAAAAAATGAAGTCAACAATACGTAACATCTAAACTTAACTTTTTTTTTATTTATACCACCAAAATCTTTCATATCACATAAAAATACCACTTATTAACTTTTAAAAAAGTGAAATATACCTTTTCATACATAGGAAATGATGTATTTATGTAAAAATTGAATGTTTAGATATTTAAATAAATAGGAATGGAGTGGTTTGTAAGTAAATTTTCCTTTGTCTTAGTTCTATGTTTTAAGCATGCGTCTTAGTTGTTCTTTACCATCTGATCTGTAAACTGCTCCTCATGCCTGAAACAATTCTTCTTGGTAAATCCTTCTTATTATTTTTTGTTATCATTTCAGTTATTCTCTTTATGGAAAGCAAGATTTTCAATAACCTGTGACATATTAAGGAACTGCTACGAAGCATTTGCTTTGTACGCTTTTGGAAGCTACTTGGTTGCCTGCCTTGGTAATTACACTCCTCATGCCTCTTAATACGAGATAAACATTTCTGTTTGTGTTGAGATGATGTTAATTTCATATAATTGACATTCAGTTTCTTGAAACTGCATGCTCGTTATCCTATAAATTCATCAGAATAATTCATCCGTGGATGATGAATTATAGTTTCATGTTTAGCATGACACCAATCATATAACTGATTAGTTATGTAAAAAAAAATTTTCCCTCAGAAAATTTTGAAGGTTTACTGTCGTGACATGGCGCTTTGGGTTTTCAAGTATACTGAGAATTTTCAAGGGAAATTATATATATATAACATTTGTCTGTGCCGCGTACCCAGGCCTGTTAGTTGGCATCCTCGGTATAAGACCCTTCAGGTCGGGGTTCGAATAGTTAGGCACATTAGGAGTGGCTGGATGCTTGTATGATAACTTTTGGCCATTTCTTTATATATATATATATAACATTTGTCTTTTATAGCTTTCTCTTAGCGGATTATGCCCAGCAGTTTGACTGAGTCATGTTGACAAAACTCTTGCATACAGGCGGTGAAGAAAGTGTCATGGAATTGCTTGAAAAAGGAACGAGTAAACAGCAACTCACAGAGCGCTTGCTCAATGGAGACGAGGAGAAAGGAATATTGCGTCATAGTTCTTTTTATAATTTTTTCTTCAACCCAAGCATTCTTGGAAAAGATTTATACTCGATGGTTAAATTTGGCCTCGTACAATATGTAAGTTGGAAGAACATTAATTCCTCTGTGTCTCTATTGTTTTACATTGTCTAGCATTTCTTCCAAATCCAGATGATTCTGAAAACATTATGTTCCTTCCTGGCGCTAATGTTGGAGCTTTTTGGTGTTTATGGAGATGGGGAGTTTAAGTGGTATTACGGGTATGCATGCATGCTTTATATATATATATATATATATATCTTTTTTTTATTTTATTTTTTCATTATTTTTCACTTTTTTTTTTTCCTTTTTTTTTTCATTTGTTTATATATATTTTTTCTTTTATTCTTCCCTGTGCTAAATGACTGCAATTTCCTGCAGGTACCCGTATATTGCTGTTGTCATAAACTTTAGTCAAATGTGGGCTTTGTATTGTCTGGTGCAATTCTATAATGTGACCCATCATTGGTTGGAACCTATCCATCCCTTGGCAAAATTTATTAGTTTTAAAGCCATTGTGTTTGCAACCTGGTGGCAAGGTGTGGGCATTGCAATGATATGTTATTTTGGCATTTTACCAAACGAAGAGAAGGTTCAGAACGGCATCCAAGATTTTCTTATCTGCGTTGAAGTAAGTTTGCTATCAGTTTCTTATCATGTTAGAAGATGAGTTTGTTTATCTTTATGAAATTTTGATTCTAAAAATATGTATATAAATTTACATATATGGTGGCAATTATTGAAGCTGAACGGCTTTTTTCTTAATCTTAAACAAAGAATGAGAAGTACTGTTGGTTGTCAGTATGAATTTTTAATTTATGTGTTTTGAATATTTTTTAATGAAGCATCCGTTAATTTCAGATGGCTGTTGCAGCCGTTGCACATATATTTGTATTTCCAGCAGCGCCGTACCGATTTGTGCCGTTCTTTCCGAATCCAAAGGTCACTTCTTTACATACAATAGCCAAAGCTAACTTAAAGGATCAAGAAAAGAAACCAGCCATTGTAGAACAGAAGAAAACATGTGTTGAAGCTCCAGGGACCAGCATTACTGAAAGTGTACAGGATGTGGTTATCGGAGGAGGTGAACATGTGAGCCCTCCATACCCTTTTATTTTTCTTTGTAATTGATTTTCTAGTATTCCTTTTACTTGAGTTGCATGCTCCTTCTGTTGCTTTGATGCCCTAAGGGTCAATAATTCTTCCAAGCAAAATTTATTATTACATATAGTGAACATGTGTGCTCTCCTCCGTTCTTTCTTTTTCATTCTTTCCAGCTGATTTGAAGTATTTCTATTACTTGGTCTTCCTGTTTCTTATTGTTGCTTTGATTTTCATTTCAGTTAATAATTTTTTCAAGCAAATTTGCCGCGAACTTAGTTTATGTGACTCTTTATTACTAATTCATCAACTGTAAACTATGTAGCGTTGTAGCATCTGTGATAGAATCTAGCAATATATATTGAAGGACAAAAGTGCCAAAATAGTGTCATGATCCAGTCCGGAGTTTAGAATTTCTAATACGGGAACAGAAATTCGGAGAGTTAAATCTATTTTTGTTATCAATTACAAAGAAAATGAGATATATCAACAAAAGAATACTTAATTTTTAACTATAGTAATAAAATGAAAAATAAAATAATATGTATGCCTGTTAAATTTTTATTAAATCATTATATGAGAATTTGACAATTTATATTTCTGAATATGATCGATTAAGATATTTCAAAATCTTTATTATGTCATATTAGATCATTTCCATGTTTATATTATTCTACATACAGCGATCACAGTACAGTCTAAAGTTTGACGTTCATGGGTATTTTGACGTTTATCTATCAATATCATAAAAGAGTGAACTTCATCATATTCAACATGCACATGCAAATATATTATAAATTATTTCATTTGCATTCTAATTATCATTCAATGTCTTTCTTTTATAATATGCTTATATAATAAATAAGCGTAACCATGCAAATCATTGACATTCATTTCTAGATGAACAATTTGAATTAAAGGACGAAATAATTTATATGTAGTACCAAGGCATCTTGACTTATGCCATTCTAATGCAAATGATTTAGAAGAAATACAATATTATAAAATTTAGAAGTAAAAGTTCTAACCTTGATTTTAGCTTTATGAAATGATCCTCTCAAATCAATCCAATTGTTATTTCTTTTATGTTCCCTAACTTTTAACATAATTTCAAATTAACACTTAAACACAATTTCAATTTTATAAAAGAAATTTAATTTAAATATTCCTAACATTCCTTTCTAAAATTATATTCAGTTTGTTGATTTGTTTCTCTTTTATTATTTAATTCAACTGCTCGGCAAATTATAATCATAATATTAATTAATGAAATTTTAATATTGAATTAATAACACTTTTAAATTATTAAATTATAAATCTTTACGTTTCTTCACAGTGTCTTCCTCTTTTGGACAAATGCTAACTTCGATCTCCCAATTCGAAACTTTTATAGCTTCATTCCTGATTTAATTAAACCTAATTGTTAATATTTAATAAATAAACATATAAATTAAATACATTAATTAATATGATAAAACCCTAAATAAATGCTCGGTTTGGTGTTCTCTTGACCCGAAATTGCTTGGTTCAGTCCCCCTCTTGCATGAAGTCTCCTTCACCGTATGCAAACCTTCTCTACTCTTATTCCTCTTCATTAGCTCAATTTTACGCACTTGGTGATGCGCATAGGACTTCGATTTCGATATCTGATCTCCTCTCTTCTCCTTCGTAAGGACAAAACTGCAAGACTAATCACCTTCTCACCTCTCCTACACAGCTCTCTTCGGTTCAACGCCATTGCCTCCACTTCCTTCACTCAGACATTCCCACACTCAATGTCGTCCCCCTCAAGCTGCTTCCTTGCTTTTCTTCTACCCTTACATAAGAGTAACGATCTCGCAAGACGAGGCAAATTGCCCACTCGACACTCCTCTCTGAAATGTAGCTAGGGTTTGCGACGTCTCCTTATTCACCCTTCTTTGTTTTTGTTTCTCGCCTTCTGCTTTGCTATGTCTCTCGCACTTTGATACAGCCCTTCTAGTTTGAATGGATGATACCGGATGAGGAAGCCTCAAACCAGAGAAGAAACACAAATATTATTATTAAAATTGAAATCATTTACAATGACGACTCTTCAATGGAAAATAAATGATAACAAACACAGAACGAAACAAGCAAACACCTTGAAAGTGTATCCCAAAGGTGGTGGAGGTCGGCTCGGTGGATCTGGAGGCTTGGGACAGCAAGATTGAATGTGGGAGAGGAGCCAACGGAGTTTCAAAGTGAACAGGAGGAGAGAGGCAGCAGGTTAGGGTGAAGATTTGTTGGTTGACTGGGAGGTAGGTTGGAAGATGGGGCAACAAGCTAGGAAGGTGGGACAGTCTAGGAAGATTGGCCAACACTTTTAGGAGGGTGGACGGTGAACGTGGAAGCACAGGAAGCAATGGTAAAGGTCGTGAGAGTGTGGTTGGTGAGAGAAAATAGCGGTCGGAGGAGCTGGCATCAAGTCAGCAGCCAAAAGGAGACGATAAGGATTGGGTAAGTTGAAAGAGAATGATAGCCCCCACCTTGGAGTATGATACAACCGGAGCGTCACCATCTCCTCAAATACAGCCTTATAAAGGAGAAAACAACTCCACGAAAGAAATATGAAAGAAGACTACACGGCATTAAAAAAACAACTCTATACTTTGAAAACACCAAATAAATAGTTCTTGCATGAAGTACAAGAAGAAAATGAAGGAGGAGAGGGGCGGGCGGCAATCCCGCTCTAGGCCGCTTGACTTGGGTTCCCCTTGAGTTGGCCCTCAATTGGACCGGTCGGGTTTAGTAGCGAGAAAATCCCGTATCCCGCGTCAATGCAGAAACCCCTGCGTCAGTCTCCGGGTTTGGGGGAGCTTTGACTTCATTTATTGAAGCTTCAAGCTCCTCGTAGTACCGTGTCAGTTCCGCGACATTTAGCGTGGCTGAGACATTGTATACCCCGGACATGTCGATCTTGTAGGTATTATTGTTCTGCAACACATTTTGGTAGAATAAATAGTCATCCTCTATTGGCACATTGTGAGAGGGGGCTGCATATAGCGAAGGGTTCTCGCAATGTAACTCTCGAGTTCTTATATTTGAAATCTGTTATTTCCACTTCTTGTGCCTAGTGTGTGATGGTTGAGTAACTAGTATGTGAGGCGAACTCAATTCTAGGATGAAATCTGTGGCATATTGTGCCACTCTTACTAGCGACCACTAAGGAGACACATCTTCTTCAGTGAAAGGACCTGGATCCCATTGAAGAATTTTTATCTCCTTTAGGCTCCCAGGGCACACTCAGAGTTGAGGATCAACCCACCCGTCTGGAAATTTGTTGATGGATGCCCCACTGAGCTGATTCTAGCATCTGAACTACTCACTGGAATAGTCCAGGCAAAGGACATAATGACTCTTCTTTGAACATGTTGGACCTCCCGCGGAGCAACTCCAAAGGGATTCTATAGATCTAAAATATTTGCCTTGGCTTTGTCTAAGGGGGCCTTGCGTGTGATGCCTTCTTCTCAGACTCGTAACTGCAGTGGCCACTTATAATGGAGTCGATTGGAGTCTCTTCTACGAGCTTAGCTGGGACTAAGTGTATCTTGTCCTCCTCAATCGGAAACGGCTTCACCTCGTTTATGTCCTCACTGTCTTCAATGTATGTGGTGTCTATAACCAACTTTTTGATGATACCCTATTCGGTGAAATTAATCACTCCCATGTTTGTGCATTCCGTTTCAACATGTCCAAATCCGTAACTCTTGCAATATTTTTTGGTTGTGACAGACTTACGAATTAGTTGCATTGAATAATAGCCATGGGGGTCATTTGGTGTTGCGATCTCTCCACTTCGGAAGCTAGAGTATGCAACATTATGGTTGTAGTAAGTAGGTATAAATTGGCGTTGTGTTTCCCGCTTCATGTTCATATTTTCTCGCACCGCCCTCCCCCCCTCGACGTTTCGGATCACGGTCGAAGGTAGCTTCTCATTGGATTTCTGCTAAAAATTTAATTTTGGGTTGCTGATTTTTAAAACCAACAAGAGAAATTGAGGTTCAAGTCAAAGTTCTATGGTTGGGAATATGAAAGAACAAAATTTTTGTGCGGGTAGCTTGGGAAGGGGCGGATGCTAAGGAACTCTAGGATATGACTAGGGTTGGGTTAGCTCTGATACCAAATAATATCTGATGAGGAAGCCAGAAACATAAATATTGTTATTGAAATTGGAATCAATTATAATGACGTCTCTTCAACGAAAAATAAATGATAACAAACACATGATAACACAAGAAACACCTCGAAAGTATATCTCAAGGGCGGTGGAGGTCGGCTCGGTGGATCTAGAGACTTGGGACAGCAAGGGTGAATGTAGATGAGGGGCCGTCAGAGGTTGAATGGGAGGAGAGAGGCAGCAGGTTAGGGTGGCGGGAAGGTCTGTTGGGCTACTGGGAGGTATGTTGGAAGATGGGGCTGCAAGCTGGGAAGTTCGCCGATACTTTTAGGAGGGTGGACGATGAACGAGGAAGCATATGCAACAATGGGAAGGTCATGGGAGTGCGGTTGGTGAGAGTAAACAGCGGCCGAATGAGCTGGCAGCAATTTAGTGGCCAGGAGAAGGACAGGATAAGGATTGGGGAAGGTGAAAGAAAAGGATACAACACCAACTTGGACTAGGATACAACCGGAGCACCACCACCTACTCGTATACATCCTTAGAAAGGGGGAAAACAGCTCCACGAAGGAAATATGAAAGAAGACTACACATAACATCTACAACTGACTCTAAACTCTTAAAACAATAAATAAATAGCTCCTACCTGAAGGAGAAGCAGAAAAGGAAGGAGGAGAGGAGTGGGCGGCAATCCCGCCCTAGGCCGCTCTGCTTGGGTTCACCTTGGGCCGGTGGAAAATCCCGCGTTCTGGATCTGTGTAGGAATCTCTGCATTAATGGAGAAGATTGTCTCTTAAGTATAACCATCGAGACAACAGTTGGCTCGAACTAACAAACATTTAAATTCCTTTGTTCATCATTATTATTATTATTGTTGTTTATTTGGTTATTTCAACAGTCCCCTGACTATTTACATGGGGCCATTTTAGTGGTAGAATTTATGAAAGTGTTGAATTAATCTCATGCTGATTTAATGGGGACTATTTCAACTCATATTAAATGAGTTTGGGCACTAAATTAACACTTGTATAAACTTGGGACTAAAGTGACCCCTACAAAGAGCCACGGGATAAAAATTTGCCTATTTTTCTCGATATTGAACTTGAGTCAGGGTTAGGTTTGAGAATCTTTGGATTTGTTTGGTGCATTGCACTCATGTAAAAGCAAATCCAAAGATTTTATGACCCATCCCGATCCAATTTTCTCCATTCATGCAGTTTTTATCAGCCACAATATGCTGCAGGCCCAGTCTTGGCATGGCCTGTAGCAGGCATCCTCTAATCATCCATTCACTTTATTTTTTCTGCCTCTTTAACTACTCGAAAGTATAATTGACATGCAATATGGAGGGGTCATATTTGAGATAGATATATGAATTAGGTTCAGCTGATTGGCTGCACTACGAAGCATAAGGCTAGAGCTGAATGTTTCGTGTTTCCCATTTTTTACTAAACTTCAGCCATAAACATTCTACTGGATTAGCGTTACTTACCAAACAATTTTTATGTATATATGACTAACACCCAAATTTTGATATTTACAATTATAAGACCTCGGTGTCATAAATCTATGCATGAAAATGTATATTTCACGTTTTTAAAAATAATGCTGGTGATATTAGAGAATTGTTTAGTGTGCATATGAATATGAATGTTTAGGTGTGAGATATGCAAATACATAAGTAGAATTATATGGTACTTACATACCTTAAGTATTTTAGTTTTTCAAAAATACAGCAAGAAGAAGTAGCCAAGTCAAACATACCCAAATCTCACAGTCATGGCTTAAAAGTTATAACAATTAAACTTGAGTTTAGCTAATTGGACAGTTCTCGCACTAACTTGAAATTCTGGATTAATCTCTCGAGTAGAAAAACTAATCAATTTCTTTGTACTCGTGCTTCGGCTATAAACCAGGTGGCCAAGGATGTATCATTGACCATCTCTCAGGCAATCATGCCTGTAGAGAAAGGCGTCCACTTAATTCAAGAGAGCTTTCATCACCTATCATTGCGCTCTAATAAGGAAGACGGTGAAGCAAAGATTGTTGAAGAACATGTCGTGAAGAATGTGAAAGATGATGAGAAAACTGAAGTGGTCAGCTCTACTGAAATTATTACTGAAAACAGTGATCGATAATATGAAGAACAGCGCTCCAGACATCCAGTAGTTGACTAATATTCAGTGTAGTTTCGAAATTAGAAATTAGAATTCTACTAACTTTTACTGCCAACTTTGCATTCAAGTTAGTTCTTATTAGTTAAATCTAACTATAGTCGCATCAGTAGTTTATGAATCAAAAAGAGAATATTTCTTTTGATTCTTGAGCCATGAAACATTTAGGATGCCACATTAGATTAAAGAAAAGGGTAAGTTACATGCATGACATACAAAGCTGTATGTTAAATTACATTTTAGTCATAGGTTGTAAGTTAGTCTGACAGTCTTCTTTATGCTATTATCTTATTTCTGTCCCAACTATTATTTAAAACCTGTGCCCCTTATGTGTTATACGGCCATTTTATTTTTCAGATTTATATCTTCTGCATTGTAACATCTATGTTGTAGCCTTGCTTGCATTGTTTAAATCATATAATTTGCAAATCTTTATGTAGCAAATTTGCACACATCTATTTATAAAATTCTTAATGATTGCTATGCAGCTATATTGGCCGCAAAATAGACGTTCTTTTATGGTTAAATTGATTGAATGTGTTTCTTGTGCTTATTGTATGTAATGCTTTTAAAAGTGTGAGGAACACGCTGCACATGCGAAGCACAAAAGTTAATTTGGAGGTTTTTGGTTTTTGAAATTTTGAAGTTTTTAATTATTGTAACGGACTACTAGAAATTATTTAATAATTTAATTTATAGGTTTATCCTCAATATTATATCATATTCTTTTTTATTTTATTACAACTCTTAAGTCGTATTTTATATCATATAATTGTTAATGAATGTATTTATATATTAAATATTTTGTATAATATGTTAGTGTTTTGATTAATAAAAGTGTTGCTTCTGTACTTAAGTTTTGAAGTAAAAATAAGCCTCATGTATTGCATTGCGTTTTGCATTTTGATGATGCTGATTGTATA
This sequence comes from Papilionanthe hookeriana x Papilionanthe teres, assembly GCA_022702705.1. Lineage (NCBI taxonomy): Eukaryota > Viridiplantae > Streptophyta > Magnoliopsida > Asparagales > Orchidaceae > Papilionanthe > Papilionanthe hookeriana x Papilionanthe teres. Next base: position 54,975,320 of record CM040427.1, on the reverse strand, counting down.
TAAATTCCATTTGCTCTCTCTCCCTTTCTGAACAATAGCAGTCAATGTCACACCAAGGAGAAAATAGTCTGGACAATTAGTCGCTGGCCGTCACGCCGTCATACATCTCATCGCTGGGTAACATCTGGGCAGAATATTTTTCCCCACACCAAGATGGTATATCCTTTTAATTTGGTATGTGATGGAAGATTATATAAACTATAAAGCCATTAATTTGGTATGTGATGGAAGAGAATATAAATTATAAAGCCATTTTATATACAAAAATGAAAATTTTTATTCAAATAATATGATAAAAATAAGCAAAGAAATATAAATTTTATTTTATTTCATAAATTTGAGTCATCTGTTTGATAGTACTGTAGGAAGAATAGGGAATTAAAAGGAAAGTGTTATGTTAAATAAATAAATAAATTACTTAAATTTGAATTAAATACAAATACAAATAAATAAACAGAAAATATATAAAGTAGCCTAATGCTCAACAATTTGTATTTCTAGTGACGATCCATGAGATAAAGTGGAAAATTTTGATATAAAAAATTATTAAAGTTTGATGAATTAAGTAAATAATTGTTATCTCTTAAAGTACTAAATATTAAGATATTACAGCATGCAATGCAATGTGAATAATAAAAATTGATAAATTTATTGTATATGTATTACTCAGAAATTCATTATCCCGTAGTTATCACAATTATATGTTCATCAAATAGTTGGGAGCATAATCATGCTTATTGATGCGCTACTTTTTATCGGATGACACAGCTCTCGAGGCATAATATGAATCTTAAGATAATTTATTTAAGAAACATTCAAACTTCAATCAAGAGTCATCTTGAGCTCTGATTTTGGTAAACTTATAGTCAAACTGATCGGCTCGATGAGACGGACCCAATGATATAAAAACAAGTCTAATTCAAGTCAAATCAAACACATATCAATTCATTAAACCGCTCTGAGAAGATTTCGTAACACATTCGGGAGGTCAAATGGATGCCGATGCTAACAAGCCCATGGTAGAATCGAGTGTCTCGACAAGACGAATCCAACGAGCCCAATATCACTAAATTATGTCATCGTTAAGGCACTCAAATGTCCATCAAATGTCGTTTGATCGAATGAAACTGATTGGACAGTCTAATCAAAATAATTCATATTTCTACATTAATTGCACCCAGAACACTATAAATAAAGCCCCACCTCTCTCATGCGGGGAGTTTAAACCTAGAGAGATTCTGAGGACTTGAAGAGGAGTTGTAGCTCAGCATCACCGCTGACCGCCGTCGATCACCACCGATCTGCGGCGACCACCGCCGACCGTTATCGGTCACCACTTACTTCTGTCAGCCACCATCGACCACCGCGACCATCGTTGCCTACTGTCGTTCATCATTGATCACCACCATTCATCTTCAATCACCACAAACCAGACGTCATTAATCGACGCTGTAATCTGAAAAATATAATTATCATTTCCCATTGTGGGACAAGAGAATATCTAATCATCAATCATAATGAATTTTTGCAATAGGGCCAGACCCGTGGGTTTTCCCTTTGCCAGTTTTCCACGTAAAAACTTCTTGTGTCATCCCTGTTTTTCTTATTTCATCTGAGTATGTGCTGAATTCTCGTGCAACACTACAATAATCCACTACTCTATCGCCGCAAATTTTTTGGCACGCATCACTTATAATCATGTCAAGTAAAAATATAAAAAATAAATCTGAAAAAAAAAATAACAAACATGGATGATAAATACTAAAATTAGAAGAATCAACTAATGTATTGAATTTCGTGCATAAATAAACCAAGATAAAGTGACTAATAAAAGGGTTCAACGGCTTGCGCATGATAATATAATTAAACACAACTGCAAGATTGAGAAGCTTACATGATAGAAATTTAATACGAGCAATATGGATAACTCCCCTCATAAATATGGTGTATTTATCCCTTAATAAATTAAAGTTTTTTTTAGATAAATAATTTAGATAATTCTAAATTTATTGAAGATTCAATTAAAGATATTTAGTAGACCCGATCCGACAATAAAACAGTAAATAAATAAATAAATAAATAATAACTTACCATTATTATTCACTTGATTGCAGAAGAAATATGTTGAGGGAAGTTAATAGCTCTCGAGTCTTGATTAAGGGTGAAAAGAGGGAGGTGAGGGTTGTTTGGCCAACGGTAGCTACCGAGCAAGGGAGGAAGAGAGAAGGAGCTCGGTGAGTTGTGATGTTATAACCTCGATCTCGCTCGCCTTAAATCTTATGTCAAAGGAGATGACGACAAGCAGGAGGATCAAGTGAGAAATCTCACACGATAGAAAAGAAGAATCGAGTGATCAACGTGATTGAGGAAGGAAATGTGGTTTTGATAAGGTGAGATCGCAAAATTTTATGATTGGTGAGAGACGGAGGCGACAATCATGATGGGAGAGTCCGACTCAATTGGTCTACCTGAAACAAAGGTTGGTTTGGTTTATTACAATCGAAAAGTTAATAGGCAACACACTTCATAAAAATTTCAGGAAGCATTAATTAAGATAAGATGTTATCATAAAAATATTATAACACTCAAGTTAATAGAAAATAATATAAATAGAAAAAATATTTTTGGGGATATGTGAGTAATAAGAATATTACTTCCCTAGCTCTAACCCTTCTTTTCAAACTTTTTTATTAGGTGCGTTGATTCGTGGATAAATCAAGATCCAACAAAATGTACTGGTCATTTGTTTCAACAAAATATTAAAATCAGGTGAATTTTATTTGATTTATTTGTGATGGTGTATTGTGTCGTCATTCTCGCCACCTCATAGTAATACAAATGATAGAGAGTATAGTACGAGTAAATTGATCGAAATTTGAAAGGGATTTTTACAGACCAACTAACTAAACCATTAAATGTAACATTGTAACAACATTTTTTATTACAATCGCCATCATTTACCCAGTATGGAGTGAAAGTTTTTAGTGGTTAAAATAATATATTTAAAGTTTGATTGATTAAAATATTATAGTCAATATTTTGGATGATTGATATGTAAACACCCCAATTTGAAAACATAGTTTACAATCCCATTTCAAGTTAAGGGTGGGTTTGGGGTGGCACTGTGGTATCTCGCTTTCAGTTTTTACGTTTGTACAAAATGTATTTTGTACTGCGTTTTAATTGCAGTTAAAAACAATGTTTTTACATGAAGCTGATAACTTGTTATGACTGCTTGAAAATGCTAGATCTAGCTTTTCAAAAAAAAAGTTGTAATAACCACCGTAGTTTTTTGAAAAATCATTTTTTCCTTCATAACTGCTTCTTCAAACAACTGCAGCTGCCCCAAACAAACAATAAATTTGAGTCTAAGTTCTAGCTAAGTCGAGCAAACTAATATCAAAAAAATAAATTAAAATTTCTATTCAAATAAAGCTTCTTATTTTTCATCTTCAACAGCGTTACAAATCAAAAAGAGTTTGTATCAAATTTTAATGTCACAAGTGTAGGATGTCCGCTCGAGAACTATGAAACATTGTTTGATATACACATGGATTCTTGTAGTGTGAGATATCCACTCCATAGCCTTCAGTGCGTGTAGAAGGGCACGCTATCGAGATCATTCCGACGACTTTGGTTGTCACTTAGATGAAGATCAATCGACATTTTATCTATTAGACGGTTCAATCGGACCAACAGATCTCATTTACCGCATCACATATAAAATTAATTTAAATTGGCTCGTTTGTCAATAAATTTGTGCAGATACCATGATGGATGTAAATTTTATCTGAACAGAATATTCATTTTGCAATGATTTTGGTGCACGAAGCATCACTGAAAAAAAAAAATACCATTAACCCCTCACGCTCGCCTCTCGCCTCTCGCCGTACACGCGATCTAGGTCACGCCGACCCCTCTCCCTCTCTCGACGCCGTCTACCCTGCTCGCCGGCGAGCCCGCCGTCTGCCGATTCTACCTGTCGGATCCCTCTTTGCATGAGGGCCTAGCCGACCGCACGCGTGCGTCGCCCCTTGCCGTTGGCGGCTTTTTTCCTTAGCTGGTGGCCTCCCCTCTTCCGCTGGAATATCTTCCCACAGGGCCGTTTCTACTGGATGTCCTAAGGGTCTTGCGGTTCAGCGCCGAGCGCCCCTCTCGTGCGCGAATTTTCTTTCCTGCTTGCGAGCGATCGCGGCCGCACGAGGACTTTTTCGTCTGTCCTCGCCCTAAATCTTCATAGACCATCGTTCTCCTTGTGCCGAGCAGTTCACGTTCTTCCGTCGCGATTTCCATCATCGAGCGATTTCCAGCAGCTTCGTAGGGGTCAATCTCACACAGATCAGCTTTTTTTCTCCCTCCCAAGCTCCACTGTAAGATCTCAGCCTCGACCTGCAACTAAATCACGATTCTTTTCAGGATTTAACTCTCACAGATTTTATTAAAAATTCGAATACACGGATTTATTAATAATTCTTCTCGTTGTTCATCCTACTCGTAGACCGAGATCCCTAGAAAATTTTTGGAACAATTCTAATTCTTCTCCTGGTTACTGTTTTGCCTGCTATCTAGCGAGAGTTGGATAACCAGAGCCATGCCAGACGTTCAAACCCTCGTCAATGACTTCATCCTTAAACTAAAACGGCGGTAACGTTTCCACTCTCTCTCTCTCTCTTATCTCTTAACATCTTAGGTTTATGTTATTGTCCTGCAATTCCAACAGGAAGATCGAAGGGTCGCATGAGAGTGCGAGGCAGACCGCCGAGCTGCTGCGAAGTGTGGTATCCCATCAGCGGTTGCCATACACTAACCAGGCAACCGTGCTCTTAGATGCTGTAAGAACAGTTGGAGAGCAGCTGATTGCTGCAAACTCTGTAGGTAGGTTATTTTATGTTTTTGGCCGAACCTTGGGTACCATATAAGGGAGCTGAAGAAGTATTTTATCCATGCAAACATAAAAGCAATTATAAGTTAATGTGGTGAGTTGCTTTTAGAAAATAGGTTTTGCAGTTTTATTTGATATGATATTAATAGTTAACATTCAATTAGAAGATGTAATAGGTTTAAGACAAGAAGTTAAAAGCTTCACTGAAAGTGTAAAATCGAGAAGGCTATATTTACTTAGGGTCCGTTTGGAGTGTGTGGTGTGGGCCAATTTTGTCTGTTTGAGTAAACCGAGTTTTGATAGCTTTTTCAAAAAACTGCCGCTGAACTCTGTGTTTTCGGTTTTGGCTAGATGCGGTGAAAGCTTTCTACCTGCTGTCCAACCTTTTCATAAAAAAAAAAAAAAAAAAAAAAAAAAAAAAAAAAAAGTAATAGCCACATTAGCATTTTGAGGATCAGCTTATCTTTTAGCATCTTCTCAGCTGATTTTTAATAAGCTGCAGTTGCCCCAATCAATCCTTAATGTGGTGAGTTGCTTTTAGAAAATTGTTTTTGTGGCACAATCTAAACTATATTTTTGTGATTGATCCCTGATTTATCCCTGCAAACACTTACTCTCTAAAAATACTTTTGATGACTTCTGATCTTGTATAAGCTGTAGCCTGGGTGATAAGTGACAGTTGAGAAGGCTGGTACTGCATTTGAATGTTTTAATGACATTTTCATGAATGTGGATAACAGAGCTCGCTGTTGGTAACATTGTAAGACGTGTACTGCACATTATCAGGGAGGAAGACTTAACCTCTACAGCAACTGCAATGGAGGGGTTGAGCTTATCTGCTAACAGTGATGACGATGAAAAATTTGACCGTGAAGAACACCCAGTTTTGTCTGCTGCCGCTCTAGCTGCTGCTGCAAGAAGCACCCTTCGAGCACCCTCATTGCAGACTCTTCTTGAAGGCATACCTGAGTCTGCTTCAGCTCCTCACCTTTCATCATCTGGAGGCGACTCTGAAGGAAAGAGTAAATGTATGTCATTTTTTGTAGAAGTTTGAGCCTACTTGTTTCATAGATGATATCATCGGTATCTGACAATATAATATTTGAATAATTTAGCTATAGAAGTTTAATTTGGCAGAGCAGATTTGAATTTAGTTGATTATGTTATAAGTTTATTTAGATGTATATATAGATTTTTTAATTTTGCATTGTATTTTATTTTTTTATCAGCTGAAAGAAGTTCAAGAAGCAAGAAGTTGAAACATGATGTCATTGAGGCCATCAATGAATTGATTCAAGATATTGAAACTTGTCATGAACAAATTTCTGAACAAGCAGTGGGACTCATTCACCAAAAGTAATTTCTCAATGTCTTGTCTATGTATTATTTTTAGATTATTCTTTTGTTGATTTTGTGTACCTCATCATCCTGAAATCTATTGCTCATCATCAGGGTTTATTATTGATTTCCATGTTTTTGTATTAATAATGATTTTCTTTGCATTGATTTTTGATGTGAGGTCTGAGATTTATAATTATATTTAGTTCAAGGTTCATGACATGATAACAACTTTGTTTCACAAGTGGCCTTTCATTTTTAGTTGATTTAAAATGCAGGATATAGGAATTATATTGGGTTGCTTTAGGTTTGAAACTAATGTACTTTTGATTTTTTTAATAGCTTCTTAAACCTTAGCAGTATATAATTTGCATTATTTTATTAGATTTGAGCAACTTTGGCTCATGTATTTTCTTTTGTTTCGTAGCGAGGTGATATTAACCTTGGGCCGTTCAAGAACAGTCAAAGAGTTTCTCCTTGCAGCAAATGAGAAGAAACGATCTTTTCGAGTATTCATTGCAGAGGGTGCACCAAGGTCTGTTTGTGTTTTTTTGACTTCATCTTAAAATTTCGGGCTGCAGCTTCCCTATTCATTCCCTTCTACATATGTAGTGCGATATTTGTTTGCATAGTCCCTTTTTTTTTTTTCAGCGTCCTCTTGTAATGTGCAGCTTTGGTCTATAACCAGGTATCTGGGACATGTTCTTGCAAAGGAGCTGGTTGCAAAAGGTCTGCAAACTACTGTGATCACTGATTCTGCTGTTTTTGCCATGATCTCTCGGGTAAACATGGTAAGCTAATGATTACTCGGCGTTGACGATGTTGATTTGAATTATTTCAAAGTTTTATGTTATTTTATGTTTCAAAGGTGATAGTTGGTGCTCATGCAATAATGGCAAATGGTGGTGTAATAGCACCTGTTGGAATAAACATGGTTGCCCTTGCCGCTCAAAGGCATGCTGTCCCTTTTGTGGTGGTTGCTGGAAGTCACAAGGTTCCTTGTCCACTCACTTTACTAATTATGTTTTTATTTCAGATCATTTTTAATGAATTTCTTTTTATTATTTGCAATTAAATTGTATATTTGTACTGTGGACCTTTATCTTTATTCTGTAGATGAGATTTAATCATTTGGTACTCCAATTCTTACCTGCTTTCTTTGCCCATGCATATTTAGGTTCATTATGTTTTTTATTATGTGGCATAAATTAGTGATTTGTTTTCCATTTATATAAAGCTTGACTGTTTTCTCCCGGTTGGATTACTCCAGTCGTGTATGTAAGGCTGGTTAACTTAGTATATAAAGTTTGTTAAGGTGAATATGGTTTCTCATTGAGCGTTTGCTATTATAGTTATTGGTGAAGATATTATAAATGTGGTTAATATCAGTGCTGTTTCAAGTTGGGTTTAAAGAAAACTTGAAAATATTAATTTTGGGGGAAAATTAATGGACTATTGTAATGTATGTGCCTGATGAAGAAGGTGATTATAAGTGATAGCTTAAATGGAGATGTAGGTTTGATAGGAGCTAGTAGAAGTTCCTTGTCCTCTATGGAATAGGAGAGTAAACTGTGTTTAGTGACTACATTTTATTTTGCATTTATTTATATCTTAACGATTGAATACATAGCCTAAGATTTGAGGAAGAGTAGTTATTACTATGATTCGTGGAACTTCAAAATCACAGATATTATTTTACTAGTTTGAGTGCAGTCTGCTTTTTGTTTAAAGTCAAATTATTGGAATGCTCGTTTATTTTTTTTCCTACGTAAAAGAAACATTTTGGTTTATCCTGCTATATTTAAAGAAAATGGAAGTAGCAAATCATTATAATATATATATATATTTTTGACGCATTTTATTAAATTGAAATTTGGATATTCTATTTTAAAGTCATTTAGTTGCACAGGGGCAGAGCCATAAATGTTTTTTATTGGATTTACTAATTGACAATTGCAAAAAAACTCCTAACACTTTTCATGTGGACTTAAGACTGGCATTGGCGGTTTAGAAAAGCAATTTGTCTGGTTTATAATTTAAATAAAAGATAAATTTGTGCTGATAAAAGAATACAAAAAGATATTTACCTATATAACTTGAGCAGAGCTTTGTTTCATGTTCAAATCAAACTTCATTTGGCACAAGTCGAGAGTTCAAATAGTAGTTTTTTTCATCTAACTGTTTTATAACTTTAATATATTTTTATATATTCATTCACGTTAGTGTGTGTGTGCGTGTCTGTATCTAAATTTTGTGTTCACAAAATATTTTGGATAGCCAAATTTTACTTAAAGGACCATACTCACCTTTTTGGACCCTAGGATGTCACTTGACTTTTATCTACATTCAACGCAGAGGAATGAGGATGGCATGAGCCTTCTGTCTTTTATTACCTGGCTTTGCCTTTTCCCTCCGTGCATAAGTACAATAAAAGAAAAGAAAACAAGAAAAGGGCTTTTAGTAGGTGCCAAATCCTCTGGTGGGCTTCTCCTCCTTCCCAAGATATTATAAAATAAATAAATTAAGTACACTTAGTACCCCGACTATGGCTCTGCATGTTGGTTGCGCGAGACTCACAGCCATTATGATTACAAAATTGTATGCAATTAAGTAATTATTATGAGAATTGGAGGCGACCGAATTATGTAAGACTTATTGCCTCAAAGGTCTTAGACCAACTATAAAGATGTCATTTAGCAAAGGTATTTGCGTTAAAAAAAAATGTCATATTAGAAGGAACAAATCCAAGCAATACAAAAGGTGAAGGTATAATTGCATCAAATAAAAAATAAATTGTGTTTATCACAAGGCTGTAGTCTTTGGCATTCTTTCTTTTTTTTAAAGAGATGTGTAGTTAATGCCTGTCGGGTGCTTGGATTGTGTATGTGTATTGAACACGAGTTTGGCTGTTGTGGGCATGGATGTGAGCTTTATATATATATATATATGAAGAATAGGTGATGTTTTGGACTCCATTTAGGTTTGTTTAAAAAATAAGAAAAGCTTTGATTGTTTGGAGGTGCTATTGAGGTGGAGAACTTGAGATCACGTTCAATTAGCATGCTTTGACCGATAGAGTTTTGTGCTGCTATTGAGTTAAATCTATACTAATTCTAGCAACCAACCTGGAATTGGAGTCTATAAGTAGGTGTTCTGATCTATATAGTCTAGACATTTTTTTGGGTTTAATAATTATCTCTTTCTAACCTCAATCTTGTGGGTGCAATTTAAATATGCGATTTCTTTGGGTGCAATGTAGGTATGGGGAAGTTTTTCTCCATCTAGTATATAAGGCTTGATTTTTTCACTTAGATAATTTTATTTATTGTTAATTTCTATTCTATGATTTGATCTTTGATAGTTAAAATTTTTTTCTTGTGGTCAAAGGTGATACATTAAAAATATATATATGTAGAATTTAAGATGTTCAATTGTTGACTTTATTTGTTTCTGAATCGATGATGAAATTCTTAGATATTAATGATCATTTAAATATCAATCAGGATTAAACTCGACTATCATTTTTTTCATTTAAAAAAGGAGAGTTGTTTGATTAATTGGTAACATGTAATTCATGAATTCTCTTTTTTTTTTTTCACCAAAGCATGCCAGCGTATCATATTCTTTTTTTAGAAAATGCTGACATTGAGTTGTTCCATATCAAATTGGTATTAAAGCTTTAGGTTATGTTATAATTTCACTTACAAGTGGGTCTATTTATCTGGACAAATTTCTTAGGTCTTGAATGTGCTGAAATTTTAAGAATTATTACAAAATTAATTGGCTGAATTTTTGAACTAAGAAAATTAAATATGAGATGACATTTGTTTTGCTAAAAGAAGAATTCATAATTCAGAGGCCTGTCAAATTCTATCATAATGAACTAATATTTTGAATATTAATTCTATTAGGAGATAGAGGAATTAGCTTGATAGAAAATTCATGGTTTTTAACAATGACGCATATGTAAATCATAAATGACAAAATTTTGACATGGATAATGACAAGCAACCAAAAAGTTAATGATGAAAAAAGAAATAAAATTAAAAGATGAAAAAAATTAAAGATGAAGCGTCTACTTTTGATTGTAAAATTAATACTGAAATTCTGGTTGTGAGATATAGATAATTTTTTTGAATGATTGATTGTTTCATGAATGGCAAGTGTGATTTGCGAAAATAAAATTAACTACTTTGGCTAAAATTTGTTTGACAATTATGGAGCGATAAAGAAACATTAGGAAGGGAATCTACTGTAACTTTGGTTGAGATGAAAGAACTTGTGAAGGAAAAAATATTTTCTTTTTTCGTATCATAATTGATTTCTTAGTGAATTTAACCTTTTGCCAAAACAAAGCACTAAGACTATGATTGAATATATGAATAAACTTGAAGAATTACTATTGCATTATGAGATTATTGGAATTTTTAACATGCACCCTATCGGGGTGTTTGGTAGCTTCCTTTTAATAGGATTTACACGGGATTTAATGTAAATCCAACCAAACATGAAAAATAGGGTAACCGGATCAGGCGCTCCGCTAAATCCAATTTTCTCTCCATTCCATCTTTTTATCGACTTACATCCGGATTTACTAAATTCGATTGTTAGGTGGATTTAACGGATTTAGCCTAGGAAGAAAACATATCAAACAGATTTATGCCAAACACGTCAAACAAATCTAAATTTCAAATTTAACATCATCTAAATTTTATAAATTCGGATTTATAGGATTTATTAAGTTCTATTTAACTCGAGTCTTGGTTGCAGCCAAACACTCCCTATAAGTTTTGATTTGATTTGAGCCCAGACATCATGAGAGATGATAACTCACACACTCCACTTGAGCATAATTTTAAACTTGATTAGAATTTGAAGAAGTGTGAAAATTTTCTATTTAAGTGGGCTAATATATATTTTAGAGGGGAATGTATCTTGTTGTTTAAGTAATCAAGTTTGGCATGCTGCACCTAATGTATCTTGTTGTTTAACTAATCAAGTTTGGCATGCTGCACCTACTCCATCGAAGGATAGTAACACTATAGTTAATAAAATACTGAAGGGAAACATATTACATCTGCATGTGGGTCCAAGGCTTCACTCATATATAATAAAGGATTCTGATGATGATCATGATTTTGAGGAAAAGATTGATGATTCAAAAGATGTTTCAATTCATAATTTTAATGTTATGATTTTATTGTAGTCACTCTTAAGGTTAAATTTGATTGAAAGAAATCTGTAATTTTTTAAACCTATTTCAAACTGGGAGAAAATTTTCACTAAGTTGTGTTTTTAACTAAGGGCTCCTGTTTAACTTGTTTAGCACTCAGTTTTCAACTGGTTTGTTAATTAAACACCAGAACACGAGCATAATAGTTTGGCTCAGTTCATTAAAGATTGAACAAAAATAAAGCTCCACTCTTTTGTGTTCGGCCTGATGAAAAGCTTGTTAAGGTATATATTATAAAATATTAAATATCTATATATTTTTTGGCAAAACAAATTTGTAAATTGACTGTTGTTTTTGAGGGGCTTTAACAGCTTGATATTTGTGAAACTTAATTTCATTTATATATATCTATTTATATTTTTTTCCTTCTTGTGTTTTTAACTTTGTCTCAACATTTTTCTTTCATTTTTGCTTTGTGGGCATAAAGACACAAGTATATGTATTTTGATGTGGATGCATTTTATTTTCCCAATCTCTTCTGCAGCTATGCCCCTTGTATCCACACAATCCAGAGGTTTTACTAAATGATTTTAAAAGCCCATCCGGTTTGTTGGACTTTGGAGAGTTCTCAGATTGTTTGGATTTTATCACTTCTGGAGGTTCTCAATGTCTTGATGTTATAAATCCTGCTTTTGATTTCATTCCTTCAAAGCTTGTGAGCCTTTTCATCACCGATACGTAAGTTCTCTCTTTTTCTCGATGCCCTTTATTTTTGCAATCTTCTGACTGCGTTGAATTTCTTGTGTTTTTTATTATAATTTCACATAATTGCAATGGAATATGTAGAATGGTAGCATCTTATGTCCTAATGCCTTGCTGAGCGCAGTAATATGGCTTTCTTGTTCTTTGTTGCGCTAGAATGTCCAAGAGTTTAAATGCTAAAATCTGATTTTGATTATGCATGGCATTCCGAGTTCTTCATTATTATGAATTAAGAATATAAGAAATAATTTTAGGTTTAAAATATGTAAATGATAATTAGTCACAATGTATGATTCATAGGCTTCACACAATTTTGAGGGGCTTGTGACCTTGCGCTTTTCTTTCTCTAGGATGTTGTAGCCCGCACAAGTTTGCTCTAAGAACTTCTGACTTCGTACACCCTTGAACCAGTCTATAAATTAAGAACAAAATATAATCTGTGCTAAATATTTCTAAACGGCTTGTACATTAATAATAAAACATCTTATTTATCTTACACACAAGCAATGACAAACAAGTGTATGTATGACATAGGTTTCACGCAGCACTGTAAGACTTGTATTGAGTGATGATAAAGTCTATTCTTGCAGCATGTAGCAGATTCATATTATGTTGAGAAACTTATATATGTACGTATGTATATGGGCGAATTTTGAGTAGTTTTATATGATGACTTGTTTGCTCCATTTTTCAGGGGCGGGCACAGCCCTTCATACATGTACCGGCTAATTGCAGACTACTACTCTGCAGATGATTTTGTTGTGCAGCGACGGCCAACATCTGAGGTACGAAATTGATCTTTTTTTTTTTCTTTTTTTTTTTTGGAGAGTAATATGGTTTTGTTTCAGAAATATATGGTCTTGATGTTTTCTAGTGGCTGGATCTTTTTTTTTTTTTTCAATCAAATATCAATTTTGGTGGCAACATGAATATGTAAGTGGTGGCCTATATTGGTAATTTGAGATTTGGGCTTTGAGAACCAGTTTTCTGGAATCTTCCACTGTAATATGTAATATGTTGATTTCCTTTTTATATAACTTCTATTTGGTAGTTGTTGTTAAGCTTATATTTGCACCTATATTATTGATATCGGTGTTTAATTATCTTGTTTGGATATTGTTATGCACTCATGCTCATATTTATTGATGTGTTTTTTTTTTTTTTTTGGTCCAAGTATTTTATTACAAATTTGATAAAAAATAGTTGTGCCCCCATGCAAGAACAATGATGTGGAACTAATCTTAATTTAGTCTTTCGGCCATATAAAATTCATCTAAATCTAATCCTTGAGAGATAATTTAGATCAATTTTATATAATCCATGGATTAAAAAATAGGGAAACATAATACTGCCATCTTAATTGTAGATTGTGAGTCGTTAGGAAACAAAAAATCGCTTTAAAAAAATATACAAAAGTTCACATTATGTTTGATTGTTACTTGTACATTTATAGTTGCAAAAGAACTAATTATGCAGCTCTTACATTTTTTGGTTTCACTTGCAAGCAAGCATTACTTTTGCAAATTTCTCACTGATTTTATCAGAAACTAAAAAAGGCTTGTTTAATTAATGTTTGATAAATTAATAATTATGCGCATATGTATAAATGCACGTGAACATATATTAGGCTTTATTGGCAAACAATCATAGCTTTCCTTATACTTAAGAGCCATTCACTTCTTACAATTTTACATATCAACACCTCAAATTCAAATTTTCAATATCTTAGACCTTTACCATGAATATTAAAATTGTGATATTTTTGACTCCAATGTGAAACTCAAAATTAAAATTTTACATATCACCACAACAAACTCAAATTTTATATATCCAACACCTTTTGAAATTGTGATATTTTTGATATGATATGAAAGATTTGGGTGGCAGAAATATAAAAAATAAAATTTAGTTTTTTAACATGTGAACATATAATAATTGGGTGGTCTCTGTGCATACACATAAACTAAAATACAAACTAAGCCGTCTATTCTAAGACAACAATTAAGCTAATCAAATTAATCAATAAAAATAAATGATCATAATGGATATAATGATGTAAGATTAGCAACAAATTATAAAATATTGAACTTGAGAAAGTTATAATCTTTAAAACATAAACCTCATTTAGTCATTAAACCACCTATTTTTTTAGCAAATTGAATGCCAACAAACATTTGAAGCACCGATCTCATATCTTATTTTAAGCAAGCAACTATAAAATAATCGTTTATCTTATCTCAAATCTTATCATGTAAAATCAGGAAGGAAAGTGGGTGTCAATGAAAATTTTTAAAACAATTAGAAGATTAATATAAATAAGTTGCTGCTTTTCACAATTTCAAATTACAACTTCTCAACATTATCACACTTGATTTAAACGTTTATGATGTATGACAAGATGACGGGCAAGGAAAAAGCAGCTCAAGTAGCCCTTTTTTTTTTTGGGAAGATTTATATACATACCACTCATTTCTTATGTATTTACATATGTAACACTGAAATTTTAATTTTTACATGCATACCACCTAACCAATAGATGAGAAGTATTTCACTTCCTAAAACAAGAAAGGTGGTATTTTTGATGTGATATAAACAATTTGGCTGGTATAAATGTAGAAACTAAAGTTTTTTTGGTTATACATGTAAATGCATAGGAATTGAGTGGTATGCATGTAAATGCCCCTTTTTTTATGCTTGTGATTAAGTAATAACATAAGCTTAAAAATAAAGCGTTTAATAATAAAAATATAATGCTATCTCAATCAAAATCTAAAGAAAATTGTTTTCAGGCTTTAAATACATCAATTGGCGTACAGCCTAAGCCCTCCAAAAGAATTTCTTAAACATCATTACTAGTGATTTGCAAACATCTCACTGCATTACAAATCAAAATCTTCAAAAGGTGTAAAAAAAGAAGGAAAACAAAACTTCTTGATTTATCAGTCCTAATAGTTGAAAAGCAAAATAATAAATAATTTTTTTGAAATAAAATATTCATCAATGACTGATTCATATAACAAACCAAAAGTTTGCGCCCTCTGAAGGAAAAGCTAAGTGAAAAATCCTCCTCGAACAGATGACTGACATCTCTAGCCTACAAGAAAAATCTCCTGCGGCTTGTGTCCATATCCGCCTAACATTTTCACAAAAAAAGCGAAGGGGTTGCAAGATTAAAATCACAGAAAATTAAAAAAAAATTACAAAAAACAACAATAACAATAATAATAATAAAGGTAGAGTGAAGTTTTAGTGTGCACACCTTATGGAGCCATTCATATTCTCCACCCTTGGAATCAAACGTTCCATGTTGCAGGGTGACTAATTTAAGTGTGAAGCGAGGACCACATTCCTGCACATACCAAAAGATACTTATAATCATTACAATAAAAGCCCAATAAATTGATTATTTTCTTAATACAGAAGACTTTCCAGAATTTTGGTTTCAAGGGCATTCGGTGCAATAAAGCAAAGGGTATAATGGAAAAGCATTGCCACGTAGGCACGACAGATGCGTGAGAGAGAGAGAGAGAGAGAGAGAGAGAGAGAGAGAGAGAGAGATAACGTTAAAAGTACATAAAAGAAGAAAGATGTAAACTTCTGAATGTCTATAAATTTACAATTTTCCGAAAAGAAATTTCAAATATAAACTCTATTGGTTATCATAATTGCTCACAATGTTCATACGATGCAATGAATGTCAAAACATCAAGGCCAGCAGACCACGACTCAAAATTGTGGATGTCAGCATTTGCATCAAAATGAGGGATAAGTATTAAGGATTTACATACATATCCTTAATTCCAATGCATTTACATATCTAACATCTAAACGTCAATTTTTACATACATACCATACCATCTTCCCCATACATGAAAAGGCGCATTACATTTTTTAAAACTTAAAATAGTGATAGTTTTTTTTTTTATGAAAGATATGAGTGGCATAAATGAAAAAATAAAGTTTAGTGTTAGATATTTCAGAACATTTCTTGCCTTTCCCAGACTCGCTGATGATTCAAGCCCTCCCACATCAAATCCGTTCGAAAGAGATAGGGCCGATGGCTTGCATGCTGGATGAAGGTAGGTGAGGAAGAATGATGCATTGGATATCTCCGATAAAATACGTGAAAAGAAAATTCATGGCAAAGGTAACAAGATTGCAAGGGATAATGCTGTAAGAATTTGATGGTGGTGCTCTGAAGGTGTTGAAGGGCGAATCTCTCATCATACAGTGTCTTGACTTTTCCATCTCTCAAAATATTCGAAATGTAAACTAATGGAGAAGTTTGACAGTTCTCATCTTAAAAAAAAAATAAACTATATTCTTGCAAGAGTTTTCTCGACTTCAAATTTTAGTATTGCATACATTGGTACTAAACAAAGTTTTTTTCTTTTTAGTAGACAATGGAATTATGAAATGATGCTTAACATGGAAAAATATGACAAAAGAAACACCAAGAAAATATACTTGCTTCAGTGTCCCCAATTTCTTATCTTAGCGCCCAATTTTTTATTAAAGAAAAAATGGAGCTTTGACTTAGTATTTAGGCAGATACATTGTCCTTTCATTGGTAAGACTGATATTGTTCAATCGTTCGTTATATAGAAATTGAAGCCTGTTTATTCTATCTCTCATAGTATTTCATGGTCTGGTGTTGGGAGTTTAAGGAGTATTTCGGCGGGCTTAAAAAAAAAATGGCCATTAATGTATATGATGATATAACTAGATAGAATGAAAGTTAGCTACTTGAGATCATAGATCCTCATAATATTCGAAGGTAATCAATACAGAGTTAAAAGTGTCAAGTAGCCAAGAACTAATGACTATAATAGGGGAAAATGTACCTGAATAAGAAGTTGAAAAAGCAGGATGAAATTGATGACATGGAATCTAACTGACTTCATTAAGAAAAAAGGATGTTTTAAGTGGTACCTGAAGGCGTGCAATGACTCTCCCTTGAGTGCTGATCTTATTTTGGGCACTCTGAGCCTTTTTATCCTTTGGATCATCCTTTTTCTCCTTGGTTTCAAAGATATATCTAAGTAAAAAAATTAAATTTATGAAATCCCTATTTCAAAGGCTGCAATTCTGAAAAGAATAAAAGAAAAATATAAACTTTCAGCATTCTTCTTTAATATCAACACTAATACTATCGTGTTGTAGGATAGTAATGATTAGAGAGAAAATTAACTACAGTTCTCAATGAATTAAATGAAATACAGCAAAGAGATAAAGCAAACCAGAGTCTCAAAAATTACAAATAAATCTAAGCCATTACTTCTTCACTTGATAGTTAATCGAATAAACAGCATGGCATTAAATAAAAACTTCAAAAGATTCGCTGGTACTGATATGGTGGCAGCAGTCTTTTTTATATTCTTGCTAATAGGGCATAAACCAAAATGACAGAGAATAGAATGGGAAAACCTTTTTTTTTAACTAATCACCATATATTTGCATTATCATCAAAGGTCCTTTGCATCAAACATTTTCATAATTACTTAAAATAGCTTTGTAACTTCCTCATTTACCATATGCTACAATTCAACATCACCACAAAAATTCAGTTAGTCAGAATTCCTCTCGTACCAAACCAGCAGATAAGGCGCTTTCTAATATTTTTATGGAATATTTACATACATGCCACTCAGTTCTTATGTATATACAGATCTAACACCTAAACTTCAATTTTTTACATAGATAATTGCCTATACATGAAAATGTGTATTGCACTTTTTAGAAGTCAAAACGATGGTAATTTTGATGTGATAGGAAAGATTTGGGTGGTTTAAATGTACAAAACAAAGTTTAGATGCTAGATATGTAAACAGATTGAAATTGGTTGGTATGTATGTAAATGCCCCCTTCTTATATAAAGCTTTGAGGATTTTTTTCTTACGACAAAAAAATTTTCTTAGCAGAGGCAACATCGTTTTAATTCTTATCAATTTTGCTCAAGCTCACATTAAGTTTGCCCGAGAATAATTGTACTTTAGTCAAGTTTGGCAATTTTTAACCGAGCATGATTCCATTTGAGTTCAATAGGCAATTTTTAAAAATAATTTTTTTTTAAAATTTAATATTAAAATAGATAAACTAAAATAAAATTTGGGAAATGAGCAAAGTCGCCTGCAAGCCGGCAACTTTGCCACGTGGCTAATAATTTTTTAGGAGGGAAGGAGGCCGGTTGACCGGTTCCAGCAGGTGGTTCGACAAACACAGAGGGAGAGAGCCGGTTGCATTGGCTGCCGTCCCGTGAGAGTGGAGGGTCAAGGTTGCCAGAGAAGGAGAGATGTTTTTGCGTGAGAGAGAAAACCAGAGAAGGTTTTCACATGAATGGGGAGGCAGGAGATAGTTGTGGTTTGTGTGTGGAGAAAAGAAAAGAGGATTCTGCATGCGTGGTTAAAAATTGGCAAACCATATATCCAAATCATTGTTCGGGCTTTCTCTCCACGCATATTGTACAACTCTAGCAGCCTCGACCATATATTAGTTGTGGTTCCTCAACAAATTAAATTGGGCCCATCCAACTCTGATTTAAGTTTTGGGCTAACCACACATGTTTAGTCCAAGCTTAAGTAATCGAGCATCGGAAAAGTGCTTTAATAACCGCGGAATTAGGGAAACCTAGACCCCTACCCCCATGCCAAATCATCTCGCAAAACTCCGAAGATAGAATAAACAGATTGCATAATATGCTCATGAGTGTCTTTCAAAGCTCACAATGATTTAAAATAATTACAATTAATAATATGAGATATTGATAGCAGCACCTATAGCATAAGAGACGTCAAGGTAAAAAAAATAAAAAAAAAAAACCTGAAACTGTTATTATACTTCTTCAAATAGCAGTACTAATATTAATTTCTTCTTTAATATTACCACCACATATTAGCAACACATTGATTTGCTAAAAAAAAGGACGCAATGTGAAAGTAATGTATCGAATTTGGAATTTTTCAGTTGTTTGGTTTAGAGTGAAGTAAATGCAAGATATTAAATTTTCTTTTCTGGTTTGAAGAAAAAAATCGATGTAAAATAGTCCACATCAACAGTGATGATGACCAACCATATCAGGCGGTCAATAGTGGCGGCAAGTGTCAATAGACGACTGTGAGAGGAGAAGGCAACTAGCTGGGAGACGAGTAGGCAGTGGCGGCAGCCGGTGGGCAGTGATAGAGACGGGAAACACTTCACAAAGAGGTGTAAGTGAAATTCACCCAAATCCAGAGAATCTCAAATACAATGAAATTGAACTAGAGAATTAATTCCATATGCACTGTAAATTTAAACTGCATTTTTTCCCGACCAACCACTCGGATTTCCAAAACTTATATAAAAAGAATGCAGCGCACACCTTTTATTGCAAACAAGCAACCCCTAAGTAAATCAATAATCTTTATCACAATGAATTCAAAATTGTGCATTGTCCACATGGTTTATGACTAAAAAATCTTTTATGATTTAAATATGAGAACTATAAGCAATTTTTGAAAGAACTTGTCAGCTTCTAACAAAAATTGATAACTCCTGAAGTAAATTACCTGTGATGGCGAAAAAATATAAAATCTCTTTGGTTATGGAATGTTACAACACGACGACCCCGAAAGACAGGATCTTGAGGGAAAAGTGATTGTATCATCCTGCATAAATACATATAAAAAGGAGGTGGTTGATAACCAAATAATTAATCCTCTCTAAAATGATAGGTAAATAAGCACTTGATGAATGGAGAGATTATAAGTTTAAGAAAATAAATGTTGATCTCTAACAACTAATCATTCCATGAACATAAAGAAACTCACCTACCAATTCGACATCCAAGGCGAGTAGTGAAGTTATTCAAAACAAGTTCTGGCTTGTGGCTTGTAGGATTCCCATGGTTCTAGAGGTATTTGAGAAGACAAGAATTAAAGAGAATTCAGATTTTGATTATAGGGTTGAAACCTGAACTTTTTTTCAACAAGTACATCCCTTCATCATACGCAATAAATTATTTCAAATACTTCGTCCCAAAGAGCATAAAAATGTGTATTTAAATAAAAAATACAAATAAAAAATAAAACTTAACAAAACAGCACAGCAGATCATTGCTTTTTGCCTCAAAAATGCATAGATTTTAACCCCAGTGACAACCATTATATAAATTAGCAAAAAAAAAAAGATGAAATTAGAAGGCCCATTTTAGATTAATGTCAAGATTCATAACAATTTTTTACCTCAACTGCAATAATCTTATAAATTGGAAATAGAACAAAAAAAAAAACGGAATTATGAGGCGTGTCTTGGACTAGTGTTTTTGTTCAGCAGAAACGAGATGCATTAAGTGGACTTATTGAACTATTATACGGTACAATTTACACTTAGAAGCCCATCACCCAAAATCCAACAAAACTAGAAATCCATAAATGGGAACCAACTTGGTCTAGTTCCAAAGAGGACCTTAGGATGCCTGAGGTGACAACATAATTTGACTCTCACCCAAAGAAACTCAATCGACCAAAGTCAAGTCCAACTCAACCCTGGTTAGCACTAGCACCACTTGAGTCGTAACTTTAAATCAATAGCCCTCTGCTAAACCAATGGGGAGATTGTTTCCACCTCTCGAGGTGGCATATCCTTACCCTCACTAAGAAACTTTTAGAGACCATAGATTTTTGGTAAATCCGCAAGAGATATTAGTCTAGCAAATTTTTCATAAAATTTGGATACAATATTCATCAAGATTCTACCAAACAAAACCCAACCTATAAAGGCTTAGCTTGGTGAGGACAACAGCTACTTTCCTCTCAATTATGGGAGCAATCCACTATAGGGGTATATTATCTTAAGATAAAAAGGCAGCCATAAATATTGCAGACAACCCATGTCCATTGTGATCAAACTAAACAAATTAAGGTTAACAAACACTTTACTTTAAAAAATATTCAAAATAGGGATCTATGTTTGTTATACTTCTTCATCCCATCGGATTTTGAAAATCTTGACCAAACCAAAGATAAGACCGCTTAAATGAAAAAACAAAATAATGACAAATATAGCTTGAATGATGTTTACAAATCAGCTTGAGGGGAGTACGTGATGTTTGTCACTGTCCAATGAAATAAGCAGAAAAGACAAATTAAAGATTTTTATCTTCTAAAATTCTTGGATTGTTTGCTTGATGAAATTTAAATTAATGTGGGCCTCAACAACTAAAGTGTTCTCCCTAGAAGGCAATTCCAGGTGGAAATTCGCCGTGACATCCATATTTTTAGGTTAAATGAATGGCTGCTGAAGCTGGGCTAATGGATGCATAATATCTATGGATTCTATCAACTGCATTTAATAGTTTTTAATATTAAACCTTCTGTAATTTTTCAATATTCTTTCTAGCCAGGGAGAGTTAATTTCTGTCCTACTTTTCACCTTTTAAAACAACAATTTATAGGGGCCAAATTTCAACCATTGAAAATAAGCAAGAATTCCACTATTTTGTCTTTCTTCTCGTCTACCTCATTTTCTAACAAAATCAAAATTAGATTTCAAATAATTAAGATAGATAACAGCAATACCAAAAGAATTCTGAATGCATTTGTTATAGAGAAGTTTCATAAAATATTTATTGTTATCTTAAAGAAGGCAAGGTTAATTTAAAACTGCACCTAAATTACCTTAATATCCTTGTGTAAAACGAGATTAGAAAGCTTAAAATGTGCGGTTGGTCCATCAGGCAAGTTGATTATCAATAACGCATCTGGAAAGGTAATAAATACAGAGAATAATTCTTATTAATGAAACAAAAATCTATCCTTAAAGCACAAATAACAACTACCTGGCTCTCGACGATTAGTATGAACAACTATGATTGATGTGAAGTCTTTGTTTTTGGCATACTCTACAATCTGCAGAATAAACAAAAGTGGTAATATAATAGAATCGCTGACTCCTTATGAAAAAAAAAAGTAATTTTCCATTATAATACCTTTTTGAGTTCATGGGTTCCTCGCTTATAATAGTAGGCATTTGGAATAACTGTTAACAAATCTTGAATGAAAGCAGGTCCTCTCTGTAAAAATGGAACAAAAATAGCGCTTGCAAACCTTGAATATGCAAAAACTATATTTACAAAATGAATTTCTTACAGTTGAGTTGAAGCGGCATGTGCTGATCAGTATTTTTGGAGCCATCTCTTGCTTCAATATCTTGCTGAATTCGTCAGCATCATTTGCTGCAAACAACTGTGTGCGGACCAGATAAAATAAAAAACTCATACAAATAAAGAAGCAACAATAGGACTACTAACAAAGGAAAAACATTTTTAGTAGAAATATAACCGTAGCAAAAATAAGAACATTGTACTAGCAGGTATGTGTTGTACAAATGAATAACATGAAACTATACATACAAGTTAAATGTATGACCTCTATATTGAAGATAAATAAATAGGTGGATTACTAGCATTTCACCCGAGAAGGTTATAAAATGTTTCGTACAATGCAAAAAAATGTAAATATTTTTTTGTTGATATCTTGCATAATTTGCATAGTGTTCATGTGTTATTATATTGATTGTGAATAAGCACCATAACGAAAGTATTTGATATCACATTAAACAGTTTTATAATGAACAAATAAAGGCAATGCGATAGTGATTCTAAAATTCAACTGAGATTATCAACAGGCCTATTTGCTTGAATGCTCTAGTATAATTTTCTACCAGAGTTGTGAGGCTCAAAGATCCTAGTTTTCAAAGCATGACAAGAAAGATGCTAAATAACAGTTTGTTCTGTCATATTTCAAGGTATCATCTAACATTTTAAGTTTTATATTGTTATACAAATTATCTTCCTGCTGTGGCGCTCTACCACATTTCAAGAAACTGACCTTCTTCTGTTTACCCAAGCCCAGATGTGAAAAGCGGGGGGTTGCATTAGGTAGTCGACAGTCAACGTAAAACTTGTCGAAAAAATCATGACATGAATCCTTTTGATCATTGTGTAATGTTAGGGTGTCTCTTAGAAGCAACGCGCTATATGGCCTACATACAGTGGAAAGTGTGTAAGGGCCGCTACACTAGCGCCCGGATGTAGTGTCGAATAAGCAAGGGTTCCCAATTTACGGACAAATGCGGGTAAAAAAGTTAATATATGATTCTAGTATTAGGATAGAATCTTGGAATATAAGTACTCTCAATGACAAATTAATGGAATTAGTTGATATTAGATAATTGAAAAATATCTTATGTATTCAAGAAACTAAATAGGTTAGAGAAAAAGCTAAGGAGATTGATAACTTAGGTTTTAAACTTTGGTATTTTGGTAAGAGTCGCACTAGAAATGGTGTATGTGTAATTATAGATAAGAGTTGAAAGATAATGTTGTAAAAATTAATAGAGTTAGAGATAGAATTGTAGCAATTAAGATTATTATTGATACTAAGATTTTTAATATTATAAGTGTTTATGCTCCTCAAGTAGATTTAGATATAGACTCTAAAGATAAATTATGGAATAACTTAAAAGACTTAATACATTTGATACCTCTTTAAGAAAATTTTTTTATTGGATGAGATTTAAACGAACATGTCAGTAGAGTAATAGATGATTTCAAAAATATTTATGGTGACTACGATTATGAAGTAATTAATGAAGAAGGTAAGAGTCATATTATATTTTGCTTTAGCATATGATTTGATTATTACTAATACTTTATTCAAAAAGGAGATGAGCATCTTATTACTTATAAGAATGAATCTACTAAAACACAAATTGATTATTTTCTTATTAAAAAAAGAGATCGTCGAGATTGTAAGAATTGTGAAGACATTTCAAGTGAGCATTTAAGTACCCAACATCGATTATTAGTTTTAGATTTTAAGATTAAGAGTTGCAAAATAAATAATACTAGGATTCATCATCCTATAATTAGATGAGGGTACTTAAAAAACAAATAAAATTATTTTTATGACTAAAATTCCAAATTCAAAATTTGGAATGTCCATGAAGAAGCAAATGTTATGTGGGAAAAAATAATAAATACTATTAAACAAGTGAGAAAAGATGTACTTGGAGAATTAAAGGAAAAAGTTTCTATAAATAAAAATAGTTTGTTGTGAAATAATAATGTGCAAGAAAAGATAAAATATAAGAAGTTATGTTATAAAAATTGGTTTAAATGTAAAAGTTTAGAGAACTGGAAAAATTATAAAATGGCCCGCAATGAGTCTAAAGAATAATCTGTGATGCCTTTCGTGATCTGTATAATAGATTAGGTACTAAGAAGGGTGCAAATATATATGTATAAACTAGACAAATAAAAAGAAATGAAAAGTAAAGATTTAACTAAAGTGTATTAAAAATGAAAATCAAAAAGTGTTTTTTCTTGAAATAAGATATTGAACATTAGGTGGGTGAGTTATTTTGATACACTTTTTAATGAAGTTTCTAAAAACACGATCGACTTTAGTGATCATAATATCGCTAATAAAAATAAAATGTTTCATTTTACCGTCGCATTAGTAAAAAGAAGTTGAGAAAGCTTTAAAGAAAATCAATGGTGGAAAGTCTGTATGTCCTGATGATATCCCAATTGAAGTGTGGAAATATTTAGGAGGTTTGGGAGTTTCTTGACTTACTAAAATTTTTAGTATTATTTTAAAAACTAAAAAAATGCCCGAGGGTAATTGAACATAGGTTAAGACGTATTACCAAGATTTCTCATAATCAATTTGGATTTATGTCGGGCAGATCTACTATGGAAGTTATACCTTTATTGAGAGGTTTGATGGAGAAGTAAAAGATAATAAGGAGATTATACATTTGATATTTATTGATTTAGAAAAAACTTATGATAAGGTTCCAAGAGATATCCTTTGGAGAGTCCATGAGAAGAAAGGTGTTGATAAGACTTATATTCAAGTCATTAAAGATATGTATACTAGAGCTGTTATTTGTTGAACTAAAGGAGGATTGACCAAATATTTTCCTATTTCTGTCGGTTTACATTAGGAATCGGTTGTAAACCCATATCTTTTTGCTTTAGTTATCGATGGTCTTACTGCACATTTACAAGAGGATGTACTTTGTTGTATGTTTTTGCTGATGATATCCTTCTCGTGGATAAGGCGGAGAAAAATCACAGGAAAAACTTGAATTATGGAGGTCTACATTGGAGTCTTAAGGCCTTCGTTTGAGTAGAACTAAATATGAATACATGGAATGTAGTTTTAGTAATAGTAGCTCTAGTGACAAAAGTGTAATATTGGGTGATCAAATTATTAAAAGGTGTGAACGATTTAGATATATCGGGTCTATTGTTCAAAGCGATAATGATATAAATGGGGATGTCAACAGTAGAATGGTTGAAGTGGAGGAATGTTTTAGGACTATTGTGTGATAGAAAAGTATCGCTTAGTCTGAAAGGAAAATTTTATAAGATGGTGGAGAGACATGCAATGCTCTATGGTGTTGAATGTTGGTCTTTAAAAGATATACTAAATTAAGTGTTGCCGAAATTGGAATGATTAGGTGGACGAATGACTTTACACTTAGAAACAAAATGCGAAATTAATATATCTGTGATAGGGTTGGTGTAGCTCCAGTGACGGACAAAATTAGAGTCGCCTTAGATGGTTTGGTCACATTAAACGTTGACCATCTGATGATCCGATTAAGAGAGTAGATGTTTCATATTCGACATATGTTAAGAAAGGCAGAGATAGACCTGAGAAGACCTGGGCTTATTGTATAAAAAATGATCCCAATTTATTAAAATTTAATGAAAATATGACATTAAATAGGGCGCATTGGAGAAAAAAGATTCATGTAGCCGACCCCACTTAGTGGGATTAAGGCTTTGTTGTTGTTGTTGTATACAAATTATCTTAATTGAAAGGCAGTGGGAGACCTAGGAAGACCTGAGCATCTTGTATTAAAAATGATCTTAATTTATTATAACTAAATGAAAATATGACACTAAATAGGATGCAATGGAGAAAAAAGATTCATGTAGCCGACCCCACTTAGTGAAATAAAGGTTTTGTTGTTGTTGTAGTTGTATAAAAATTATCAAAAATCATAATCATGCCTAATAAGATAGGATTTCCTTGAAGCAAATAACAGAATCCATGTAGATGCTCATGTTCCTAAGGGTAAAAAGGTGGTCATTTTAACTCGTTGATGTGCCTCAGTGTGCTTTATCTTCATTGTATATATTGAGAAGGTAGGGAAAATGACTATCATATCTTCAAATTTGTTACATGATACAAACGAAATAACATTCTCATTCTTCTCATTAGCAACTAAAATTACTTGGTCAATAATACTATAATTCTATATAAATAGTTGATGCTTGATTTTAACAGGTAAGTAACACCTCTTAGATGCTAGATGTTTAATGCAACTGAGTTTCTAAAATCATTTCTTGATAGAAAGTGTCTTATCTTTGATTACCAAAGAAAGGTACAAGTGATAATTAGGAAGTCTCAGGAATTCAATAAGTGCCAGCCTTCGCAGTAAGGTGAATTTAGAAAATCATTTGGCATTTGGAAAAAGAATTAGATTATTTGCATGTCACGCTAATGCAATCTTTCAAAAAGCACATGGAGCTTCCAACAACTACTACGACACTACAAAGCCACATAATTAATCATCCATTTCCATGTGACCCTAACCTCAATTTTTCTAATGTGGATCATTCATACTTGATCAATATGAGTTTCAAATTGCTGATGAATGATAGATCATGATGAAACTAACGTGAAAATTGAGATGCAAGGCAGAGATGAGACGAGTTGCTTCTTAAGAGTTCATGGACTGCATTTAAAATTTAAATTTCAACAATTGTATTACATTGCAATACTTTTTCTAATAGAAGTTCTGAGTCTATCAAATATTAAATGCCTTGTAAGAAAACCACTTTACATTAGGTTATTTAAATGAAGGGTATTCATATGAACTCAAATTGGGAACTGGTGTAAATTGCTTTTATGGATGGTGATTTCAAAGATTATTAGATCGGAATATTATTATTATTTTAGGAAAATGAATGTGATTTTATTTAATAAACAGTATTTAAATTTATGCGCTCTAATATGAATAAGGATATCCAGGTCAATGATAACATAAAAGAGTAACACAATAGCCTGACAGCCGGATTTTCCAAACTACAGAAAGTGCTTCAGCCACAACCTTGAACAAGACTTTCTTTTATAGCAGTTTCACAGTTAAGTAACTAACTTTATAGAAAGCTATACCAGCATTAACTGAACACCTTTACAGTTTCTAGATCTAATTTGTTGCAGCAACAAAATTTATATTTAAAAAATTCAAATAAGTTAAGCAAAAAAAGTTAGAGAAATTAAAAAGGGAAGAAGCGACTAGGGACAACTATTGTGAGAGTAAATTCAACATTGAGATGCTTCAATTGGCTTTTAACAGAAAAGTAGTCATTGAATAACAAAATTTTGGGCAACGAACCAAGGATTAAGATTTTCATTTTATGGTATTAAGAAAATGAACTTTTTTAAAAACAATAATGGACACAAAGACATTAGAGAATGTAATGCCAAAGCTTCTCATTATAGGAATTGAAGATTTTAAAATAATACTAGTCAACCTAACTTTCAAATGACTTTATTATTCATTGGTACATAGATAGTTTGAATATGTATGACAGTGCAGCTATGTGATATTGTGGTGATAGAACCATGTGATGAATCATATACATATGCTCACATAGAGCACACCTGCCCTACATGCACCGCACCACTGAAGCCCAAGATGCCCCACATGCCCAAGTGCCCCAAGTAAATGTGTTTGTAGAGGCACAACTGTCTAAATGCCACCATGTTCGCCTGCTTTCCCGGTTTTACCAAGTGCGCCCACTTGCTAGCATACTTGTGTGCCTGCATAACCATGCACCTATATCCAAATGTGCCTATATACTCCCGTGTTAGTGCACACAGGCTTGCATGCTTGGAAACGTGGACATGTGCAAACACGCCTACAAGAGATGGAATTAAAATGCCATTTTATAAATTTGGAGGGGATGAAAAAAATATTTAGAGCAAACTGTTCAATTGTTGTTACAAAACCCACCTTAATAATTTGGTTAAGTAGAGTTGCTGAAAGCTAAGCATCGTCTAATAAAATACATTAGTTCAACCATCAAAAGGTCAAATTGAATTGCTCAACAATAGAAAAAAAAATTGTGCCTTACACCTGGAACTTTTTTTTTCAAGGGCAACATTACAATTTATATATCCACTTATTACAAGCAACTAACAATGCCTTCATAGAGAAAGTGAAGGTAGCTAAGAAAAACATATTCTCCTTTCATATCAAAACCTAGCACGACGAGCACCCAGACTTTTTCAAATATTATGAAAGAAGACCTCAACAAGACGCAGTGTGTTAGGACTATTCAAGATAAAAGTTGTCATTAAAGCTCAAAAGTCCAAAATTGCTCGACGTAAGAAACAAAGCCCTCAAGTTTTTTCACTTGAGAAAATAATTACAAAAAGATACAATAACATATATAAGATAGAAAGTTCATAAAAAATAAAAAAAATAAAACATTTTCAATCAATTCAACATAAATTGCTAGAGTTACATAGAAATTGCTAATCCAAACTGCATAATATATAGAAATTAGCACTAACAAAATATTATTATTTAACTAAGTCCCTTAGCACTTCATTATACAGTTCAGAGAATGGACAAAAGAATATGTAAAGGTTAGAGAAGAAGAAGTCTGATGGTGAGTATAAATTTGACACAATTTCTAATAAAAGATAAAAGGAGACAACATTTCGATAGCAAAATTTCCATTGAAATAATGGCGAGTGAATAGAAACTAAGCTAAAGAAATTCCTTCTTTTATCTTCCTTACCACAATAAAAAATAAATAAAATAAAATGCCGAGGAATCTCGCAGACCTCTTCATCATTAGGCTTACAGACTGTCTCATCCGGTTCCCTTGTATTCTCAATCGTCCGAGGGATCTTCTTTAGAGGCGGCTTCATCACACAAGAACAAAATAAGCAACGAATTCATGAACGCAGCGACGAAACTAAAAATTAGAAGGGCGATGAAAACAGAAGACTGTGGGCAAGGGATGGTTCAGCTTACTTCCTCACCAAGCTCGAGAGCTCTCTTCTCGGCGGCTTCACGGGCCTTGGTTTGCTTCCTCTTTGCAGACCTCTTGTCGCGTTTAAGATCAGCGTACACTTTGCTACGCTTCTCCTTGTTTTTTATAATCGAAGGTAAAAACTTCGCCTTCTTTATTTCCTCCCCATCCTCTCTATCCCCTTCCCCAGCCTCTTTATCACGATCCTTCCGCTTTCCGGCGGCCATTTCGCTGCCGACGTCTTGCTTCCGATCTATCGGCAGCCCGATGTAGGACTGCCGTTCGATCCCGTCTAAGGGGCTGTTTGGTAGCCGGTTTTAAGCAGGATTAAAGCTAAATCCTGCCAAACGGCAAAAAATACATCCGTAAATCCTGAGGTCTAAATGCGAAATTTACTAAATCGTGTGAATCGGCGGATTTAGTAAATCATTGACGAGTGAAGAGGAAGAATGGCGCGAACAAGCTTACCTTCCTTAATGGTTTCTTGTAGGAGCGGAGCGGAGGATAAGAAAGATGGGAGTTTCGGTGGTCTCTGTAAGCCGCGGTCCGGTCGTTGTCTTCTCGGCTATCTCTAATGGTGACTGTATCGCAAAGGTTCGTTCACGAAGGCGATGATTCTAGGCGAAAGCGCGAGAGGGGTGACATAAGCTAGGGTTTTCGACAGAGAAGGGAAGGGAAGCTAGTGCTAACAGCACCCGCGGGTTTCGAGAATTGGGGACGAATATGAGGGTTTTCTGATAGTTGAGTATTTAAATTAATCTTAATAATAATTATTAATTAACTAACAATTAATTCAATCTAAGCTTTATTAGTTAAATTTAATAATCATTAGTCCAATAAATTAAGAATATATGTGTCAATTAAGTGATAAAACTAATCTTAATATCAAATAAATTTTATTTTTATTTAAATGAATAGATGCTATTATTTCATTTCTTTATCAAATTCTTAATTAATTAGATTTATCATTATTTAATTACGAATATTATACATATCACACTATACATCAAGATAGTTATAAAAAAAAAATGAATTTAAATATTTAACCCATACGAAATTTATAAAATCATACATAACACGCAATTCTTATCTATTTACATATCTAATACTTAAAATATATATTTATATTTATAATACAATAAATCAATATAATTCAGTCCGTATGATACAATATTTTTTATATACTTGATACTCCATCAACAAATTTTCATCATTTGATATGTATATCGATGCATGACACATATCTCGATATCACATATCTCAAGTCAACTTTTCAAGAAAGAAGAATTTAAACTTTGATAAAAAGTCATCAAACTTACAGTCAAACTGATCGATTTAACGAGACGGACCAAATGATACATAAATTATCCAATCCGAGTCAAATCAAACCAATATCAAGACATTAAATCACTTTTGTAAGCTTTACGGGCATATTTGACATGTCAAGCGGATGTCGAATCTAGCAAGCCTATAGTGGAATTGAGCATCTCGATAAGAAGAATCCAGCGAGCTCAATATTGCTTAATTCTGACATCGTTAAGGTACCCA
The DNA here is from genome assembly GCA_022702705.1 of Papilionanthe hookeriana x Papilionanthe teres. Taxonomy (NCBI): domain Eukaryota; kingdom Viridiplantae; phylum Streptophyta; class Magnoliopsida; order Asparagales; family Orchidaceae; genus Papilionanthe; species Papilionanthe hookeriana x Papilionanthe teres. The sequence goes on along the minus strand of CM040427.1, from coordinate 54,944,510 downwards.
AATGTCTATCAATTTATTTCAGTTCGTGTAGCCAATACCTAACAATTTATTTCAGTTCGTGTAGCCAAAAGTTAGGATTAATTAAGAATAAAATTTTAATTGTTTTATCTTTTATTTTGTCATACTTGGTACTCACTGCTAAATGAGGTGTATATCTGAATTTTTATACTATTCTGAAGTGAATTTCTACTTATGAAGTATCAAATATATGATTATGACAGTTCGTTACTAACACATGGGCAGAATGATCATTTGTTTAGAAAAACTGCCCGACAGTTGTTTTCAAACAGCTGAACCAAACAGTCAGTCAGCTTCCCTGCAGCAGTGAAAGCAGACTCTATGAGAACATGACATCAAAATAATTATTCAAATAGAGCATAAACAATAAATAAAAAAGGGCGTTTACATGCATACCACCCCATTCATATATATTTACATATCTAACACCTAAATTTTATTTTTGTAATATTTATAGCACCCGAATCTTTCACATCACATTGAAAAGGCCACCATATTAAACTTTTAAAAAGTGAAGTACACTTTCTCATACATAAAAAAATGTTATGTAAAAAATAGAAGTTCAAGTATGAGATATGTTGAATGGTATGAATGTAAATCTTCCAAATACAAAAAAGCTTGGATCAGCAAAGACATTGGCTGCTGCAGCATGCTTTATCACAGCAGCTGAACCTCTGCTCTTTACAACTGGGGCAACAATACCAGACACAGCCACAAGAACAACTGGGGCAACTCAAACTCGAAAAATTGCAGCCATGCAAAGTACAGAACTTCTTACAGAAATGTAAGCAGGAGCAATCATGGTTTCCAGAACTGATATTGCAGCTATTCAAACAATGAAGAACACATTTTCCTGGTTTTCTGAGCAGGGGAGAGCAAAGGGATGTGCAGCAGAGCCATGATAAGTTGCAGCAGAGCTTTGATCTGGAACAGAAAAATGTTCAGAGCATTTATTTACAAGTTTCTTAACAATAATTACCATCAAAATGCATTGCAATGCTTATAGTCTTAACTTTTGATGATACACAGCAGTTTCTAAACATTTGAAGTTTTGAAGCCATTGAGAAAGCTAGAAAGGTAGGTGAATTACCTGAATGACTTACTAAAGGAGCAGGATTTTCGTTTCTTTCTCTTTCTGTTAAAAAGAAAAAATAGTTATATATATATAAGGTTCAATGAGCTACCATAAAAATCACAATTTGATAAACAAGGTGAAGGAATCATACTGTGGTATTAATAGATCTGCCTTTGTTTGCACAAACTCATCAATCCTGCCAAAGTCACTGTTATTAACGTTGCATCGCGAAGAAAGACAACAGGATAACTAAGCCTAGAAAAAAATATTAGGTGGGAACATGATAAGTGCGGATTTGGTGGTATTGGCGTGATATTATGGTAGTATTAGAGTGAATACCATCATAATACCACTCTAATACCACCAATCCATACATGTGAATATCGCACGTAATATTCACTCAAGCTCAACATGTTAGACCATGGTTGAGTAGTCCTAAGCTCCTCAAGCTTCATTGCTTTCATTAATTTGATGTAAATGAACCAGGATTGTAGAAGTCTCGCTCTTTGAATATTGATGCTCTTAAAATTCTTTTATATATTAGTAAAAGAGTAAAAAATTTTGGTCTTTGGACCTTATTAGGAATAAAACAGATTATTTTAAGCATCCTGTAAGTTAATCAGGAGAATTACATATATATCATAGAGTTCTTATAAATTTACATAGCTAATACTAAGACTTGTATATTTACTTATATAACATTTTACAACTTATCACATCAAAACATAAGCATGTTTTCAGTTTTAAAAAATAAATATTAGTGATGCTTCTGATTTTAGTCAAGGAATTGGATAGTGTGTACCACAACAACACCAACAACAACAAACAAAACCTTTATCCCACTAAGTGGAGTTGGCTACATGAATCTTTTTTGTCCGTTGCGTCCTGTTTAGTGTCATATTTTCATTTAATTTTAATAAATTAAGATCATTTTTTATATAATATGCCCAAGTCTCCCAAGACATGTTAATACTTAATGTGAGAGTAGAATGTCACTCTCTCAGTTCAATAATACATAAATGGATCACCAAATCATGCTTTTGATTGCATGATAATAATAATAATAATAACTTAGAAGCAGAAATAAAATAAAATTTTGATGCATACTCTTTGCAGCATCTAGAAACAGACTGAGCTTCTTCAAGTGATTGCAGCTCCTCCTGCTCAAAAGGGCCAATAAACACACTAGAAAGTAAAAACATCTAATATGCAGGCACACAATTCATATAGGCGTGCTTTTATTAATTTAAAGGAAGGTTTTCTAAGCAAAAGCTTCTCAATCGAGTTGAGAGAACCTCTGAAATATGAAGGTTCATAACTTCATATATCAGAATACAGCTGAAACATAAATAACAAATAGAAAACTTTGCAAGGCAATTATTATTTTCTACTGAAAAATAAAAGCTAGCAGAGTTATCAACATTGCAACCGATCTTGGGCATGACACTTGGTGTAGAAAAAAATGCAACAATTTCCATGCAGCGATAAAAAATTTCCCAACTGACTAAAAGTAACCTTTTTTCAAGTGTTTAAAAGAGATTTTGTGATGATTCGTAGAAAATTTGATCATCATATTATACGCAAGATATTTTAAGGTGTAGAATTCTTAATGCAAATCTAGAATGAGATGCAGGAAATCATGCACAGAAAGGAAATTCTCAGTCCACAAAATATTAATCCAAAATGATATGAAGGATTAAATACAATAATTAAGATCATTTGGTTACTCGAAGTGAGAACTGTCCACGCTGTCAGTGGATTGGATCACAATTTCTATACAAAGGAGCCATCCGTGGATAACCAAATCAGGCTAACTCAAGCTTGCCCTGAGACGAATCCCCGCGTGAATTAGGGTACAGGGGATGAGCAATGTCGTGTACCCATCGGTTTAGTATGGCTACTTACCAGAAGTACAGAAATTGAGGATAGGAGAAGGCTAACTGTTGGAGGTGGCAAGACCTCAAACGTTATTTGCATCCTCCTATCACCAATGAAACCTTTTTAAAGTCCATACCCATTCGATTGGTTTACTTATTTCTTATTGAAATTATGAGAAACTCCAAGGGTCTTATTATTGGAGGTTATATTGGCATTTATAGGAATGACTTGTGGACAAAGTTGTATTTAATGAAGAAAAAGTATATTGATCTTGCACAAGTGGATTAAGTAGAGTTGACAATGAGAATGGATTTGCGTACACTGATGCTAATGATAATGCTAATGAAAAAGTTGAAGACTATATGTCAATAACTTAATCGGCTAAAGAACGTCGGTTAAAGCTGTGCATGATTACCCATGAGACAAAGAAAATGTTGATTGAGAAGCAGGCAACTAAGAATGTAGTAGAACAAGGGAAGTGATAGTAGCAGGAATGTAAATTTGGGCAAAGAGCAGAGAAGTGGGACTTTTAGCTAATAGATTGAGTTGTGGCACCCCCAGCTTGACCTTGAACTTAACGAATGTAATCATGTTTGATTCGACCTGAAAAGCACAATGAAGTAATGCATGAAAATAACAATGAAGTGAAGATGACATTTATGCTTAGTGCCATTTTTTTTTTGAAAATACTTTATTGCTGTTTCTGTAAAATTCAGAGGTAATTCAATCTTTCTAAATTAATCAAGAATTTGTGCTTAGTGCCAACATTTAGTAAGATCAATTTTGTAAGATTCTTTCCAACCTAACTAAATTTAAATGAAATACTAATGATTTAAATAAATATTTTTTATGATACTTAAATGAATTTAATTCTTCATCTAATGACTTACTTCCCTCACTCCTATAAATAGGGTGTGTATTCAATCGGTTTGATTAGATTCAGGGGAGGAACCATAAATTAAAGTGAGGTGGGCCGAATTAAAAATCAATTAAAATATGTTAAAATTAAATTCTTATTTATTTTTAAATAAAATAAATAAAAAATTTACTAAAAGCAACTTGTAAGAATGACTAGACATTTTGAATTGTGCTCCACACATATTCATAACATCAAATTCATCAATCATCGTTTCTTATATGAGAACTCATTGCAATATCCTTTTGTATATATGTTATCGGTGAGCTTGTTAGAAAATCATCTTCTATTTTAGTTTGTATCCTTTTCTTGATAATCTTTATAGCTTAATTGTGCATTCAGTTATTCTTGTTGAAATAGATAGTGTTAAAAACAATATAATCAAACAATCAATAAGAAAATATATGACATAAATCAGAAGTTGTTGAGAGATTTTGAAATACTTCAGATTTAAAATGCTATAATTAAATTTTTAGGTGAATTTTTCTGTATCTAAGAAGTCTTCAGAATATAATTTATTCACGAGTTAACAAATATCATTAATTTTGAATGAGTAATATCCATCTCGAAGATCTAATGCAGAATTGATAATTAAAAATTCTATAATATTTTCTTTAAATATATTATTGATCTCCTAAAGTCATGTCTAAAATAATTATGAAAATATTAACTTTATAATGATGTTCTACTATAATAGCATCCTTTTCTATGATGAGAACGACATACATTTTCATATATATATATATATATTCCAAATATGATTTTACCTTTTGGAATAAAAAAGACAATCGTGTTTCTCCTAAATTAAAAAAAAATGGTTAAATGTTAATATTAAATATATTATATTCAAGTTATCTTGTTACTTTCATTACAATGCTTGCCAAAAATGATCATATGTAATTGTTAAATTTTCTATTATAAGATAAAAATAAAATCAAATGAGGTCTTTGCATAATAAACTTCATCAACTTTCTTTCTTTCAATTGATGAATTTTCTTCTTTAACAGTTTATTCTAAAACAACATAGGTGACATCATAAATATTCACTAAATTATAGAGAGAACTCAAATGTGAACTCTAGCATACATCTCCTACATATTTTTATATACCAATTTGATTTCAACCCTGCAACTTATTTAATCCCATTTACTTAAACCCTGTCAAACGACAAAAATAATATTTTTAAATCCTACAGGTTCTTCAATCTCATTTTTTCCTCTGTTTTGCCTTACATCTTGGATTTATTAAATTCAATTGGAAGATGGATTTGAGATTTAAGAACCTGAAGCATGCGAAGGTCGTTAGGAAGAAAAGGGTAGCAAGATGACTGTTGAATCCAAATCTGTTCGGTAGATCATGCCCAAGGAATGGAGCTTTGGGCCGAAGAGATGATCTAGAGAGGGGGAGAATGAGATAAGAGAGAGAGAGAAAAGAGGAGGAATTCCCCCAGCCGGGAGAAAATAGGTGTTTCTGGGCTCGTGGACTGATGAAGGGTGCCCCCAAAAAGGTCCCACCCCCTTTTCACATCATGAAATAATCATATTTATAAAAGATAGGAGTGGTAGAATGCACAAAAATTATATATTTGACTATACTTTTGAAGAGAGAAGCAAATGACATTTTAGATCTTTTTATTTGGACCATTGGATCATCTCGAGATCGATGCAGACACTCATGTTCAAGTTTGTTGGTCGACTGAAGTGAGGTGGCCGTAGGAGATAACTTGGTTGGTCGACTGAAGTGAAGTGACTGAGAAAAGAGCTTGGTCGGCCGACTGAAACAAGGTGGCCGGCTACTAGATTGTATTGAGATCCATACATACCATTTTTTTAGTATACAATGACATTTACATCTCTTAATGATTCTGAGTTAAACCATAGAATCAGAGTCAAGTGGAAGGAGAAAGATGGGAAATCATTTGGAGGAGTTTGCACACTGCGATACCATCATTGCTTTCTCGACTAGGAGCTAGCCCTCATTGCAACTATGTCACAGGGTTCGACGATGATTTTGAGTGAAATCAAGGGAGGGGGATTTGGGACAAATGTTTTCTGGTGAAGTAATCAAGGGTTTAAGTCGGGTAGAGAGGAGAGGGCACGAGTTTCATGTATGCAACTTTTCTGATCAGTTTAAAATAGCTTTTATTATTATTTATAAAAATATTTTAAAAATAAATTAAATTATATATTTAAATTTAATGGGATAATTATAAATTTCATGAGAAATTATTTTAAATAATTATTAAATTAAAAATATAATTATAAACAAATGTTTAAGTTTTAGGGGAGGCCAAATTTTTAATGTATAATATGATATTACAAAATTATTAAAAATATAGGAGACAATCAATCTCAGGTAGGATAGAATGTTAAATGAAGAACATCATATTACATAATTATTTAAATCTAAAGAAGGCGAGACTGCCTCCCAGTCCCTTTAGTCCAAGATTGATTAGATTAGCTGACAAATTTATTAAATAAATTTAACCAAAATGGAAAACAAATATAATCGAATAGACCAAATAATATGTATAATCAAAGCAAATTGATATGTAGTCAACCAATTCAGAGAAATCGAGCTCAAAGGACGGTCTTGAGCTCTGCTTGCCAGGGAAACAACGGGCTTGAGCTCAGCACTCTTGGCTTAAGCCAGATCCAGCCACAGTTGCTCGTCGGAGAAGGGCTGCGCAAGTTTAGCTGCAGAACACAGCGATGGGAGCAGCGGCGGCGGAGCTCGATGGAGAACCCATCGACGTTACCTGCCGCTGGACTTGGAAGCTCTGTTAAGAAGCTGCGCGGGATGAACTGGAGAACGCATATGGAGCAACAGTGTCTCCCTTAATAAACAAGTGATGAGCTGAGCTCGACGGAGAGAAATCGACGAAAAAGCAGTCTCTTTGTTCGCCATTAATATATATATAATTTTTAAACAAAATATATCAAAATATTCTAAATTTAATTATTTCACATATAAATAATATATACTTTTTATATAAATTTTTAATTTTGTTTTCCCGAAAAAGGTTGACATTGGGGAAAAGGGCCTCCATCCCATCCGAAAGAAAGTGATTAGACTGACAAGATGGAACTACAAAGCCATGCGAACATCTCAAGAAATGTCCACTAAAGTAGCTTTTTTTATCCTCCACTCTCCGCAGAAATCAAGCACCATTTTCTTAATATTTTTCCCAACTTACCGATCCTACTGAGAGAACTCAAAATCAATACCCAAAAAAAAAAACGAACTTTATAACTCATAGCTCATCACAGATGGAAATCTCACACAAACAAATCATAAAAATCGCAAAGAAATCAGAGGGAAGGATTGCGATTTATTACCTGAAGGAACATGATCTCCCGATTTAGGATCTGCGCCTCGACCTGCAGCCGAAGCCGCCCGGAAATATCCGGGTACTTGGGCGGAGATCTCGGTCTGGGAACTGACGCCGGTACAGGCGATGACTTCTCCGGCGGCTTTGCTGCCATCAACGGCGATTCTCAGAGGGTGAAACGGAGGCAAAGAGGGTTGAGAGAGGTGGGATGGGAGTGATTGCAGAGATGCGGGCGGGGGGCAGAGGAGGCGCAGCAACAATGTGGGGCTCTGTATGGCTGTATGAGTGGGTAAGTGGAGAGATAGGGACGGACAACTATTGTTCTTTTCGAGTTCTAGCGAATATGATGTAGGGCTCTTTTTGCTTGTGGATATTTTGAATCATATTAGGTGATAGGTGATGTATAGTTGGTGAGCATATCATTAAAGATTCTATTTTTGTAGAGGCAAAGCAGAAAGAAAAAAAGACGAGTATAAGACTTTAGAGATCAAGAGATTATCTATGTAACTCAGTCTCTGGTAAGCCGAAATTGGATTCATTATAGATTTTTCGAGGAGAGTTTTGGATTGAGTGAAGAAGGATGAGAGAAAAAGAGTACCACAAGTTAGGAGTTTCATGTATAAAGGATGTTAAAAAGGTCATTTTGTTCATATTTTTGTCTTCTATTTATGGATGCATATTTTGTACAATTACAGAAATAAGTGAAAAGTTATGAAAACAGCTATTAATATAATTGTTTTTCTAATTAATCGTATGAATTACATATTATATGGGTATTACAATTTAAAATTTATTTATGGTGGTAACTTGACCGGTTAATTTGCTTGAATTCAGCCGACTGAGGCGACCGATTGAGTGAAGAGCGCGTCATGATTTGGTCGACTGATTTTGTTCCTTGAGGTAAAGGCGGGTCGACAATTAGTCACGATCAAGAATTCCCGCCTATGCCCCATTTGGTCAGAATTATCAGCTTGGTATGTCATTCGAATCTCTCACCATAATGTGTTGACCACGCGGTTGGCAGTAGAACGGTAGGACACTTTGGTTGTCTGGTCGTCGTCTTGGCCGTTCAAATACTTTGAGATTCATGTTGAGAGTTGTGGTGTGTGCATGTTATTTTACTGAGTTTTCGTGCTCCTTGAAAGTAATAACTACAATAAGGACAAAGAAATTATTAGTATTCAGTGGCCCTATGATCAAGAAAGTCAATTTAATAATCAAATCTCCTAGGATTATGTGCCCAATATGCTCTATGAATAAACTCATGGCTTGGTATTGCATCCGATGTTATCATTTTTCCCTGATTCACTAATTTGAGTTATGGCCAACGATCTTAGAGAGCTTCTTGTAGACCCCAAGATTATGACAAATATGGGCTACAGGCCTTCGACTTTTGTAAAAATATTCAAGGTTAGGAAAGAAAAGTGGTCGAGGACCGAACATAAGCCGACTGATTAAGTTGGTCGTTTTGGGGAACCAATGACATTTTGGACCTCTTTTATATATTTTGGAGTGTTTTCTTTTCTGTGTGTCTTGCATGCTCGAATTATCTTTATTGTTTATTTATATGCATATAGGATTTCAATGAAAGTATAATCTAGGCTCATTAAGGGCCCTAAATTATAAATTTTCTACTTAAAAAATTCTAATTAAAGATTCAAGTTAAATTAAAATTTGAGATTAAAATATTCAGGATTTTCAAAACCTACTTTTACTTTCTTGCATGATCTTCGGGTCGGCTTTAAATGGTTTATATTTCATGGATATCACCCAAGCCATAAAATAGGGCCTCCACAATAATTAAAGACCGTTTTAGATAATTGCATTCATATTTGCATGTCCTGATGATGGGCGCCCGTGCTTCTTCAATTTGACTGCCCTAGCATAAATTTTTCTACATAGGAGATTGTCTAGAGCGTATAGGGGTTAAAAGGCTCCCCAACATATATGGGGTGTAAGTCGTTTGTTGGATTGTTTCTAGTTTTGTAACTGAACCCCCCTCTCTTACTCTTTCCTGCGGCATTCTCGTCACTTCAGCGGGTCTAAGTCCAACTTATTGGAGCTCCAAATTATAGTTATAGGATAAAATTTTCTTCCTTCAACCTTAGGGCTACCAAGGTCCCCCAAGGATGACACAATTCATGGATTGCTCACGGAGGATCTCAGGACATGTTGGGTCGACTACCTTCACGACCAGGTAGAATTGGGGTCGTGGTATCCTGACCCGACTACCTCTACCTTCTAGGGATTGCTTTCCACTTCCTTTGACTACCCTAGTTGAGCCCTGTCTCTTCTCATGACTTCGTTGGTATCGTTTTGATAGCTCAATGTCGACAAGTTGTCGTTCGTTTGAGATACAACGATTTATCCTCTGCCTTGTGGCCTGGACGTGCTTTGACATGTAGGGATACCCACATCAAGACGATTGTAGTTATTTCGTAGGCTCCGTATGCTAATGAGCCGCTACACATTTGGGATGTGAGAGACTCACTCTCTATCTGCTGACTTAGTGTGGGTTTTGAAGCATCAGAACTTTCCCATGCAAAATAACCATTTCTATCATGGTCTAGCAGCGAGCGCTTGTTGTAGCAAGTCGCTCGTTGGTCAAGATCTTAAGCCATAAATCTTTGGTATTAGGATCTATCATCGTCTTATGGGTCTGACTCAAACGATGGTCTTCATAACGTGGATGGGTGGAAGGATCTGCCACTCCGGGGGCCCTCTTTTGTGGGTGATGAGTGGAAGGATCTCCTTTGAAAGGGCTAGGGGTGGATTTGTATTCCTCTACTGAGATATGACTGTTAGTCAACTCCAATAGCTCATTCAATGTATTCAGTCGCTAGAGGCCCAAAGCATATCGGAAAGGCCCTTCTTTTAGCCCTTGAGCTAGGGCGGCACGAGCCACTGTCGGTTCTAAGTCTCGTACTTCCATCATATTATTCTAGAAGTGGGTAATAAATAAGTAGATGCTCTCATTATGCCCTTGCGTGATCTAAATGAGGGCCTACAAGTTTTCTTATGGCTTCTTAGTGATGGCAAACATCACCAAGAACATTTGCTTGAAGTCAACGAATTAGGCAATCACTCCAAGTGGTGAGCCGTTGAGCCACCTGAGGGCTAGTTCCATCAACATAGTGAAGGAGAGACGGCTCTTCAGTGTGTCTGTGATCCTCAATAAACAAGTGGTTGGCTTGAAAGAGACTATGTGGTCGGCTGGATCATTCGACCCTTGTAAAATTCCAGTACAAGAAATTTAAACCTTTAGGGGACCAGCCTCAGAGATTTGCTGAGAGAAAGCATTCTCTAGCCAAAGAAGCACTTTAGTACATTTGAACTGATGCCTATCGATCAGTGTTGACCCAACACTGTCAAATTACTAATAATCTCCTTTTATATCCATGACTAAGGGTTCCTTTCGGCTATTGTGCTTCAGCTCGTCTTCTCAAAGATGTTGCTCCCTTCTCCAAGCCATTGCCTTTTGAATGGCGTCCAGCCTCTGATCCTTCAACTCATCCATCTATTGCTTCATAAATTTTTTAGTACACTTCATGTTACCAAAGTCTCTGTGATGGGATTCTTCTTTGTGTCTTGCTCCTAGTTTTATTTACCGTATCCATGCTTATCTTATCTTTTAGGATGTGAATACTGATTTGTCTGTGAATCACACAGCAAGAGTTAGAGTGTAAAAAAAGAGGTACAGAGACAAAGTGAGAAATGAACAGTAAAATATATTGTTTATTTTTCCTTTCTCATAAAATTGTATCCCTATTTATACATAAGAGGGTACAATATGTCATATTATATTTCTGCCCCATCTTTAATGGGGTTATTTTAGGTATTTTAGATATGTGAGCCTATTGCTTGGCTGCTCTATGACTGGGTCGGCTGGGCTAACAAGACTTTGGCTCGGTAATGTCAGTTTAATCGGCTAGCTTGACAGCTAGTGCTACCAGTCGGATGGATTCAATTAGCTTTGGGTCGGTAAAACTGGGTAGGCTAGACTTTGTAGATCAGTTAGTCTCGTATGGTTGTCAACCCTCAATCCTAAGATGAGGACTTCTTTTCAACAGAACGAGACTAAGCTATCGAGCAGAGGGTGGATCACTGTAACTCGTTAGATGGCTCATTCCTTGATGAGGTAGGTCATTCAGATGATTGTGAGGCTCTGTTGTATGGCCAACCCTTGGTCCATGATGAGGAACCTCGGGGGTGCTGTGGGATGTTTGGTGATGGCGAGGAACAAATTTCTCTTCTCGAGTTGGATCTGCTGAGAGGTAGGTCGATACTTTTGTTTAGCGTTCCTGTGGTGGTTAGCTGGGGTGTTGATATGTCTGTTCAAATCATATCAACCTGGACTTAAATCGTTCTTTTTATTCTTCTTCTCGCTTAGATTGCTACATTTAATTGGATAAGTGGGCCCTCTCGGTTTCCTGTTGATAGAACATTCTTTGTTGTAGTTTTTTTCTCATGGATCGTTAGATCTCCTTGGGATTCGTACTTGCACATTCCTGATGTACAATTAGCTTTAAATTATCATAAATAAGCACTCTAAACAATGAAATTATCATAATTGAAATACTATCTTATTCATCATAATGAAATTTAGATTATTAATAAAAATGAGTAAGTAATTAACTAACTATTCAATTTTCCTTTCCTAATTAGCATTATTAAACACTAATAAAAGTTTAACTATCATAATGAAATATATTTTAAGTCTTGATTAGCCTAAATAAATACATAATTGTTTATTACTTTGGTGTAATGAGCTATAATTTTCGGGTTTAAGAAAACATTAAGGAATAATTAATTAATATAAATAGTTCATTGCTTCACTTGTTCTGACCTTAATGAAAGGCTTAATTAGTTATTTAATCAAAATATAAGATCGTTAGATAGTAATTTTTTTAAAAATTTGATCAATTTTTAACTAGAATCTTATCATGCTAAATAATTAACAACTTTATAAACAATTTGTTTATTACATTTTCATTATATTGCTAAATATTAACAAAACATATTTTAAAAAATCAACTATCATAATTATAACTGTTGTTTTGACCACCCAATTAGTCACTAAGGCAAGTGACACCCTTGTAAACTCCTCCTTACTTTAAGCCTCCATTGTTGACTTTAGAAAGGTGCCACCTCATTATGGAAGACCCTAGAAGAGGACATGTGGAAGGACATGTGGAGGTCATGCGGTGGAAGAAGGACATGTGAAAGGACATGTGGAGACCATGCGATGGAGGACTCTAAAGGGTGGACATGTGGAAGCCATGCGATCCTTGAAGGTTACACCTCATCTATTTATAGAATATTATAATGTAATCTAATCTACTATAAATAGATGAGATGAGGGGAGGCTTTAGTGTGGGTTTTGTAAGAGTGAAAAAGAACTCAAGGAGTGTGGGCTAGCTTGTTAAGGGTGATGAGAGCATCTTGGAGGCCTTCGATGTGAAGGGAGGCCATGGAAGATGAGGGCTCATCTATGTAAAGCTAAGTACTCTTGTTTCTTGTCTTAGTGGATTATTTCGATTCCCTCCCGTGGACGTAGGTCAAAAAGACCGAACCACATAAATCCTCTTGTTTGCTTGTGCTCTTGTGTTTGCATCTTCTTTGTTGTGATTTGCGGTTTGTTCTCTTACCAAGATTAAGGAAAGAAAGTGTTTTTCCCACAACGATTGGCGCCGTCTCGTGGGAAAATCTCGACACATCTTGGTCGGAGGAATCACACCCAAAAAATCGCAGCAAGAAGGAAGAAGAGGTGTTTGGCGGGGACAATGGGTTCCACCAAATTCGACATTGAGAAATTCACGGGAAAGAACGACTTCGGTCTGTGGAGAGTAAAGATGAGAGCACAACTGGTTCAGCAGGGTGTCGCAGAAGCTTTGCAAGGGCCGACGGCACTGCCGGCCGAGATGACAGAGAAAGAGAAGATTGACATGCTGGAAAAAGCTCATAGTTTGATAATCTTGAGCTTGGGCGACAAGGTTCTGAGGGAGGTGTCGAGGGAGACAACGGCTCAAGCGCTTTGGGCCAAACTCGAGGTACTCTACACTGTCCAAGTCCCCGGCTAATAAGGCATTTCGAGCGGCGCCTATACTCTTTCAAAATGCACGAAGAAAAATCAGTCTCAGAGCGAGATAGACGAGTTCAACAAGATCATAGATGATCTTGAGAACATCGATGTCAAGATGGATGACGAGGACACGGCGGCTGCTCGTTGCTAAACTCTATTCCTAAGAGCTACGAGCGAGTTCGAGGATGCGATGCTCTGCATGGAAGGGCGCAAACAATTACTCCGGAAGAGGTTCAATCATTAATCGTAGCCAAAGAACTTCGAAGAAGCACGACATGAAGGAGGAAACCAGGTGGAGACGGTCCGATGGTTAGAGGAAGATCGAGTAATAAAGGTTATAAAAGTGACCGGAGCGGATCGAGGTCCGGAAGAAACGTTAGAGGTCAGTCTTCTAAGAGATCCTACAAGTTCTACCATTGCCACAAGGAAGGTCATTTTAAGAAGGACTGTCCGGATAGAAAGAAAGGCTTTCAGGAGAAGCCTAAAGATTCTGGAGAAGCAAGCATAGTCTCAGACGGCTATGATTCAGCTGAAGCTCTGGTGATCACAAAATCTGAATCTAGCAAAGAGTGGATCCTTGACTCAGGGTGCTCCTTCCACATGTGTCCTCACAAAGACTGGTTCGAGACACTACAACTGGCAAATGGTGGATCCGTTCTACTTGGAGACAATAAAACCTGTAGGGTGATCGGTAGTGGGACGATCAGAATAAAGATGTTCGATGGAGCTGTACGAATACTGCAGCATGTCAGGTACGTCCCAGAACTTAAAAGAAATTTGATTTCTTTAGGGACGCTGGAGTCTAATGGATACTCATTCAAGGCAGAGAATAGCTGTATCAGAGTAGCTAAGGGCTCTCTCATAGTCATGAAAGGAGTCAAAAAGAATGGACTATACTCCCTAGTTGGAAAAACTGTGATCGGGAACTTCTCAAATGCAGTTCAATCAGAGCCTGACAGATCCAGACTATGGCACATGAGGCTGGGGCATGTAATTGAAAGGGGCTTACAGGAATTGTCCAAGCAGAACCTGTTATGCGGAGATCGGGTCAGCAAACTGGAATTCTGTGAACAATGCGTACTGGGGAAGACCGCCAGGGTGAAGTTCTCCACTGAAATACATACATCAAAGAAACCTCTTGATTATGTACACAGTGATCTATGGGGCCCAGCTAGAACTCAGACTCATGAAGGAGGAAGGTACTTCATGTCCATCATCGATGACTACACCAGGAAGGTATGGGTCTTTATCCTAAAAACAAAAGACGAAGCTTTCCAACGATTCATGGACTGGTTAACTCTCACCAAAAACAAGATGGGAGCAAAGCTGAAGCACTTGAGAACCGACAATGGCTTGGAGTACTGTTCAAAGCAGTTTGAGGAGCTGTGCAGGAGGAATGACATCACAAGACACAAGACAGTCCAGAACACTCCTCAACGAACGGCTAACCGAGAGGATGAACAGGACTCTCCTAGAGAGAGTGAGGTGCATGCTGCTAAATGCAGGTTTACCCAAAAGTTTATGGGGCGAAGCTGTGTCAACCGCCTGCTACCTTATCAACAGATGCCCATCGACAGCTGTTGATATGAAGTCTCCCTTGGAGATGTGGTACGGAAAGTCAGGTAACTATGATAATCTTAAAGTCTTTGGATGTATTGCATACGCTCACGTTAGACAGGATAAGCTGGAAGCGAGGGCTTTGAAGTGCATCTTCATCGGATACCCACCTGGAACCAAAGGTTACAAACTTTGGTGCCTAGATCAACAAAAATGCATCATCAGTAGGGATGTGACATTCGATGAGTCCAAAATGGGGAATCTGCAAAGCTATGTTACCAGGAACAGTGTCACTAAGGAGGATTCGTCAATCGAGGTGGAGCTGCAACAAACTTTGATCGATCGAAGGACAACTGTGAATGATCAAGATGAAGTGGCAGAAGACCAGCAAGTGACTGAACCAGAAAAAAGATCTGACGACTACATCTTGGTAAGGGACAGACAAAGGAGAACTATCAGACCACCAGAGAGATACGGCCATGCAGATATGATCTCCTATGCTTTGAGTGTTGCTGAAGTGATAGAAGAAGCAGATCCAAACAGCTACAAGGAAGCCTTGAAGAGCAAGGAAAGACATAAGTGGGAAGAGGCAATGGATGAGGAAATGGCTTCTCTGATGAAGAACAAAGCCTGGGAACTTGTGGATCGACCAACGAACAAACGCGTAGTCGACTGCAAGTGGACCTTTAAGAAGAAGGAAGGCACGCCAGGTACTGAGAGGATCAGGTACAAAGCCAGACTCGTTGCAAAGGGATTCACACAGGTAGAAGGAATTGACTTCAGCGAAATCTTCTCACCCGTGGTGAAACACTGCTCCATTAGGATAGTCTTAGCAGTAGCGGTTCAATTCAATTTGGAATTAGAGCAGCTAGATGTTAAGACAGCGTTCTCGCTGGAGAGCTTGAAGAAACCATCTACATGGACCAGCCAGATGGGTACAACACACCTGAGACAAATGACAAAGTTTGCCTGCTGAAGAAGGCTTTGTATGGACTAAAACAAAGCCCAAGACAATGTTACAAACGATTTGATGAGTTCATGTTAAAGATCGGTTTTGTCAGAAGCAGCTATGACAGTTGCGTGTACATGAAGTGCCAAGACGGTGAAATCGGTACGTACTTGCTCCTTTATGTGGATGATATGTTAGTAGCCAGCAGAAGCAAGGAGGAAGTCCAGAAGATCAAAGGTATGCTCAATTCTGAATTCGACATGAAGGACCTAGGACCAGCTACAAAGATCCTAGGGATGGAGATTACCAGAGACAAGAAAAAGGGTAGCTTATTCTTGTCTCAAAAGTCATATATTCAGAAGGTTCTAGCAAGGTTCAACATGCATGAAGCTAAGCGAGTTGAAACACCTGATCGCCAACACTTCGGACTATCGAACTCTCGAGCACCGCAGAGCGAAGAGGAGAAAAGGTACATGGAGGGTGTCCCCTACGCCAGTGGGGTTGGTAGCATCATGTATGGTATGGTCTGCAGCAGACCAGATTTGGCCTACGCCGTCAGTATTGTAAGCAGGTTCATGGCAAGCCCATGACAGACTCACTGGGAAGCACTAAAATGGATTCTGAGATACTTAAGAGGTACCACTGATTTGGGGCTACTCTTTAAAAGGCAGGAAGACAAAGAAGAAAAGGTAGTTGGTTACGTGGATTCCGATTATGCAAGAAGCATTGACACCAGAAAGTCACTAACTGGATTCATCTTCACCGTCTTCGGTACTGCAGTCAGTTAGAAGTCTAACCTCCAATCAGTTGTGGCCCTCTCAACAACAGAGGCTGAGTACATCGCTGTGACTGAAGCAATCAAGAAAGCTATGTGGCTAAAGGGCATGGCTGAGGAGCTTAGGATACATCAGAAGGTGATAACTGTGTTTTGTGACAACCAAAGCACCATTCACCTAACCAGGAATCAGGTATTTCATGAAAGATCCAAGCACATAGATGTGAAGCTTCATTTTGTAAGGGACGTCGTTATTAAAGGCTCAATAGTGGTAGAGAAGATACCAACCGAAGAGAACCCTGCTGACATGCTCACCAAGGCGCTGCCCATAGCTAAGTTCAGACACTGTCTGGACTTAGTGAACTTTTCCACTGGCTGAGGGCCCCTCGGGGGCCAGGTGGAGGGAATCACTACTTTAGAATCTTATAATTGAGGGTCAAGGTGGAGATTTGTTGTTTTGACCACCCAATTAGTCACTAAGGCAAGTGACACCCTTGTAAACTCCTCCTTACTTTAAGCCTCCATTGTTGACTTTAGAAAGGTGCCACCTCATTATGGAAGACCCTAGAAGAGGACATGTGGAAGGACATGTGGAGGCCATGCGGTGGAAGGAGGACATGTGAAAGAACATGTGGAGACCATGCGATGGAGGACTCTAAAGGGTGGACATGTGGAAGCCATGCGATCCTTGAAGGTTACACCTCATCTATTTATAGAATATTATAATGTAATATAATCTATTATAAATAGATGAGAGGAGGGAGGCTTTAGTATGGGTTTTGTAAGAGTGAAAAAGAACTCAAGGAGTGTGGGCTAGCTTGTTAAGGGTGAGGAGAGCATCTTGGAGGCCTTCGATGTGAAGGGAGGCCATGGAAGATGAGGGCTCATCTATGTAAAGCTAAGTACTCATGTTTCTTGTCTTAGTGGATTATTTCGATTCCCTCCCGTGGACGTAGGTCAAAAAGATCGAACCACATAAATCCTCTTGTTTGCTTGTGCTCTTGTGTTTGCATCTTCTCTGTTTTGATTTGCAGTTTGTTCTCTTACCAAGATTAAGGAAAGAAAATGTTTTTCCCACAACAATAACCTAATGAAATTCCTTGAAACATTAATATATATTTAATCTTAACTTAATTTAATCAATTGATTGACTAACATAAATTTAAATTTCATAATTAAATAACCTCAAATCTTGATGAAATTAATTAAATCATAATTGATCTAATTAGTTTTTACTTTAATTAATTAATATGATTGATCAAAGTGAACTTTTAGGGAAGCTTTAAAATTTGTACATATACATACATGTATAATTTTTTTTATATAAGAAATCAGTATTTGGCAGAGACTCAAATATCGATTCCTTATGCGCTACAGCCCTATGATGGAGGCCCGGCGCCATGTGCCTATATATTCGAGAATCCCGCGCAATGGGGGATCGAACCCGTGACCTAAAGGGACTTACAGAGAACCACATCAACCAACATGCCACAGCTTGTTCGAGTCACTTTATATAATGAGACAAGTGATGGATCACTAGGCCAAATCGTTTCATGTGATGAGGGTGTCGTCATGTTAAGTTGGAATAATAAATCTTTAAACTTTTCGTAAAAATATTAGGTATAGAGTCCGCATGACGACTCTGTACGTAATATTCTCTCGAACATTTGGCACTTACTGCTCAGCAAGATCTGTCCAATATATGTCAAATTGCAGTTGATAACCTATGATAAATTATGAGGTCTATATTGAGTTTAAGGCCAACGCATATTTTTTTTTTTTTAAAAAAAAATTATAGGAGTGTATAAAGTCTAAAAAATGTTACACATGATATAAAGTTAATAACCAAAATTTCCGGAATGCTTGTGCTTTTGTAAAACCACTAACAATTCTTTATTGTAACCCTGTTAATAAACATCAAAAAGCAATTACGAGGGACTGCCAAATTTTATCTGACCTTTTATAATCTTAATGATAAGATAAATCATTTAAACAATAAATTTACATCATTAGAAGATTGGGTAATATAAATTCAGCACATTTGAGTTCATAGAAGTGAATAAATATTTCAAAAAAAAAAAGTATTATTTTGTGATTTTGAAAAGTAAACATAAAGATTTAGGCTTTTCAATATTGAAATAGTTGAATTTTCTCAAAGTTGTTTCTCGGAAGTCATTTTTAATTCTGCACTAAAATAAATTAAAGCAGAATAAAAAAATATATAAAAAATGTTTAATATTTTTATGGTTGCAAGTATATGCATAATCATGAAATATTTACTTCATAAAAAATACCAGCCTTTTAACACTAATGAATTGTATTACATCTTGTAGTCTTTGAATTTAGAAATATGAGCTCACAAAATCAGAGGACCACGTGACGTCCAAGCAAGGCACATGCAACTAGTTAGCTTCAAGATAGTAATAAACTCCCGAGGGTTGTAGATTATACAGACATGCTCCTAATTAGCTGTCGACCACATATAGAGGCCGACGACAGACCTGTATGGCATAGGAATTTCGATTCAGTCAAACGCATGATATGAGTAGGGCACAGTCATAAGAGAAAGTCCGCTTGCCGGAAGGACATAGCAAGGAGATCATGTTTTGTAGGACAAAAGCAGTTTTCTATCATGACTATTTTTTGAGCTTTGATGAATTAATTTTTCTTTAAAAAGTTTGCT
This sequence comes from Papilionanthe hookeriana x Papilionanthe teres, assembly GCA_022702705.1. Classification (NCBI taxonomy): domain Eukaryota; kingdom Viridiplantae; phylum Streptophyta; class Magnoliopsida; order Asparagales; family Orchidaceae; genus Papilionanthe; species Papilionanthe hookeriana x Papilionanthe teres. The sequence goes on along the minus strand of CM040427.1, from coordinate 54,925,246 downwards.
AAATTTTTGTTGAAAAATTAGGCCTTCAATTTAATGTTTTCACAAATGAGTGGGTACCTTTTATATTGTCATCTAAAATTAACACTTACTTACTTGTGTACTTATGAGTGATGCGATGTCTTTGAGCTGAGATTTCTAAGTTTGTTTCAAAATTATTAGATCTTTCTTGAGAATGCCATGAAAAATTGCCTATGGCAAATGAATCCACTAAGAATTTCATTGTTCATTAGGACTAACATCTCAATTCCTACTGGATGTCTATAAATTTTAGTGGAAAAGAAAGAATTAAATTCTCCAAGAATTTTTAATGAGTTTAAGAATTGTTTATTAATCAAAGCCTTGCTAAGTGATCATAATCTTGTGTATGAGAAGCAACATTGAATCTATTGAAGACTATAAAAGAAGCCTTGCTCTATTGCTCTATAATTATAATATACTTTATAAGGAAGCAAACTAAACCCATCAAGAATCAATTGATGTTTTTTATGTCTAGCACAATTTTATATAATCAAGTTCTAGATCATAAAAAAATGGTCTATCTTGGACTGACCTTACCTTCTTGTTATCGAGGTTGTAACTTTGCCAAATGCTGTATAAATATCATATAAAAATGTAGAAATGATATAATTTTGAAAAATTCTCATAAAGTTTTTATATATACACAAAGCTTAAAAGGAAGAATAGTTGTTTAATATCCCCTTAAACCACAATCACGACATAAATCAATGTGAACTTCCCTTAATGATTAACTTTAATTACATCTTGAGCCAATATAATGACATAATGTTTCTAAATTGAAGCTTCACATTCATCTTCATGTTCCTGATATTGCTTTAGAGCTTTAGAATATCAAATATTTTATTAATCTTATTGAGTAATTAAATATTTATAGAACAACCTTTAAGGTAAATACTTGTTGTTGAATCCTTGTTATTTATGTTAGTGCCTTATGTTAGAAAAAAATGACTAGAACATGGCAGGCTAATGAGCAAATTTAGATCTATTTGTATATTTATAAATAACAATATTGCATGAGAAGGTATGAAATTTTTTTTTGTCTATATAATATGAGATGAAGTTATTCAAAAAGGTATATGTGTATTGTAATCAATGAATATAAATAATATATATGTTTATATAAAAAGTGACTTGACGTCAATGAGGAAAGTGTTATAATGTTAATGAAGGATGTGTGATATTTGGCTTGATATCACTAAGATATGTGGCTGAATGCTGATGAAAAAGCGGTGTTTTAACATTGATGATGAAATATGGTCTAAATTGCATCATAATCTTGAACTGGTGATTCTTTGGAATTTTTTAAGAAGCAACATAATAATTTAAAAATCAATTGAATATATATATATATATATATATATATATATATATTATATTCAATAGATTTTCTATAGCCAACATGAGGAACTGACTTATAAGGAATTGACTTTTCTCATGGTTAGAGCTATTATGAATAACTACATCATGTCATTGACATGATGCATTCATTAATCTGAATTATAAATATCTAATAATGTTGTAAAGGATACAAAGAGATTACAACATCCAAAAAATAGATATATGATGAATCCACTCAATATTCTATGACCTCTTCATCGTAGGTTGACTTGATAGACCTAATCTTCTAACAATGTAGGGCATAAACAAGTATCATTATAAGAATTACATCTTTTCAAATAGCTTGTGTTAAGAATTAAATTTAGAATGAGTTGAATAGGTTCACGAGTATTAGTACCTCATCTAACTCTATTCATCTTCATTTTCATTTGAATTGGAACTAACTCAAATTGTTAAACAACCAAGCTTGAACTACACTATATTACTTGGTTTAATTCTAGTTAGTTATCGGGTCTATACATTAGTAGGCTTAATATTATTTTATGTTTGATTTATGTCTCTTAGGGAAGAAAAGTGATTCAACCTATATTTAGAATGTCATCGAAGTAATTAAATTTATAAAATTAAACCTCATATACATCGTTCGGATAAAATTTAATTAAAGAAAGACATCTTATATATAATTATAGATGTTTATCCTCAGTAGTTTACATGCAAACATATAAAATATTTTACATATATCACTTTTAAATTGTGCATAACTCACACATTTAACACAAAATTATTAAGGATACATTTGGGTATTTGAATCTTCCATTAAATTATATAAAAAAACAAAATTTTGAAACAATGTTTAGTTTTTTGTTTAGTTCAGTTATCAGAAGTAAATCACTAACTCTAAAAACCAACCCATTATATATATATATCAATTCTAAGTATTTTCGAAACAAAGCTTGAACGATAATTTATGAGAATCAACTCAAATTAATTGACTTGTTTTGCATTAACTCAACTTATAGAGCTAGAGTCTATTTTTTGAAGTTAGATTACTTATTCATCCTAATAGCTCAATTTGAGAATGAGATCATACAGAGTCAACAAGCACTAACTTGGATCTTATCCCTTGGCCACATTAAAATAAAATAAGATTTGTTTTACAACATTTTTTTTATTATTTAATTAACAAAATAAATATTTACAACTATGTCTTGATTGTTTTCATGCAAAATAAGAAGACATACATCGCCTCCAAAATCTAACACAGTGGTTGAAACCTTCTACATTTGAGAAAAATGTTGAAGGTAATTATCATCAATGATTCACCGGAGAATTTCTATTCTAAGGAAAATATCTATTCACCCTCCATATTATTCCTGCTAACATTCACAGGAGAACTTCTATAAAGCAAAACTTCAGTACGCCTTCCTGACTTCCCCGACCTCATCCTGCGCCTATGTCCCTTACTAAAACTCCCACTATCTTTCTTCTTCTCCTCTTCTTCTCCCATAGCCTCAGTTTCCACTGAGAACACAAATGTTCCAATCATTCCGTCATCCAAGGCCAAAAGAGGCTCCAGAATCTCAACAATGGCTAACATTTGAGGCCTTGATTTGGGAGTTTGGCTCAAGCACTGGTAGGCCACCAGTGCTGCCTTCTGAACGGCCTTGTGAGAGTACTGTTGTTCGAGGCTGGGGTCCATGATCCGCATTAGCCTTCTTGTATCATTCAGGCAAGGCCGAGCCCATTCTACAAGGTTCTGTTCTCTGCTTGGACGAGTCTTGTCGACTGATCTTCTTCCTGTTAGAAGCTCAAGCAGCACCACACCGTAGCTGTAAACGTCGCTTTTGGTGGTGAGATGGCCTGAAAAATGAATCATGATGAGGCCGTTAGAGGTATGGTCTTGGGGACATTTGCAGGTATGCATAGCACACGATTCTAATGTATTTGTATATCTCTTGTTAAATATCTCACTGTTTAAAATTTAAAATGTAATATATTTTGATGTGAAGTGAAAGATTTTGATCTTATAAATGTAAAAAATAAAAATTAGGTAATGTGGGATATGTAAACATATAGAAATTGAGTGGAAATTTTAGAGTAAAATGATTCACTGCTCGTCGATTAGGTTCTGTTTGGAGGCACCTGTAGCTTATAGAATAATCTGCTGATAAGCTGATTAAAAATAATCTGTCGATAAGCTAAGTGCGTTGGCTATTATAAATTTTTATTTTTTGGAAAAGTCAAACCGCCGCCAGAAGCTGCCACCGCTCCTAGATTCAACATTTTGAAAACGCATAAGCTGTCAAAACGCAATTTACCTGAACAAGTCTGATGCGTATTCAAAATGTCACCGCGCTAAATAAACTGTCCTCCGATAGAAGTGTCCTCCAACGTTAAAGATTCTTATCACATTCTTGACGACTAATTAATATTCTATAATAAAAAAATAAAATAAAAGCTGACACTATTATTCTTAAAAAAGTTTTTAGGAGTTTGGTGCAACCTACTCTTACGTTGCTATTTTATTTTTATTTGTTTATTTATTTATTTATTTGCTAATTTATTAAAAAATTATTCGGTGTGAAGCAATTTTTTATTCTCAGATTTACTAAAATATGATAATTATAAGAAGAGAAAAAAAGATTATAATACTTATAAAAGTTTTTACACTACAAATATTACAATTCTTATATATTTACATATCTCTCACCTAAACTTTTTATATTTACATATATAACACTCAAATCATTAATATCACATTAAAAAAAAATTCTATTACTATCTTTTAACAAGTAAAATATACATTTTCATGCATAAATTTAAAAGACGACCAAAGTGGTATATATGTAAAAATAAAAATTTAAATCTGAGATATAATATGTAAGCATTAGGTGCTATGCTTGAGAACTACTTAATATTCTTATAAATACTGTATGATAAGAAATAATTTCTTATAACAAAACTCTGTACAGTTCATTGACCATAATAAAGATTTATCAGAATTATTACTTGAAATAATTGTGGCTATCTCAAAAGAATCATTAATAAGTTTTGTAACTTAATTTTTATTGACAATTTTACGAATAAGTCCTCAACAATATTTGAATCATACCGGTCATGATGTACTCTGGTGCAGCATAGCCCTCAGTACCCATAATTCTAGTTGAGACGTGCGTGTTGTCTCCTTCAGGACCATCCTTGGCAAGGCCGAAATCTGAGAGCTTTGGTGTGAAGTCCTGAGGCGCACAAAATATTTGCACATCTTAACTTTTAGTAAGGTCCATTTTGGCAAAGAAAGTTAAAAAATGAAAATATTGATAGAAGTAATTCAGAAAGATTAAGGAAAGTGATTCCATTAATTAACATAGAGATTGTCTTTCTAAAGAGTTAGGTATCATGCTCAATCAAGATCACCATTCTAATAAAAAAAAACTCGCAATCACAACGAGAATTAATTTATTGTAAAAAAAAAAAAAATCATTACTAACGAATAACTCGTGTTTGAATATTTTGTTAAGTGAGCGAGTCAAACACAAATAAAATTTTGAGCTATGAATTTTTAAAGCTCAAAGAAAGCCTTGTTTGATCATGTTAGGGGCTCATTTAAGCTTGAAATATAAAAATTATATACTTGTATCTCAGTCATTCGTAGTCTAGTGGTCTTATGTATTTTATTGTATTGAAATGATGCATTTCGAATCCAACACATTGCATTTATGTATGGTTTAAAAATGACATCATACTCGTTAGTAGGGCTGTCAAAATGGCTTGATGTTCACGAATAAGTCGTGTTCAGCTTGTTAAGAAGATCGTGTTCGATTTGTTCGCTAAGTTGACGAGCTGAACACAAACACCTTTTTTTGTGCTTGATATATTTGTCTAAAAGAATATTTGTTCGCGAACAGGTTGTGTTCGGCTCGCTAAGCAAACGGGTTGAACCTAAACACACTTTTTGTGTTTGAAATATAAATGAGCCGAACACGAGTTGAGGTTGGGCTCGCTCGTGTTCGGCTCGTTTATACCCCTACTCATCAGGCTAAAGGAACTGACATTAGAATCACACATGCAGTCTACTCTCGTCCATCAACCACCCTAGTTCGACCATCTTGATCGGTCCAATTTTTTCCCTGAAAGCCGACTTTTTCCTCCGAAGGCCGATTTTTCCTCTAACGGCCGATTTATCCTCTGACAATTGACTTATTCCTCCGACAACCGACTTTTCCTTCGACAACCGACTGGAAACCCAACGACTAACCCCTACAGAAAAACTCCATAATGGCTAATCCAGTGGTTGACAAGGTATCAAATAGCATACGCCAACACAAAAGACTAAAATATCCGATACCAACCCCTTTTAAACAAGGCTTTGATAGGAGGACCCTTTTATGTATAAGGTTTTTTTTTTAATCTCCACGTGTAACGTGTATTTCTTATGAAATAAAACTAGTATACGAGCCCCCGGTAACTTCCCAATCTCCCCGACGGTACAAATCTTCCTCTTTTCTTCATTCTCTCCATCTCTTTCTCTATCTCTTGGGTTCCACGCTCCATCCCTTGGGCATGATCCAAAGAACAGATCTAGATTCAAAAGTTTATTTTTTAATTAATTTATACGTGTCAATTCGAGCATTACATCAGCCGAACTCAAATAAGAGTATGTAAATCGAGTCGAACACGAACACACTGTTGACGAGCTATTTTGTGATAAATTTTAGATGAGTCAAACATGAGTCAAGTCTGAGCATGCCCGAGCTCTACCTTATTAGTAGCTACCAGTTTTTTTAATTTACAAAATATCTCATCAATTTGCTATAGAATTTTCTCATGAAAGACAACAAATTCTTAATAAATTATTAAAAAGTAACAAAGTACTTTCTAATTTCTACCTAAATGCTGACAACTTTATTGACATTGATCCATGGCTAGTCCCAACCGTCTCCAATATCTATCAAACATTGGATCGAAGCTGTTCACCTACTTTTAATTAATTTTAAGGAATATAATCGCTCAACTTCTAATCTTACAATTCTTCATCCCATTTCTTATTTCTAATTAATGTGCTAAACATTTCGGCACATCAGCTGTATCTCTCACTAGTAATCCGAGAACGTTCTTCCTTGACCAAATTATTCGTTTTGTCTAAGGTTTTCTTTTCACGCTAAAGTTGATCTAATAATTGAATATTTATCCAGCAAATTACTGGATTATACCACTAATTATCTCTTAATCTAGAGCTTTAAAATAGCTTGTAGTTATCTGTAATTTTAATTTTGTACTTCTTATGAGAATAATTTTTACGAGTATTAGGAGAAAATATTTGGTACGTGCAACCCACTTATAGACAATAAATAACAGTTGAGAGAGTGTGAGTAGAGAAATTGTGCATGCATGCATGCATGCCCAATTGTCAGTATTTGTTAATAATTGTGTTTCACGCACTTAGGGCTCATTTGAGGTAGCTTATTTGGTGCGGTGGTGTTTTGAAAAAGACCTGTTTCGGTAAACATGGTTTTGGCAGCTTATGCGTTTTCAAAACGTGCGGTGGCAGTCTGACTTTTCCAAAAAAATAAAAATTTGTAATGACCATCACACATAATTTATGAGTAGATTATTTTTACTCAGCTTATCAACATATTATTCAATTAAAACTATTTTCTCAAGAGACTAGAAGGTATAGTTTGTAGTTATGTGTAAATTTAAAGCTTGATAAACTCCAATCAGAGAGGGAGAGTTACCGAATCCAACAAGATATTAGAGGCTTTGAAATCACGGTATATGACAGGCTTATCAGTTTCATGGAGAAAGGCCAGTCCCCTGGCAGCTCCCACTGCTATCTTCAACCTTGTTAGCCATGGCAAGGAGGTCAGGTGTCCTGTAATCATGACCACCAAAGTTTCAGTTTTCATAAAATCAAAGTTTTGCTGGAAAGACTTCCATTCAAATTATATTATTTCAAATCACATTTTTCATTCTGTTATATCGGTTTAGCTATAGAGGCAGAATCTTCTTTAGAGTGTTTGGCAGCACACTTTTAAATCCTGCCAATCACAAAAAATAGCGAGTTAAATCCAAACATTGGCCAATCCATTATTTCTCCTTCATAATGTAAATTTTGGTTTTTTAAACCCGATGAACAAGTGGATTTAACAGATTAAGAAAGAAGGCTTCTCTCATTGCATAAGAGGAGGAGGAGATTAGTAGATTTAATGAATTTAAGCAAGAAGGCTTCTTTTGTCACGTAAGAGGAGGAGGCGATTGCCAAACATTACAGGGAAATTTAATTGGATTTAACTTGAATCATACCAAACAACTTTGTGGATTCAACACATCTGATTTCGATAAATCCGGATTTACAGGATTTACTATCTTCAGTGCAACCAAACACCCCCATAATAATTCCACAAAACATGAGAAGTCTGCATATGAAGTGGATAAATTTCTGTTTTTTTTCCCATTTATGAATCCAAATGGAAGTCAAAATCAGGAAAAATGAAGCAGAGCATATTTCAAAGGCCCCTTCTATCTTATTACAACATATGAACCATTAGAACAACAAATTATTTATATTTGTCAAAAGAAACTTGCACAAAAGAGAGACAAATATGCTTACTCTTGAACAGATGGTTCTCCAAGCTTCCTTTTGGCATGAACTCATAAACCAGAAGCCTGTGTTCATTCTCATAACAATAACCAATTAACTTAACCAGATGTGGATGACTCAATTGTCCCAGCAAGATGACTTCAGCCTACAGAACCATAATAGTGTTACTTAATATCAAAGCTTCAAAATGCTCATAAGCTGAAACCAAAGGAGATGACTCACCAGCCACTCCCTGTGGCCCTGTGTGCCATTGGGATCAAGCAACTTCACAGCGACAGCTTGAGCTTCGATTCCAGGCCTCACCTTCTCGTCAACGAACCCTTTATACACAGGCCCAAAGCCACCTTCTCCGAGGAAGTTGTTGCTTGAGAATCCTCCCGTCACCATTTGAAGCTCTGCGAGGGTGAAGATGAAGAGGTTTGAGCCTGCAAGAGAGATGGAGAGGTCGCTCGGAGAAAGTGAGTCCGGCGAGCGGCTTAGATCGGAGAACGATAGCCATTGAACGGGTCGTTGCTTCGAGGCAAGCTTGCCTTGCTGGTCATTGCTTGAGATTCTACAACAGCTCGTGAAAAGAGATTTCCATGAGCTTCCCGGCATGGCTGTAAGGTTCGGTGTGAGAGCTGTGTAGATTTCAGTGACTATTCTTCTGCTAGTTTAGTTCAGTTGTCATGGTGTTCGTAGTTTTGGTGAGCTAAAGTTTTGATTTTTCTTTTTATTCATGGGTCGTTCAGGTGAGAAAGGATAGGAGGAAGAAGGTTATGAAGAGTTCAGATGGAGAACAGAGGAAATGGTAGCTATTGTAGAGTTCAACTACTTCTCTACCAAATATAAAGGAGTTGAACCAGTTAGGAAAATGGCTTTGCTGCAATATGACTTTGGCAATGAAAATGGAGAATTTGGGTGAAGAATTGAAGATTTTGTTTTCCTGGGTCCACCTAACATGAAAATCTGGAGCTTCTTTATTTTTGGATTTATTCTGTAAGAAATTGTTTCACAAAATTTTAAAAAAATAATATTGTTATGTAATGAAGCCATTGTTCAATACTTGAGGTAGAAGCAATCATATCATATTTTATTAGGTTATGGAGAGATATGTTTGTCACTGACTGGACTTAAATATTGCATATGTTGGCATTCGTTTCTTATGAAGTATGCTAAGCTGATGTCTTGAACGATTCAGTTTTCCCACTTGGAAGTGGATGAAAACTTGATGAATATTTATTTAGCTTATATCCCTTTATAATTCAGTGCAATGATGCAAATATAAAGGGCATTTTTTGTACAATTATATCTACCTTACTTGGGTTGATTGATTTATCATGAGAGCTTGAACTGGCTTCGCCAGATTGTTGATAGAGTTTTGATTTGAAAAACATTGAAAGTCATTTAAAATATTTACTGGCTCTGAGCTTGATGACATAATGTTGTGTATGGAGCATGTTTGATATCAGCAAGGCACATCCAAGAGTAGAATGTGTTGGGGCATGAAATAGGCACCTGAATCTATTATCCAAGATTCAGCACTTATTAGGAATAAAACCCAAGAGTCACCTTGGATTTCATATGTGGAGACATTAATAAAGATATTCCTACCTTGGCATCCACCATCAGTTTGAAGTTCTTCTTGAAATGCAATTTTTTCCTGTATTTCCAACATTCTCCTCTGCTATTTTTTTTAATACCTAGACGTTCCTCTTTTGAACTTGGATTTGTCTCTATTGTTATTCCTATTTAGATTTCTTCTTCTGTTCTTAATATTTAACGGCCATTTTTTTGTGCACTTCTTTATTAAGCACTCACCCTCAAAGTTCAACTTTATATTACCCAACAGTCATTCACCAAAGTGACTAATCCATCCCAGTTATCTGACAATGAAGTTAGAATTAACAGTGCCTTGGCATCATCATTAAACTTGATGCTCACAGAACATGACCAATTTGTCACAGTGATGAAATTATTCAAGTGTTTGGCCATCAAACTACCTTCCAACATTTTCATGTGAATATCTCTGCAAAAAAAAAAAAAAAAAAAAAAAAAACTAATTTAATGTTGAAGGTTTCTCAATACATCTTTGTTAGTTATGTTATGAGATTCACAATAGTTTTCTCATACACTATGTTGAAAGCAGCATATGCAAAAAACGAAAAACGTTCAAACATAGGGCTCTTTAATCCAACACTTCCAATTTCATACAATGACAGATACAATTTCTTTAAATACAACAAATCTTTAAAATTTGATCCATTGAATTTCTACACTTGTACCTTGTATTGTCGGACATTACTCTCCCTAAAAGTCTTTGGAAAAGAAACCCTCACTTTGATACTACTTATTGGGATGGAAACTTGGGCTTCTATAGATTTACAATAGAATCTTCACAGAGAAAAAAAGATCGCATTGATTCAGCAAATCTAGAACAAAATATTTGATGCGTGCTAGAAAATTTGTTGTGGTAGAGTAATGGATTATCGTCTTAGCATTACAAAAGAATTCAGCACACACTCAGATGAAAAAAAAATAACCAGTAGTAACGCTATAGGTTTTTACGTAGAAAACCTGCAAGAGGAAAAATCACGGGGCTTGGCCTAATAATAAAAGTTCACTATTAGTAGATGATTATAAGTACCCCTTATCCCACATACGAGAAAGGATAACGATATTTTTCCAAGTTAAAAAGCTAACTGACGGCGTCTGGTTGGTGGTGATTGACGCTGACGGTCGACAGTGGCTGACAGTGATCGGTGGGTGTCGATACGGCCGACGGTGGTTGACGGAGGTCAGCGGTGGCCGACGGTGGTTGACAGCGATCGGCGGGTGTCGATGACGGTCGGCGGGTGTCGGCAAAGGTCGACAGTCAATGAAGGTCAGCGGTGGACGGTGATCATCTAGTTAGTGGCAGTTGACAGGGCTGACGACAATCAATGGGTGTTGACAGTGGCTGGCGGTGGTCGACGGCGACCGACGATGGTTGGCGATAGTCGAGTTGGTTATGGACTTCAAATTCTTCTTATAGCTTTCAGTTCTCTCTAAAGCTTCCAGTTTCCTTACTCATGTGAGGGGCGGGGCTCAATTTATAGTGTTCTGGGTGCAATTAATGCAATAGTATTAAACATTTTGGTCAGACGGTCCGGAGAGGTTCCTCTGATCAGACGACGTTTACTGAACATTTAAGTTCCTTAATGATGTCAAAATTGAGCGATCTTTGGCTCTTTGGATTCGTCTTGTCGAGACTCTCGATTCGACTATGAACTTGCCAGATTTGACATATTTGAACTTACAAATGTGTCAGAGAATCTTCCAAATGCGGTTAAATGACTTGATTAGTGCTTGATTTGACTTGAATTTATCTAAGGGTTTAGGGTTTAGGATTTATGGTTTAGGGTTTAAGGTTTAGGGTTTAGGATTTTTAGGTTTTAGGGTTTAGGGTTGGGTTTAGGGTTTTAGGGTTTTGATGTTATTAGGTTCCTCTCATCGAGCCGGTAGGTTTGACAATATGTTTGCTGAAATTTGAGCTATGGATGACTATTTATCAAAAATTGAACGTTTCTTGCTCAAATTATCACCCCGAGATCCTTGTCAAGCCTTGAGATTCATACCATATAATGAAAATTTGTTAGTGGCATATCAATACCGAGCAGAAATTCACAACAATTTAATCACATAAAACATCAATTTTTAACGTGGAAAAATCCAATAAAGGAAAAATATCATGAGGTCATATCAAATAATAAGAATTTAGTATGAAAGGAGAACTGTACAAACATTCACAACATTTAGATCTTCTCTCTCCACCTCTGGAACTTACAGCAAATTCACTCCAAATTCCTCTTTTAATCGCATACACCGAAATTCACCTCTGAAACTTCACCTTTCCGAAAGACCTATGAGTAGGGCTGTCAAAAAAGTTCGTTGTTCACGAACAGTTTCTGTTCGGTTCGCCAAGAAGTTCGTGTTCGATTAGTTCGATAAGCAAACCAGACAAACACAAACAGTTTTTTTTTGTTCGGTTTGTTAAACAAATCAAACACGGACAGTGTTGTGTTCATTCGTGTTCGGTTCATTATTGTTCGAAATAAAAAATAATTTAAAATAATTATATATAAAAAATTTATGATATCTTAAAAATAATTATATATTATAAAAATTTATCATATTTTAAATAATTTAACTTCTATAAATTATAATATATGATAAATTATTAATAACAATAATAATATTATAGTATTAATTATATTAATATAAATATTATAATATTATAATTAATATACTATACTATATATTAAAATAAAACCCTAAACAAAATCTTAAACGTCTTATTCGGTTTGCTTCATTTTGAGGAAGTATGGATTACCTTATGTGTACGGAATACTTGATCAATTTGCTTCATTTTGAGGAAGCGTGCTATCAAAGCTACGACTATTAAAAAAACTCGTTGTTCGCGAACAGTTCGTATTCGGTTCGCCAGGAAGTTCATGTTCGATTCGTTCAATAAACAAACGAGACGAACACGAACAATTTTTTTCGTTCAGTTTGTTAAATGAACCAAACACGAACAATGATGTGTTCGAACATTTCAAACACAAAAACTAGCTCTGTTCGTTCGTGTTCGGTTCGTTTACAACCCTATCTATGAGTTCACCACACGCTTGAGAGTGTTCATTGTGAAACAAAAGCTTAAATTCCTTATTGCATACAAACTGTTCCCGACACTTAAATACCGCTCCGGGGCACTGCCGTTCCGCTCGCTCGAGTTGAAGTCACGAATCCTGCAGCTGTCGCATCCCATATGAGACCCTCTCTGGATCCAACAAGGGGGTGCCTGCAATGGGTGCCACTTAGTTTGTAACAAGGCGCCCAACCAAGCGCTTGGGTGCCATTTTGCTTTGTGCATGAAGAAGATTCGTTGTTATTGGTTTCCAATCAGGCGCCACACCTTACAAATGCCTATCCACTACGTCCTCCTAAGAAGACGATGACGATAAATGGACATGTACATATGTTTGACTTCTAAAGATGACATTCTCTTTGGCAATTGTCTGATCCATGGTGATGGTCGTTGAGAGATTGACATGCAACTTCGAAAAAATGAAGTTGGCACATCACTTCGACAGCGAGTTATGAGGCATCTTCATTTTGTTGATCGGCTTCTCAAGCTCGTGGACCTGTTAACACTTTCATCTGCCAATGAAAGTCTCAAGTCCGCGAAACCCGTTAGCAAATGTGTGTGGCTCAATTTTAAATTCGGGATGCATAAATGAAATGCACGTTAAACATATGATCTACCGAAAGGCATTGACCTGTACATCAGGGATATTATTTTCTATGCCATTAGATTAACAGAGAAAATAGACTATAAAATGACTGAATTGGAGACTGCTTGCAAGTAGGAGGTTTCTAATTACTCACCACTATATTCAATAATAATCTTAAAATGCATTTACATGCATACCACATAATTCATTAACATTTACATATCACACCCCTATACTTTCATATTTACATTCATAACACTAAATAATTTTGACATCTCATTAAAATTGCCACTATCACTATTATTTTTAAAGTGAAATACATCTTCACATGCGTAAGCTTTTAATATGTTGGGATTATAAATGTAAATATCAGACTTTAGGCGCTACATATATAAATGCATAGTAATTACTAATTATGGTATATATGTAAATTCCCCTTATAAAACTAAAATTTAACAGAAACTAATGTATTTACGTGCAATACAATTAATTTTTTTTAATAACAAAAAATAAAATTGCTAATAATTAATTTATTTTCTAGTGTTTATTCTCCAAAAAAAATGGGGAAATTATTGCATACGGAGCACGTATGCAGTCCGCACGCAGCTCATTCGATACCCATCCAGTACTCTCGTAATACCCTATCAATACTCAATAATCAATACCCTGTAAATACCTTAATAACCAATACCCCCTTCATACCCTCCCAATACCCTAAAAAATGAGGATATTGGGAGGTTATCCGCACCCAACGATGGGTACATGCCCCGAATGTAATAATTTGACCAAAAAATGATATCATGAAATGTGGTGTGTTTAACCACCACAAATTATATTGAAAATTTTGGGCCCATTTTAGCAGAAAATCTGCAGAAAATCTGAAGGTTTATTTTTTTTTAATAAATTTGTTTAATTTTTTATTTATGGGGAAAGCGTAGCAGCACTAACCTTAGAAGTTTAATAATCCATATAATATATAAATAACATTCATGTATTTTTTTATTAAAAATTTAGTGGCATTTTCATAACTACCACCCTAATTTATGTATTTACATATCTAACACCTAGACCAAAATCACAATTTATCATCCAACATCTTATCTAGCGTGGGACAAGTATCTTTACAACTAGAGAAGGCTGTCCAAACTTACTTTTTAAGCCTTTAAATATTGACTTGGAAATCTTATTCTAAATCCGGATTTCGTAAATCCGATTGTGAGTCAGATTTATCCCGCTGTCACTCGCACTCTCTTCCCATCACCGACTTGATTTGATAATCTAAATCTATCAAAGTTGATAATTTTTTTTAACGTAAAACTAACGTGCAACCAAACACCATCTTAGGGGGGGGGAAACATTTGCGTAAGTAAAACATGAGCAGCGCTGCGTATGTCATTTAATATGAGGCGGTTATGTACGTATAACTTCAATTTAACCTACCTGTAACATGCAAAAATAAGTAGGTTACACAGAGATTACAGACATGTTACAGGGAGGTTACAATGGATAAAAAATGAAAATACCCCTCATGTAACCTCCATGTAACCTGTTGGACGTACGCAGCGCTGCGTAAATAATTTTTGTGGTGATGCTTTTGTTGTGTTTTAATAAATTGTCATACTTTAAATAAAAAATATATATGTATGTTATAAATAGAAAAGATTTAAATGTAGCATGCATTGGTCGTTTTTCTTCTTTTTCTTATTTAAGGAAGGTATAATAATAAAGGATAATAAAAGAAGTCTGCGCAGTTGTTGTTTAGTGGAAATCATAGAGACTTTCACCGTCGTCGCAGCTGTATCAGTTACTGATTTTTCCACGAGTTCAACGGGTGAAGATGAACAACCTCAACCTCGGGCAACTTATAATTTTTTATATATAGATATATATATTATAATGTGATTATTACCTCTTCAAATTTATATAATTATTTTAATTTAAAAAGTTATGATATATCCAGGGATAACCCATGAAGGGTCTAGGAGGACAGTTATCAGTTTTATCCCTCCTGAAATATCATTTTGTTCATTGTTATATTAACTTCTCCAAAGTTAGGTTTGGGTAAAAAATAATAATAATAAAATTAAAAACTAAATTATAGCATTTTAGTTTGTTAGCGCTTAACTTTCGTAACCACCTGATCAAACGATCTATTCTGAGCCCTTATAATCATATATGAATTTTTAAGAGTTTGGGATCACTGTATTTCTCTTGTCAAGATGCTCTATCCCAGTAAAAATATGTCTAATTTGGATCTAATTTGACATTCAATTAATAATCCCAATCATTCAGTAGCGCTTCAAGGACTTTATCTGAGCCTGATTGGACCCATAAAATTTTATATCATTGAGTTCTTCTTGCCTAATAATCATCTTCACCACACTTTAATCGTCACTAAATGTTCATCATTATGTTACATTATGCATTTCTTAATATTTATCTTTACTCGAGTTTCATTATTGTTTAATGCTTATAACTTGAAATTTATCATTATTTGACATTCACAATTGATTTACATTCATCATCGCTCTATGCATGTTACCATTTAATTCTTACCATCATCAAACATCTACCATCACCCAACATTCCTTAGTAATGTCACATATAAAGCTTGGAGATATTGATGGTGTAAGCTCCTCCATCATTAACAATCTCGTATTCTACCGCCATAAAGAGCGGTGTTGTTGCCATTACCTTTTCGGACTAGCCATGAAATATTCCATCGCCATAAGTACCCTCCAATCTTGATCCTGCCAGTATAAATATGTGTTGCCTTCAACTCAAAAAAGGTGGATCATTTAGAATGCCCTCTATTGTCATCATACCTTCTTAGCACCATCTCATTATCAAAATTAGGTTTTACAATCTCCATCTCCATGGAAAGACCCATCTTACCATCTTCAGCAGCCTCAATAGCCTCCTTTCACATCCTTATCTATCACCTCTTAGCACCACCTCATCGTCAACATTAGGTTTTATTATATCCATCTTCAGAAAAGAAACTACCCAACTATCTTCGATGGTCTCATCAATCACCTTAAAGTCATATCACCTTCACTTCTAAGATGTAGACTAATACAAATCTCTCTATGGGCAACTTCAAGAGTACCAACAATATATCCTGGCTAATTATTATGTATGCTAAGTATCAAGGAAGCTATTTCAACCATGTAAGACGCATAGCTTTCTCCCATCTTGAGGATTTCATATAAAAAAAAATTTATGTATCTATTCCTTGATTGCTTTATTCCTCTTATGTTTAGTTTTCCACGTAAGTGGGACAATCAAATCTTCTCTCTAGAAACTCATATTCTGGCTTTATATAATAAAAATACTATCTTAAGTAGTACAAACGCACCAAACAAGGAAAATGAAGTATTATCAATCAGTTTTTATGAAATTTTTTATAATCTTATATTTTAAAAAGAAATTGCGTAGTGTGTAATATTTTATTTGTAGATCAAATATATTATTTTTGTGTTAAAATTTAGAATTTCAAAGCATAACACAAAAAAACTCTTACTTTATTTTATAAATTTTAAAGCTGCTATTTTATTTAGAGGCAATTAGTGTAATAACAACATAAAATTTAAATATGATAATTTCAGGAAAAAGAACTTTGAACCTCGATAAATAAAACAAAATAAGGTTTGAATAAATTATGATCAATGTTTGACATAAATACTGTGATGTCTAATATTGTTATTTGTGCATAAGAAATGTACTCGCGGTCTTGAGAAGACACAACGATCTAAAATGGAAGAGTACAATGAAGGAGGGCCAACTGGTGTAAGATCATGAGGCCCACTTGTCCGACAAAGCGAAGGCTTTTGAGCCAAGCTAGCAAGGCCAAAGTAGATCAAGCCAAGAGGCGGACAAAAAGAAGACAGGATCACCCCAAGTCTCAAGCTGTTTGACAACGTAGCCGAACGTTACAGAAAAGCTGACCGAATACAATAGTCAACCCTATTGCAGAACCGATCTAAGAGAAGATTTGGTTCCATGGTATCCCGACCATCCAAGGGATGCCCCATTAGTTCCTCATTAATGACTAAGAACCGACAATCAGACCATATCAAGCAGTCGACACATAACAATCAAGCTCAACCGACCAAACTAATCATGCCTACCCGAAGCTGACTAAGGTCAGTCGACTAAGTCAAAAAGTAGCTGGACTACATATTTACACACGTAAAAAAATATCAGAAATACCCCAATATTGACCCATTTAAAGCAATGGCAAAATTATAATGTGATGTTGTACCCTCTCATCTATAAATAGGAGAATCATTTTATGAATAAGACATGTTTGATCTAGACAGATTACTGCGCTCCCTCCCTCCCTCCCTCCTGTCCCTCCTTACACACTATTCCTTAGGCATGATTCACTCACAAATTCAATATTAACAATTTAGAGTTTAAAGTGAAACTAAATAATTAAATTTATAACATTAATTTTTGAACAGCTGCTGAATGTGAAAAATGATCTAATAATAAAAGAAGCCAAAAAGCTTTTGGCACAAGCTTATTTATACATATGCTCAAGCATCCATTCAATTTCTATTTTTTAAAAAATAGAAACTATTTAATCCAAAACAAATTTTTATGCATATACTTTAGAAAATAAATATTAAATATATTTTAAATTTTCACTATTGTAAAACATATTAAATTAAAATTTCCTAATAAATTTTGTTTTTTTCCAAATTTTTAAAAATAGAAACTTTTTTGAAAATTTTATATTCTTTATCAATGATTAATTCTTTTTAATTATTTACTATATAAACACAAAATTTTTTAATTTAAAACTAATATAATTAATTTAATATATTATATTAATTATAATATTTCTCCTTTTAACTTGAAAAAAATTTGTGAATTTTATTGGTTATGTTCAATCCTTTTTTCTTCAATTTTAATATATTATCTTTATATTATCTTAATTAACAAGCTAAGTATAATTATGTATAACTAGAAGTATTTAACAACAATTGTACTTATTATACATGACTTAAGCTTTAATTTGCTCATAACTAAATGATGTAATAACAATATATATCATCTAATTTGATATTAAAAAGTTAAATCACTAGAAATATTATAAAAAATTAATATCGCAAATGATTAAATTAGAAAATTGCCAAATAGTTTGTCGTGCCACATGGGATGATAATTTTATCAATTTTTTAATTTTTTAATTAATCATTATATATATATATATATATATATATATATATATATATATATTAAGGGAAAGAGCCCCATAGGCTCCCTACGTGTTAATAATCCAAAAAAATGTTACAAAACGGAGGAGGTGAGGGAGCCGAGTCCTCACTACAAAACCCAAAAAAATACAGTCACTCACACCTAGAGGTCACGTTACCCTACACCCTCCTCCCACCGTACAACCCACGCAAAGTAAAAACTCCAAAAAGGAAAGAGCCACCAAAAACAGTAAAAAATTGTATAGAAAACTTGACAACAAAGTGTCCAAAAATAACTGCCCAAAACAGTAAAATGACCTACTAGTGATTCCATAATAAGGATAGCATCCGCAAGATCTAGCATCAGAAACAAAGGAGAGACGAACAAACCCGCAGAAAACTGGAGCACTGGAGACGATTCCTGGCTAATATCCACACATAACAAAATGAGACTTCAGTTGGAGATGTTCCTGCACAAGTTGAGAAAGGAGATGTCCCTGCACAAGTAGAACGACTGCCGCAGGCAGAAAACAACACAGGCACCAAAAAGGAAACAGAGCAAAACATGCAGCAGAAGAAACAGAGGAAAAAGATTAGCATAAAGTGATAAGTAAGGCTATTTATATCTGATGTAAGGCAAATTTAAATTGTCCCCGTGAACCGGGAGAGCGAAGTTCGTCGAGGTGGAGTTTTGCCCACAAAAGGAGAATGACCAGCATTTTTTGCTAACCAATCTGCTGGCCTATTTCCCTCTCTATGAATAAAAGTGATGCTAAAATGCCAAATATAATTGTCTATAATAAACCAAATTCTTTTAAAAAGAATAATCAAGTTCCAGGGTGTATCAACCAGCTTCAAAAATATATCAATAAGTCTCTTGGAATCAGTCTCCATCTGTAAAGAGAGAAAATTAAGATTGATGGCAGCTTGTAGAGAAAGTAAAAGTGCCCAGGCCTCACCCGAGAGAGAACAATCAGCCACCACAGGGGAATGAAAATACGCTAACATATTCCCCAAGTGGTCTCTAAACGTACCGCTCGCACAGTGAGTGAGAGATAGACCGACGCTGCCATCAATATTTGCTTTGATTGTCCCCCTCGCGGGTGGTACCGGTTAACCACAATGGGTCTCATTGGAGTGTTTAGCATCCCTATGAAAAAGCCTGAGAGACCTGTTATAGTAGGCCAAAATTTTAGAGAAAGTAGCATCAGGGGAGGGATGACATTCAGTGTGCTTATAAGAGTTCCTAGCACACCAGATAAACCACAGAACAACATAGGGGAACAGAAAAAAACCTTTTCCAGCCCGGTTTGAATCATTCCAAACCTTCACATAATCATAAATAGTGCAGGAATTATTCCAAACCAAACCAAAATCACTGGCCAACCTGTTCCAGATGTGCTTAGAATAAATACACTTGAAAAAGAGGTGAGAAGAGGATTCCTTGGCATTTTTGCAGAACACACACATAGATGCCAGTCTTAAACCTTTTAATTTTAAAATGTCATCTAAAGGTAAAATACAGGAGAAGAACCTCCACAGGAAGAAGGATATAGAAGGAGAAAATATAGGTTTCCATATCCCCTTCCTCCAATCCAACTTACTAAAGGAATGAAAATTTTGATATAGGTGCTTGCTAACAGACAGATGAGGCTGCTTCTTCCAAACAGGTTTATCAACGTTAATCCTATCTATAGGAATTTGGTTAATAAACATAGCAGTGTCCTGCCCCCACCAACTCCCTAATCTTCCTCAAATCCCACTGCCCAAAAGACCAGCAATCAGCAATCAGCAGATTTCCCATGACAGAGGGATGTGGTGGCTCATTGAGGTTAGGCATACCCCAGTTATCATGCCAGAAGGAAATCTTCCCATCCCCAATGTCCCAAAAAATAGCCTTAGAGGCCTCCTGCCTAATACTCAGGATAGCTTTCCAGATTTTGGAGTCCCCACTTTTCCAAGTAACCATAGTAGGGTGAACATTTTTACAATATTTAGCATGCATGTAGTTAGCCCAGATGGACTCCCTTAATCTAAACTTGTACCACAGCTTACACATGTTGATCTCAACAATGTGAGAAAGAGCTTTAAAACCAAGCCCCCGCAGTACTTAGGCTTACACAACTTTTTCCAAGTGAGCCAGTGCTTTTTAGAACCACCCCTCCCGGAGAAAAGAATTGAAAATTTTCTCCAACCTCTCAATAGAACTTTTCTTAGCATTAAAAACTTGGAGTGCATAAAGAGGAATGCTATGAAGCACACTATTCAACAAAGTTAAACGCCCCCCATTGGAGAGAAAAGTATTCTTCCAATTCCTAATCTTACCCTTGACTTTATCCAAAACATCATCCATCTGTATTTGCTTACACCTGCCTTTAATAAGATTAACTCCTAAATATTTAATAGGCAATCTAGCAATTTTATACCCAGTAAAGTTGGTAGCCCATAAAAGATGTGACTGAGGTAAGTAATTGCTAAAATACATATGACATTTGTCCTTGTTAAAGGACAAACCAGAAACCCCCTCAAAATCATTCAATATTTTCATAATATTTCTAATATTAGCTTTAGAGGCATTGGAAAAAAGCATGATGTCATCAGCATAAGCCAAATGAGTAACTTGAAAATGAGCTTTGTTAAGGTAATAAGCAGAATCATGCACATGTTGAGTATTCAGCAATCTGGAGAGATAATCAAAAGCAATAATAAAAATTATAGGAGAAAGAGGATCTCCCTGTTTGATACCTCTTTTAGCAGAGAAGAAGCCATAAGTATTGCCATTAACCAAAACACTGTAGTGGTTGTTGGAGAGTCATCTTCTAATAAGCTGACAAAAATTGGCATTGAAACCCCTAGCCAACAAGACATTAATAATAAACTCCCAGTTAAGAGTGTCAAAGGCCTTTTTAATGTCAAGCTTAATTATAAGATTGCCTCCCGACACTTCCTATCCGGATCTTCGAGCGGCTCTTGGGCCAGGAGAATATTGTCAGTAATCTCCCTACCCCTAACAAAAGCAGATTGGTGGGGAGAAATCAAACGATTGAGAAAAGGCTGAATTCTAGCCATCAAGAGCTTGCTAATAACTTTAGAAATAACAGAGGTTAAAGAGATAGGTCTAAAATGATTCCAGTCAGATTTGTCATTCCCTTTAGGGATGAGCACAATAAGAGCAGCAGAAAAATACTTACAAAGATCCTCACCAATGAAAAAACTTTGAACAGCCCTAATGGTTTCCTTCTTCACAATATTCCAGCAATTAATATAGAAAGAGGAAGTAAAACCATCAGGGCCCGGGGCCTTGTTAGAATGTAATGTTTTGAAGACATTATAAATCTCCTCTTCAGAAGGGATATCAGTAAGGCAAAGAGAGGAGATATAATGTCTATCATCATTAAAAAGATTCCTATCAATACAAGAAACTTGCAGTTGACTAGTAAATAAAGTAGAGAAATAGTTAACGACAACGTTACCAATTTCCTCGAGCATCGATAATAACATTTCCATCACTGCCCCTGATTTGACTAATGTTATTTCGAGTAATCCCGTTTTTAATATAAGCATGAAAATAATCAGTGTTTTTGTCCCCTTTAAGAAAATGAGTATCATGAGCCTTTTGCATGAGTAGATCTTCCTCCAAAGCTATATCAGCCAAAAGGTTACTATGGGCCTGAGCCAGTTCCTGAACCTGCTCAGCAGACATAATATCAATAGATTCTAAAATGTTGACAGTGTTCAAAGAATTAGCAACCCTATTGAAATATAAACTTGATTTTTGCGTTATTAATTTTTGGGCATTGGTTGTTTAATTAAAGCCCAATAAGAGTCTATTTTCTAGAAGCATGTTCTAGAAAAGTCTTATCTAAAAATTTATTCTAGAGTAATCCATAGAATTGTCTAGAATGTATGGTAGGTACGGAGTTATGAAGAAAATTCTAGAGAGTCATTTGTAATCATTAGATTAGAATTGAAGTGACACAATCCTAGCCATTAATTTAGGAGATGCCACTAGTATAAATAAGAGTGAAGTCTTTGAGTTTGTATCAAGCCAAGAAAAGAAGATAAATAAAGTGTGGCTTCTTCCATAAATCTTTTCTTAACATTTGCCAAATCCAAAGAGCTTCAACATTCCAACAATATATATTTTAATTTTGCCCTTTTTTTGGGAAAAAAATATTGCATGAGGAGTCCTATTGCAGTTTTGCATAAATAATCCAATCAGGTTCTGACACGTGTACAAATAAGCCAACCCATGAATTAAATTGGTGGTCTTTCTGTACACGTGGCAGACTCTGATTGAAGTCCTGATATAAAACCGTATGCGGTTTACTGATGCAATAATTTCTCCTTTTTTTTTGGTGGGGAGAGGGGTGAGAGCACACAACCCTGCCAATGTATTAATAAAAATGAAGTCTTATAAATAATCAAATAAACAGAAAATGATGAAGCAAAAGGATGCAAAGAGTTAACAAAAGGGAAGACATAAAAGCCAGCAGAAGCTCAGACCCCGTAAAATCTCTTATAGAGGCTCCAGTAGAGTACATGTAATGTATTAGTAACATTTCATTTGACTGAGTTATGAATGCAGTAAAAAGAAGAGAGTGGGAGAGGAACTTTAGAAGAAAAGGATAGCTTTGCATCCGCTTCTTTCCAACATAAGTAGGCAGCCATCCACTGGATGGAGGCAGGTCCATTATCAATGAGTAGGCGACAGATGTGCACTGTCAAAATTTTGATTAGTATCAACATCAAGCCTTTTTTGATAGCGAGAAGCATGCCAGAGACTTTTGGTTATCGCTTACGCCATTGTTTTTTTTTTTTTTAAAATTTCTGTCAATTATTACTTGAGAAAAAGCCATATTCAGCATATAAATAAATCAAATGATGACTTTTTTTTTGTCCTTTTTTGTTTTGTTTTTTAGGGGCATCGTTGTCTAGTTTTTCATAAAGCCAAGAATGCTTGAATTGGACTTTGGATGGGTTTGGGGAATGTTTTTTTGCTGTAGCGCATTTTGAAAATGCTAAAATAGTTATTTGGATATCAGAGTGTGGAAGCTTATATTGATTATTTACTTGAACGCCGCCCATTCGTTCGACCCCGCTACCCATATTTTTCGCGTGGCTATTACTTCGTTGGCCTGGGTAATTCCTCTCTCGCGTCTCTGCCCTAGTTAAGTTCTCACCCTCTCTCGTGGTGGGAAAGTGGCTACCCCGCTCCCTTTTTCTCCTCTCTCGAGTTTCTACCTTGGGTAATTCCTCTCCACTACCCCGCTCCCCTTTCTCTTCTCACGTCTCTAATATGGGTAATTCCTCCTCTCTCGTAGGGGAAATTATTGCATACGGAGCACGTACGTAGTCCGCACGCAACTTCTCCGATACCCATCCAATACTCTTGTAATAACCTATCAATACCCAATAACTAATACCCTGTAAATACGTTAATAACCAATACTCCCTCCATACCCTCCCAATACACTCAAAATGAGGGTATTGGGAGGTTATTCCGCACCCAACGATGGGTACGTGCTCCGTATGCAATAATTTCCCTTCTCGTGGTGGGAAAACGA
Organism: Papilionanthe hookeriana x Papilionanthe teres; assembly: GCA_022702705.1. NCBI lineage: Eukaryota > Viridiplantae > Streptophyta > Magnoliopsida > Asparagales > Orchidaceae > Papilionanthe > Papilionanthe hookeriana x Papilionanthe teres. Next base: position 54,901,266 of record CM040427.1, on the reverse strand, counting down.
CTTCATTGCATTTTTCATTGGTTCTCATTGTTCTTCATTATCTTTTGGTAGTTTCTACTCTCTATCTTTTGATGTTATGCACTTTGATTTTCGCAATTTGTGGCTTTGAGCCAATGTGGATTGCTTTTTTTGGGTTTTGACTATGCTCTATAGAAAATTAACGAGTCCCTGCTTTCAGAAGATGTAATGTTCGATTACATTTATTTTTTCCTGTGAAATTTGGATGATTGAGGTCTTTACACTTTCGACCCTTTCCTCTCTGCGATTTCTAGTTCAATGAAGTTTCAGACGATGATGTTTGTTGTTTTGCCTTTCTTCTATGGAGGAATTGAAGTATTTTTTACAGTGGTGGTGTCATGTTTGATAGCGTGTTGGTCGTGATAATGCCGTAGTGGTGCTGGTATGTTGGTGTTGATGATGTGGTGGTGGTGCGTTCGTATTGTTGAAAAGGTGGTGGTGGAAGTGTTGGTGTTTAGTGTCTTGATTGTGAAAATGTTGTGTTGATGATATGTCAGTATTGATGATGTTATGATGGTGGTGGTGTGATTGTTGTGATAGTGTGTTGGTGATAATTTGTTGGTTATGATGAAGTGGTGGTAGTTTGGAGATGATAATATTAACTGTTATTTTTATAGTTTATTTTTAATTTTGATTGTTGCATTTCTCGATGTTTAGTAAGGTGACAATTTTTATTAAGTAATATTTAAATTTGATATCTGTTTTTTATGTTTGAAAACTGCAACCACGACTGATTCTGTTACAAACAACATAATAATACAGAAGAAAAAAAAATCTTTTTAGCATGATCAACCACAACACAATTATTATACATCTGGAGCAAATAAACAACCACACAACTTCTGCGCAACAGCTTACTAGCACAGCTACTTCGCAACAACCTTTTAGCAAGTTGCAGCCACCCCGAACACATATACAGATCTGAGTTTTCACACACACTCACACACACTTCAACAAAGTAATGAATACTGTTCTACTATAAAATTATTAATATTATAAATCAAAATAAATAAAAATAAAATAAATTTTAAATTAATATTCAAATATATTACACTAATCAAATAAAATAAAACATAAATTATAGATAAGTTTTCTTATAAACTCAGATAATATAAACAAGTATAAAAAAATTAATTTATTTAAATGAAGAAGCAACAAAAAATCACATTAGATTAATATACATACTAAAATTATGATTGTTAAGACAGTTTTTATGGCATTATTGATATGCGATGAATTTTTATAAATTATAGTGCAATATAATAACCTTATATTGATTAATTAAATAAAAATACATTTTCTGAGAAGCAACCTAAAACATCATAATAACATATTACGAAAATAATCTCAACTTTCATGAAAATTAGCATCAAATGATAATAATCCTTTCACCAAAAAAAAAATCAGAAATACAATACAAATTTCTATGAAAACACAACCAAAGTGTGCTTATAACGCAACAAATCATACAAAAAGAGATTAATATAATCAAATTCTTAGTCATTACAAATAAAGATAATACATTTTGACTAATTTATCATATATTGCACTCATTCAAAACAAAGCTAAAAACTGAATCTACCCTAAACATAATTAAGATATTATGACCCAACTTACCATAGCTCAAACCCTCTGACGCTTAGCTGCAGGCGCAGCAGCAGAGGCAAGAGGGAATGAGACTCTCTGAGGAACCGCTTGCATTTGCTGCTGCTCAGCATCTGTCCTCTGTTCAACAGGCAAGTTGGGGTTAGGGTTGGGGTTGGGGTTGGGGTTGGGGTTGGGATCTTCTTCATCCTCAGTCTCTTCAATCTGTGCATGTGGCTTCCTCGCCATTAACAGTTGATAATTGGGGCTGACGAGTGTGTCCTGCTCAGGTGGAAGTGGGATCGAACCCGGCGGTGCAATTGTCTTTGGCAACGGCATCTTGTTTCGGGTGCGAGCCAGCTCAAGAAGAACCTGAAGAAGGGTGTGCTCAACAGGAAGTTACAAAACAACTCAAGAATGGAGAAATTTTTGGAATAGAACATAGTGGATCAATAATTTTACTTATTAAACAAAAATCTTAATGAATAGCACAAAAAAGAAGTGATAACGAGGGTCACTTCCAGAATTGTGAGTAATGTTTGTAGTTGATATGGAAAGTGCTAGAACTAAAAATGGTCCTTTTGAAGCACTCGAAATTGTAATTTAAGCTGGGGCGTTTACATACATACCACTCAATTCCTATGGATTTACAGATCTGACACCTAAACTTATTTTTTACATTTATTCTACCCAAATGTTTCATATCACATAAAAAATACCACCATTTTAACTTCAAGAAAGAAAAATAAACTTTTTCATGCATAGGTAGGGTGGAATGAATGTAAAAATTGATGTTTAGGTGTTAAGAGAAGTAAATACATAGGAATTGACTGGTATCTATGTAAATCTTCCAATCATATTACAGAGCTACTAATGAAAAGTATTATGAAGTACAGGACAAGTTGTATTCTTGATAAAAGAGCTACATTGAACATCTGTTTTCCCTCTTGGTAACATCTATGACCAACAAAATATCACCAGGAAACCATGATGTGCTACTTAACGGATAATTGTCGTGTCATAAAGAGAGTATCTGAAACTAATCATTGGCAGTATCAGTAACTAACCATTGGCAATGGTAGAAAGGTAAGCATGGACGAAGGTCTAACTCGCATTAATTTATCATTAGACAAGTTTACCTAATCTGAGGTATAAATAAAGATTCTTCAGCGCGCTGTAATAAAATTCCTTGTAAAACAGCTAACTAGACATTTTCTATTATCTTGTGCAATAAGTTTTCTAGACTATTTTTCTCTTCACAATAGAAAAAAAAAAAAAAGAAAGAAAAAAGAAGTGGTATAAAAGTGTTTAAAGAGTTATTTGCATCTATTAATGAAATTGTTAGCATTAGAGTCAACAGCAATTATGCAAATCCTAATGGCACCAAAATTCAGATTTGGCCAATTGTAAGTTTTTCTAGAGAGAACAACAGGAACAAGAAAAGCATATGAATCATTCCAGACAACACATTCATCAGTGTTAGACTGTTAGTTATGTTAGGGTTAACTATATTATAAATAAGTTCCACAAAACTAATTAATAACCAAGTGGTCGTATGCGAACAACAAAAAAAGCCTCTCTTTGATAGCTTCTTGCTAAAGAAGACCGCATATTGTCGTGAGAGTATTTTTCTTTTTATTTAGAGTGAGTGTGAGAGCAGGTTATACTGAGTGAGAAAGAGGACTTTGGTGGTGATCAAGACATGAAAACAAGGAATACATCAAAACCTAATTTTTATTCCTTTAATTTGTATTTTTGGTTTGAACCCTTTTAATACAGAATTTATTTTATTTCAGAATCATGCCTAGCATTTAAACTCCTACGCTCACTTGGGTTGAAATTCTTTGAAAACTAGATGAATCCATGTTAGAGGTTTTATACTTTCATATGATTTCAAGTTCTTGTTTTAACATTTCAAACTTGATTTACATTTAAATTGGTCTTTTGGATAGTTAAAACTAGTTGTAATATAGGACCATCGGAAGAGGACTAGAAGAAGCACAATTAGCTTAAAACATAAGAGTTTAGTTGAATGTGAATATTGCCAGTAAATTCTTGCAAACTTATTGGGGGAGTGTGGATGCCTAAGAAGTCTAACAGGATTAGCATAATGTAACTATAATATTGGGTTCCAATACTTGTTATATCTTGAAAAAAAGTAGGAAGTAAAAGACCCCGTTTGACGATTATAATAAAAAATCTCTTTGAGGAATCAAGAATTCATTGAACCAATTCAAGGAAGTTATTTCAAACCTATTTAAAACATATCTCATTTAGCATCAGCCCTTGTTTTTTGAAATTAAAATTTAAGACAATTTCAAAAATCTCAAACCTTCATAATTTTGAACTAAACTTAGGATTAGTGAATCAGCACTTCGACTGATTTGAGAATTGACACATTCCTCGTGAGATTGATACACAAATTCATAATCATATACTAGTTGATTGACATGTATACTTCCGCGATAAATGTGTGTGGTTCACCATGGATCACCAATTTTTCAATGTGATAGCTGCTAATAATTCTACTTCTATCCCTGGCATTCATGCAAGCTGCTAAAGAAATAATATGAAATGTCTATGGCAACATCAAAGAGAGATTTTTTTTTTAAGTCATAAGGATCCCTATATGGTTGGGTTGATTTCAATATCGTGTTACATGGCTATGAAACTTAAGTGGGAATCCCCCTAACCACGGTCCCTATGAAAGACTTTGCTAATATTATTTTGAAACATGGCATTGACGCTGAGTATTGTGGCAATAAATTCAAATGGAATTATAAAATGATTAGAGAATGACTAGAAATATTCTTATGCGTTTCTAGAGAAAGAATGATAACTTTAATAACATGTTACATGATGATGAAAGCTGGTAACGGTTTTATTTTAAACTTGTTAGAACGGACAAAAAATTAATGTCTTCTGTCAATTACAAAATTAACAATATTGGAGGAGAAGGTAATGCTGTTATTGACTATGTTGCAAAAACGGGTTTGCAGATTAAGTGTCAAGAAATTTCTTTGCCCTTCTGACAAATATAGTCAACTAATAGGTATTTCTCATATGAAAAAAAGGTATTCATACTTTAGGGGTTGCAAAATCCAATAATATTTGCAGAAGTTACGCCAATTGGTTCAATCTTCATAAATGAAAATGATCAAAGTTTGCCTCCACACTATTAAGATATGTTCATTTTGACCCTTAACTTTCCTTATTATCCAATTTGGTTCTGCAACTTATCAAAAACGTCAAGTTGAGAGACCAAAAGAATCATATTAACCACAAAAATAGTCAGAATTTGATAATCAAGAGCCCAAATTGAAGAGTAAGCAAAATTACAAGGCCAAGATGAACATATCCTAAATAGTAGAGGAACCAATTTCAGCATTTTATTGTCAATTATGATACGGTTGATTTGAAAGCTAAGTGGCTTGAGATGCTAGAGAGATTCTGCCTTGGAGACTTGTACTGGTCTCTCAAAGGGGTTGGTAGCACACAAGTTTATCATTAAAAGCTTTGGACAGTCTTCGAAATGGCTGTGGAGTGTTTTGAATGGTTCTATTGTTTTCAGTACTATGGATGGAGTTCAGATGGCTTGGAGAGGGCTTTATTACTTCATTCAGCCACCTTTCTTACCCAATTTCTAGTTTTGTTTCCGAGAATGCGTGAAGTTTTTATGGCTCTTACTCATTTCTTTCAGAAGCAAACATTTGCAGGTCATTAATCTCATATATTCACAAAATAAATAATAAATAAATAAAACAATTTTTCATGCTCCTGTAGTAAATCACTTCTTCTTCATGCTCATTTGAAGTCAACAACATTAAGGTAAGCAACAGCTAAATTCAATTCACAAATGTTTTTATTTATATTTCTTCAAATTTTAAATGATAGAGCATCACGGTTGAATAACAAAATGTCATATAAAGGATGAGAAGAAAATTGGATGAATCAGCTGTCAGATTAAGTCAATCCCTTCGAGCCTCTAGAGGACAAAATTAGTTGGAACTTGCATATCCCGTTCATTCCATTCAATGACACTAAACCTATGTTAAGATCCATATTTGAGTGGAGAATAATTTCACAATTTATATCAAACAAGAGCTGGACTCTGAATAATGGATATGAAACAAGAATCAAATTATGAATATAATTTAAGGCTCTTATTTATTACTTTAAGCATTTAGACTATCTACTAGTGCATTGCTCTATCAGTGCTATGAATTCCATGTAATTTTTCGCTCCCATGAATGCTGATTGGTTTTATCGATCAAACTTCAAGGGATAACTTGAGGGAAAATTGAAGAAATGTTTTTGGCGGGGATACTATAATAAAATTAAAGTTTATTATCATAAAAACAATTCTAAATTCCACTAGTTGCAAGCTGTTGAAACATCAATAGCCAGAAAAAAAACTCTCTATACTATAATCGTCTCTCTAAGATTACGACAAATATATGTTGCAATTTCTCTATCTGTTTTGTTTCTTTTTCTAGCAAATGTTTGATCCCGAGTCATAAAATAAAGTGGAAGTTGATAGCAATGCTGCGTCTCCCAATCAAACAACTTATTGTCAAGGCAGACAAGTCACATGGCCTCGGTGCCATCGTACAAGATCCGCCATGGGAGACACCCATGCAGGGTGCATATCAATGGAGTTGACCCTATTCTGAAATAATAGGGGTTTCCATTAGCTTAAACTTTTAGCATCAGAACATTGAGCTAAATTTTTGCCACCAGGTTCAACCCTCCAAGCAAACTAAGCCAATTAAGCTCACGCTCCCATACTCTTCTTTTTCCCAACAACTGAAGAGTAAAATAAGCCACTGCCGTGTAAACTACTTCTTGGTAAAATATCCGCCCTAAACCCTAGTCATTGCAGTCCACCCACAGCCGAGTTACCCTTCCGCCACAAACACAATTTATCCAAAGAATCAACATCATCGGTTTTTTGCTACTTTAATTTACTACGTTGCGAGTGGAAACATACCTCGCGGGATGGGGGCTGCGAGAAGGAAAAATTGATCTTAGATTGAATCGCAAGGCGAACGTCATCGGGGTCGATGTTAGTCTTCCCGGCATGTTCGGCGTAGACCTGAGCGTCGGAGAGCACGTCGACGACGTACCGGTAACATAGCTCGAGAAACTGATGCACAACCCGAGGCTCATAATGCCCCTCCTTGATCCCCATCGACCTCAAAAGCTCTCGCACGACACGCGCATCTCGAGGCTCGTCGGCCTCCAGCTCTCTTCCGGCAGCGGCGCCGCCGGCGTCGTCCATCTTGGCGCTGTCTTGTCCGCTGATTTGCTCTGCTTTCGAATCCGGCATTCTTGTGGTGGATATTCAAACAATCTACTGGCAACAGATATAGGCAGGATTTAACGTGGATTTGACCTAAATCCTGCCAGACGCTCAGTTCGGACAAAATAAGGTCACGCGGATTTCAGAAATCCGGATTTCAATGATTTGGGCCGTAAATCCCAGATTTGGAAGATTCACGCGAAAAGGAAGATATGAAGTTACCTTTCTCCATCTGCCTCCATGGTTTCGGGTTGGGGAAGGAGAAGAAAGAGGGGAGTTTGCCTTCTCAGTTAGCTCTAATTGCGACTGTATCGTTAGGGTTAGGTCACAAAGGCGGTGGGTTTAGGCGAAAGCGGGAGAGGGGGTGGGGACGCAGGAGTGTTCCGCGAGGTACGTATAAGCTCTATCTGTAACAATTTATCTTTTAACCTACAAATATAAAAAAATTACAAACAAAATTATAAAGAGATTACAGAAAAATACGGTATAAAATATAAAAATACCTCTCAATATATTCTGAATAATCTCCCTATAATTTTTTGAACTTACGCAGTACTGCATATATTTTACGGACGCAAATTTTTTTCGCGAGAGATTGCTGTTTTAATTTAGTTAATTTTATTAATTTAATTGATTAATAATTAATTTTTAATTAATATATTATCGAGCTAATTCTGATTAAGGTAAATTTATATATAACTTTTTAATAAAAAAAATATATTTTAAAATTTAAATTATTTAATAGTTAATCAATATAAAATACATTCTTAATTAATACAATTAATACTAATAACTAATAATCAATAATTAATTATGGTTAATAATAATTAATTATTAATTAGTATAATCAGAAAGAAAAAAATCATTTAAATTAAATTAAGTAATTAACTTTTTATCAAAATAATAATACAATTAAATTTTAAATATAATTTCTTTTTATAACAAACATAGCAAATTTTTAAATCCTCGCATAGGTTACCAAACAGTTTCACAGGATTTAAATTATTTACTAAATCTGTTATCAAAAAAATTTTGAGATTTAGCGTTTTAGGGATTTAATAAATCTGAATTTACAGGATTTACTAAATACTACTAATTTAAATCTAATACTGTCATGAAGATACTTAGGGTCCGTTTAGAGCATCTCATTTCGTGCGGTGGCGTTTTAAAAATGCACCTGACCTGTTTGAGTAAACTGCATTTTGACAACTTATGCGTTTTCAAAACACAGAAAACAATTTTTTCACACCGCACATGTCTAGGTGCGGTGGCAGCTTTCTGGCAACGGTCTGGATTTAAAAAAAAATTTTTTTTGTAATAGCTACCACAACTAGCTTATTAACAGATTATTTTTAATCAGCTTATCATCAGATTATTCAATAAGTTGCAACTGCCCCAAATAGACCCTTAATGAATTGTTATAATGTAACGAATTATGATCGACCTATAAGTTTGTCGGCTTCACGAGCGGTTAAGGATCATGCCTCCTAAGCACAATATGCAATTTAGATAATTTTGAAGTCTCTTTGAGGAATTTTTATTCGGTCCGGACAGCGTACGCAGCGCTGCGTTCGGTAGCCAATAAAAACACGCCACGTGGACCACGTGGATTTCTGGACCCCACCATGGCACGTTTGAAAAAAAAAAGCTTTTTTATCTTCGTTCTGCCGACCCGACCGAGCGAAATTTGCGAAATTTTTGTCAGCTTTATTTTCCAGCCGAATCATAAAGGCATTTTTGTCTCCATTATATTTAGGATATCGACATTTAGGGTTTTTGTCCGACTGCGCTTGTCGTGAGATTGCGGAGCTGAAATTTGATTTTTGGAGGGACGACGCAGTAATGAGGTGTATTTTTTATTCCTGGAGGTGCTGAGATTCTTGGATGAGGGTAGAGCAAGTGAAGATGAATTTTGAAGATGATTATATAAATTATTGTTTACGTTCTGCATTCGTAAAATTTAGGTTTTATTGTCTTATAAGTTCTGTTTTATTTAGAGAATTTTGTTTTTGGTATTATTAGAGTTTTATTTAAGTTGTAATTCAGTATTATTCGAGTAACACTGAAAGCGACATCGTAAAAGTTTTCTACGGTTTTAATTTATTGTAGGAGTTGGCAATGTTTTGATTTGATTTTAATAACATTTTGGCTTGTATTGCGGATTATATTTACGTTCGCTTATGTATACTGTCAGGTTTTATTTTCTTATAATATTTGTTTTATCGCGAGTTATGTTTTGCTAAAAAATACGGTATAAAACACTTATAATATTTCTCAAATACGACTACATGAAAAGAAATACGGACTTTAAACGTGTTGTATTGTAGTTTATTTTGCTCGTGCAAGTATATTGGATGATTTTTTACCGTGTTTATGACGATTTATTCCAAATTACCCGTAAGGTTTAACGATCAAATCGTGAAATGCTCTAAGAGTGTTTTCCAGGTTTATTCGTCATCGAAAATCTTTATTACGGTTTATTTGAAAATCGAATATTGTCGTTAACAGATTATGAAGGCAAAAATACAACTCTAGAATAAAAGACAATAATACAAAAATATAACAAGAATAAAATTGAACGATGCGAAAAATACAACTCCGAAAATACAAGAATACATCAACGATACAATCGGAGATATCTAATACGTCCATCTTTACGATTTAACTTTATTGTATTTGAACAATATCTATATTGTTTTACGGTCGTATTCGGTAACGTTCCACCGAGTTGTTGGAATAAAACGCGGAATATTCTAATGCGACCGACGCGGTAGTATTAGAGATATTCCGCACTTCTATACAATACAACGATTCGACTTAACTCGTTGTATTTGAACGATACCTATGTTATTTTAGGGTTGTATTTAGTGATGTGACGCCGAGTGGTATTTTTTTTAGTTGTATCAACGGCGATATAGTCGGAACTCAACACGATTAAATCGTAGATGGATGTATCGTAGATCTCTACTTGCATTGTGGAAATATCGTAGTATTTTTTAGTTGTATCGATAGAACTTGTTTCGAATAAATAGTCGAAGATATTCAGGTGTTGTTTTGTTAATGAAAAAAGTTATATATTTATGTAATACTTAAAAAGTTTATATTAGAGAAAATAATAATTTCAAAAAATTGCATTATTATCAAAATTTTAATATTACTAATTGCATAATTTTAATACAGGTTAATAAACTCTAAAAACAATAGGAATATCACTCAGATACAAACACGATCGGGCATAAGTTGGAGTAAAAGCGGTTGTATTCGAATATTCGCTTGTTTTATTCAGTGAACAAAACAAGTTGTATTGGAATATTCACGCGTTTTACTACAACTCGTTGGAATACGACAGTTTATACGACGGAGATATAATTTGAATACAACAGAAGTTAAATACTCCAATCGGTCTTGTTTTGTAATCGAGAAAAGTTATATACTTATGTAATACGTAAAAGTTTATATTAAAGAAAATAATAATTACAAATAATTGCATAATTATAAAAATTTTAATATTCATATCTGCGTAAATTTAATATCATCAAATACATCTAAAAACGATCGGAATATTACTTGATATAATCATGCTCGGGCATGATCGGAGCTAAAGCGGTTGTATTGGAATATTCTCGTATTATTCATGAAAAACGCCGGTTGTATTGGAATATTCCGATTTTTAATCCAAACTTCGTCGGAATACGACCAAAATATTCCAATACAACCGGCGTTTTTCATGAATAATACAAAGAATATTCCAATACAACCGCTTTAGCTCCAATCATGCCCGAGCGCGTTGTATCCAAGTAATATTCGATCGTTTTTAGAGTGTATTCGATGATATTAAATTTACGCAGATTGTAATATTAAAATTTTCATAATTATGCAATTGTTTGTAATTATTATTTTCTTTAATATAAACTTTTACGTATTACATAAAGTATATAACTTTTCTCGATTACAAAAAAGAATGAATCGGAGTATCTAATACCGTTGTATTACGATTATATCGCCGTTGGATTACGGTCGTATTCGTTCGAGTCGGTGGTTATTGGAATATAAGATCGCTATAAAACTCTTGTAATATTTCTTAAATACAACGGCATAGAAGAAGTGCGGATGTTAAACTCGCGTGTTTTGGAATATTCCGTGTTTTTCAAGAACTATGGTAAAAATATTTTTTTTAAATTGTCTTGCCCTTTTGAAATTCGGCGCCAATGCCCGTGAAATACAACCTGGAAACGAAAACGTCTTGTCGAGTACTTTTCCCGAGGAATACTACGCACCACTTTTTACCGGTCCAAAATTAAAATTTCTAGTGGTTTCGAGTATTTCGTTCTCTAATCGAGTAGAGAAGAATGTTATCCAAACTTCTCAAATTTACGTCGATGGAAGCGAGAGAACACAGACGATGGAGTCGAAGATATGATGGAAACGAGAGGTTCTACTGAATGAGGAGCAACAATCCGATCGACCTACGCGAAGACCAAATACAAGAAAAAGAATAAGGGACCGACATCAAAATGGTCACCGACGACGAGTTCGTCGAGGTACTACTCGTAATCTACCTTCGTATTTTTATTAGCAGATAAGCATTATTATACTTAAACTCGAAACAATACCGAAGTACAAGCCGAATATCCGTAATATGATCCGAATACGACCCAAATAAAATCGAGAAACTTCCAAGGTGTAACCTAACCGCAAGCCAAAACATCTAAACACAATAATATTCATATAAACAATAAATGTTACGAAAATAAAACTGAGCGTAGAAATAAAATTGAAATAAAATCAAAAAACAACTAGAACAAAACTCGAAAAACTCTTAAAACTACAATAATACAACTAAGGCTTTTATTTTTTTTTGTTCTACGGTGTTTCTTAACTCGAGAAACATGAGTCGTAGATGTCGGCCGTCCGTCGCGAGGGAGTTACTTGATGTGGTCGGCCTGCAGCCTCTCGAAGCCGTCATGAGTAATCTCGCCGACCGAATATTCGCCGCTCTTTGATTTGCCTCCGTATCCCTGAGGACAATATTCTCACTCCGCAAATACTACAGTGTTGGAGGCATGACAAAATGTTGTTCAAATTAGGTGGGAAAGAGCTTAGATTGCTGCCTGATGAAATTGCACTTTTAATTGGGATGCCAAACAGAGGACCAATGCCGAAGTGGAAGCTACGTCCATCGGCGACAATGAATGCTGTTAACATAAAGGACAGAATATTAGTGTATGCAAGAGGGATACTTCGATCCCATTCGAGAACCTCTACATAAAATATCCGTTGTCAAACTTATTTTTTCCATCAAGTAATTTCGCTTTCCTTTCGGACCTTGATGCCTACGGTGATAATTTAGAGTCATTCTCCTCATACAACCGGCCTGCGGCTCTCGTGAATATCTTTTAGAGCGCATCAACGCAGCTTGCCATTAAAATTGGATCGAATCGCTCAATCGGCTACATAAATGGGTTTTCGTTTTTGTTAACGGTTAGTATCTTATTTAATCATTCTATTTACTTTATCGATTGATCGGTAATGCTAATGTTACATCGATTCCACGCAGACTTTGGTTTTTCGAGCACACTTCTCCAAGTGCCTCCCGCAGCCTCCCAATGCTGGACCAAGAATGTTGCGGTGGCCAAGGTCCCTTAAGTGGAACTCGTCACAAGCCGACCTATTCTTCAAGCGGTTAAACACCGAAATAAGTGAGTCACTCCCAACTTTCTAACGAAGTACTAGCTCGTGTAATGGTTAATAAAACATTTCATACCTCGTTGAAACTCGTATTTAGATGCAAGACAAATTCAGGTGATGTTACCGCCGATGAACTTATGTGGATTGCCAACCCGACGAGGGCCTTCCAAACCCAGTCCAAGTTCAACAAACCGAACTTCTATCCCCCTCTTCACCTTCATTTTCTATCGGTGGAGTTACGCAAATAATAACACCATTTCTTCGCTCCTAGCTACCATGACTCGCAACATCGAAGTTATGAATGAATTAGTCGGACGCCGTGAACAATGTGTACAAGAATATCGTGGAAACTTCGACACCGTAAATGTTGGGTCGACGGGCCGCAGCTTGCAAATGTCCGAGCCGAGCCAAAAGGTCGATAGGATCGAGCAACATTTATCAATCAAAGAACCCGAAGCGGCTAGAGAATTATACCCAGCGGCGGCACCGTAAGTCCCTACCGCCGAAGACCCTACTTTTGAAATCCCTACCGCCGAAGTCGATTCTTTCGGAGACACTACGTACTGCACTCGAAGAACCTACTACCGAATTTGGAGACTCTATTTTTGGAGACCCTACCGCTCGAATTCGAAGACCCTACCGCTTTACCGTAACAACCCGTCGAAGTCCCACCCAATGCGTATGAAAATATCATGGGAGGTCACACCTCCCAATCCGGAGAGGGTGAGGAAGAGGACACTCGTCATACTCGCAGGTTGAAACCGATGTTCATGATCGAGCCGAGGTAGCACTATCCATACCTAGCTCGATGCGAGAGGGTGAAGCGCCGACGGAGTCTGGTGAAGAGGGTCGTGAAATCACCTTTCACATCCTTTCAATTCAAAAGAAGGAAGACGGTGAAGGATACAACTGCACCAACGGACCCCTCACCGTGAACAACACCCTCGCGCGCAGACCCCTCACCAGAACCACTGTAGAGCAAGGAACACCATCATCCGACGGAGAAAGAGCCCTCATCACCGAGAACAAAACCCTCGCACGTATATCCGCATTAATCGAGAAGATTATTCAGGATACTAACGATGAAGAGACACGACAAAGGGATGATGCACCGCTCCGGACACCCAGCCCCACCCTCACCTCTCGTCCTCGACCACTCCAACTCCACAGAAGTTGCACCCAGCCGACCCGGTACTTCGAAATCATTAGTGTTGTATCAACCGAAATTACCCGTGCCTCCCCCAATGGTATTTCTATAAATATTACTAAATCCATTTATATATGCTTATATTTAAACATCATACATTAAAGTTGAGTTCATTTGTGCACAGAGAAGAAGAGTCGAGAGACATAGCAACGTATCCCGGTAGAGACCTTATCGGAGATGACCGACGCCATGTAATCGAAAAGTTTTTGACAAATTATAAGAAGCTCGTACGTGCACCAACTTTTATATAATGTTTTTCACATATCTTTAATACATAACCGACATTAAATGGGTTGATTTTAATGCAAGAGTGATATTATCATAAACCAACGCTTCTTGTTGTTAGATCGTGGGATGATGGACGACTTGCTTTTTAATGAGTTTATCGGTAATGATCATGTCGATGCCTCGCCGCCATCTTGTACCAAATGAAGAGGATGCATCCCACCAAGTACCGTAAATACCTTTATGTTACCCCATTATTTTCGGTAATGCCCTTAGTTTAGTTTGTTCGACATATTAATGAATGACACTAAAATTTTAACTAAATATCGTTTCCTACGCAGTTATCATAAAATGGATGGCGACCCTTATCAATTTCTCGTCACACATCACTCCCACAACGTATCTAACTCGGATTTTATATTTTTTCCTATTGTGCATAATTCTCATCGGGTGTTGTTGGTTTGCGATCTAAAAATAAAAAGTGGCGAATATACGATTCTCTACCCAACGACATACACAAGGATATTTGCAAAGACTTTGTGAGTATATGGTGGACAGTAATTTAATTTCCTGACTTGTGTAGATTAAATAAGAATCGTTATATCGCACTTCGTAGATCAAACTATTTACAGTGCTTAACCAACGAATGCTTCAAGAATAGGAAACCCGCGTCACGTGGGCGTGGCTCACGTCAAAGGTATTCCCGTACGTACGAACAACGTTGATCGCGACATGTTTGTCTCGCAAATATATTGAAAGACTAACCCGTGCTACCCCGATCGACCGAGCGAGAGCAGACCGTAAGCCGAAATGCCTGAATCCGCGCTCAACTAGCATATGACTTCCGCATGTGGTTTCCTTCGTTATTAAATACAATCGAAAAAATTTGACAGATGATTGAAATTGGTTTATTGCTTTAAGTCTATCGTTGGTTGTCGATACTATGTATGTTGGTTGTTTTGATGGAAAATTCCAATGCTTCATTTCTTTTGTCATTTTTTGGTGTATTGGAGAAATTATATCAACGTTCATCGTGCCTCGACTTGGATTTGCAGCTTATTACAGATGTATCGATGAATCTTTACGCATTTATTACGCTTTCTTCCAAATCAAGACCCAACTCCGAATAAAACTAGAATAATACAAAAATACAACTAAAATAAAACAAGAGAGAGGCTGGACTTTTAATGGTTCACAAGATACAACTCGAAAATACTACAATACATCTACAAGATCGCTATTTATTTCTGTGTATAGTGGATGATATCGGCGTCGTATTCGGTCAGTAGTGCCGACGAGTCGGAGGAACACGCGGAATATTCCAATACAACCGGCGGTTGTCCGAGAATAAAACAAAGAATATTCCAATACAACCGCTTTACCTCCAATCATGGCCGAGCGCGGTCGTATCTAAGTAATATTCCCATCGTTTTTAGAATGTATTATGTGTTATTAAATTTAAGTTCGATCGTAATATTAAAATTTTAATAATTATGCAATCTTATCTAAAAATTATTTCGTTTCTTATAAACTCTTAAGTATTACGTAAGTATGTAAATTTTATATATTACAAAAAACATCGAATACGTTGGATCGTATCTTCGAAACATTTTGCCGAATACAATCGAGCGTAAATTTAATAACACATAATACACTCTAAAAACGATCGAATATTACTTAGATACAACCGCGTTCCGCCATGTTTGGAGTTAAAACAGCTTTATTGAATATTCCTTGTTTTATTCATGGACAACGCCGGTCAGTATTGGAATATTCGTCGCGTTCCTCCAACTCGTCTTGCTTTCGTTATCGAATAAGATCCAAAAAAAGAGTTTTTTTATATTAAATCTTTATAATACATTTTTTTTTATTAAATATACTCTTTCGAATAAAGAAAAAAAGTGTATTTTTAAATTAAATTCCGCGCCACCGCCGAGGAAAGCTACGCACCTAATATCGCTCCAATATCGACGAAATACAACCGGAAACGAAACGTCTCGAGTACTTTGCCTCGAGGAAAGCTACGCATTTATACCGCTCCAATGCCTAGAAATACAACCTGAAACGAAACGTCTCGAGTACTTTGCCCGCTACGCATTTAATAGACCCTCAAAAATTTAAATTTTGAGGTTTTCGCAGTATTGCGTTTTCTAATCGAGTGAGAAGAACATTAAGATACGATGAAATCGAAGACCAAAAAAGAAGGTGACTAAGCAAGAAATGGTCACCGGCGACAGTTCGTCGAGGTAATAGTCTTAATCTACATTCGTTTTTTATTGTGAGATAAGCATTCTTATACTTAAACTCCGAACAAGATCAAGTACAATCTGGATAAGCTCGCCATACAATCTTTCCTCTTTTAGAAATAAACTCTTAATTTATTGCAATCTTTCCTCTTTGTAAGCCTACTCTATAAGAAAGCTTTCCTCTTTGGGTGATATCCTGGATAAGCTCGCCCTACAATTCAACGGCTATATATTACATTGTTATTTTGTTGCAATTCTACATTAACCTTATAATTTTTGTCTTCATTTTCTAAACAACAAGGGAGCCGCGCATTTATTCACTTCCACCGACCTTTTGGAGGAAATATCATTGAAAATGATCTCTGTCTCTCCATCACCTATCGTAGATATTAGAAATTTTCGAAAACGCGAGTATAATTTATTATGGAATTATCATTTTTACTAATTTGTCATACCTCTTTCAATCATGTAACTATGATATAATTAATCAAAATATTGGTCTCTTTATAAGTGCAAAAATTTCATGCAACATCTTCATCAAAAAGCGGTAGGAAAATACATGGTCTTTCAAGATTGGGGCATGAACTCAGCACGACAAGCAAGGATATTTAAGATTTCTTCGTAGTTGTGCTGATAGCGAAAATAAGTAATGCTCTCTTCTTGCTTGGATTGGTAAGCGATAAATATTTTTAAAATTTTAATAATACAATTCTCAATATTCATTTATACTTTATATATGTATTATAAAGCAATGTTCATCAAGATAAATATCTCAATATTTTAGGAGGAGATGCGGATTCAAGAAAGAATCGAGATCGGTTTACATTATCTCCCGATACTGCAAGTCAAGGGCATCTTTTTTCCAAATATACCGCGGCTTAGTGTTGCTACGTGAAGAGACATCTCGCGCGCATGGGATCGATCTTTCGAACGAGATATCGAATAAAGTACATCGTTGTCGAGAAAAGGTTTCAAGAATCTTCCATACAATGAGTTGGAAGAAATGGTCCGTTCTACCATTTATTCATCGCAACAATTTGTTATGTGGACAACCAACTTTGAAGCCGATAATGATGGCTAAGTGAAGACCTCGTGGAAAGAAGATTCTGCAGCTGATCTTCGCAAATGGATGCATGAATACGTAATGTTTTTCAATATGAGTTTTTTATCAATATGATGTAAGTGTAGGCTCAAATCGTAAACTTTCGATCTAATGTAATCATGCCCTATCCCTGGTTGTGTCCTAGTAGAAATTACCATCGTATTTAGAGTGTACTATCTAGTATTAGAATTACGCAATTCGTAATATTAAAATTTTGATAATTATGCAATTTTATCTAAATATTATTTCCCTTATCAGTAAACTTTTAAGTATTACGTTAGCTGTATAAATCGTTTCAATTACAAAAGAAGATCGAACATGTCGACTTCTCCTTCGAAACCGTTTGCTGAATACAACTCAAAAAATTCCCTGATATATCCAAGATAAAACTGAGATCAATGATAAGTCGACGTGCGATTTTTCTGTGGTGTATTGGGATTATATCGCCGTTGTATTTCGGTCGTAGTGCCGACAAGTTGGAGTAAAACGCTGAATATTCCAATACAACCGGCGTTGTTTAGAAATAAAACAAGGAATATTCCAATACAACCGCTTTACCTCCAATCATGAACGAGCGTGGTTGTATCCTAGTAATATTCCCATCGTTTCGAGAGTGTACTATCTCGGTATTAGAATTACACAATTCGTAATATTAAAATTTTGATAATTATGCAATTTTATCTAAATATTATTTCCCTTATCGTAAACTTTTAAGTATTACGTTAGTGCATAAATCGTTTCAATTACAAAAGAAGACCGGATATGTTGGATCGATCCTTCGAAAATATCCCCGATATATCCACGATCCAACCGAGAGCAATGATAAATCGTTGTGCGAGTGATCTCTCAGTGTATCGGGATGATATTAAAATGTTAATAATTGTTTAATTTTATCTAAAAATTATTTCCTCGATTATAAACTTTTAAGTACAACGTAAGTATGTAAATTTTCTTTGATATTTTTACAATGTAAATGGAGATCAATGATAGATCGATGTGCGAGTTATCTCGCTCGTATCGGGATGATATCGGCGTCGTATTCGGGTCGTAAGTGTCGACGAGTTGGAGTAAAACGCTGAATATTCCAATACAACCGGCGTTAGTCCACGAATAAAACAAGGAATATTCCAATACAACGGCTTTCTACCCAATCATGCCTCAGTATGGCTAGTATCTAAGTAATATTCCGATCGTTTTTAGAGCAGTAGTATATGTTATTAAATTTAAACTGATTGTGATTTTAAAATGTTAATAATTGTTTAATTTTATCTAAAAATTATTTCTCGATTATAAACTTTTAAGTACAACGTAAGTATGTAAATTTTCTTTGATATTTTCACAACGTAAATGCGAGATCAATGATAGATCGATGTGCGAGTTATCTCGCTGTATTGGGATGATATCGGCGTTGTATTCGGTCGTAGTGTCGACGAGTCGGAGTAAAACGCGGAATATTCCAATACAACCGGCGTTGTCCACGAATAAAACAAGGAATATTCCAATACAACGGCTTTCTACCCAATCATGCCTCAGCACGGTCAGATCTAAGCAATATTCCGATCGTTTTTAGAGTGTAGTATATGTTATTAAATTTAAGTCGATCGTGATTTTAAAATGTTAATAATTGTTTAATTTTATCTAAAAATTATTTCCTTGATTATAAACTTTTAAGTACAACGTAAGTATGTAAATTTTCTTTGATATTTTCACAATGTAAATGGAGATCAATGATAGATCGATGTGCGAGTTATCTCTGCTGTATTGGGATGATATCGGCGTTGTATTAGGTCGTAGTGCTGACGAGTTGGAGTAAAACGCGGAATATTCCAATACAACCGACGTTGTCCACGAATAAAACAAGGAATATTCCAATACAACGGCTTTCTACCCAATCATGCCTCGGCATGGTTAGTATCTAAGTAATATTCCGATCGTTTTTAGAGCGTATTATATGTTATTAAATTTAAGTCGATTGTGATTTTAAAATTTTAACAATTGTTTAATTTTATCTAAAAATTATTTCCTCGATTATAAACTTTTAAGTATTACGTAAGTATGTAAATTTTTTTCAATTACAAAAAAAGACTCAACACGTTGGATCGTTTCTTCGAAACAGCTACGAATACAGCTCAAAAATTCCCGATATTTTCACAATGTAAATGGAGATCAATGATAGATCGATGTGCGAGTTATCTCTCGCCGTATCGGGATGATATCGGCGTTGTATTCGGGTCGTAGTGTCGACGAGTCGGAGTAAAACGCGGAATATTCCAATACAACCTACGTCGTCCACGAATAAAACAAGGAATATTCCAATACAACGGCTTTCTACCCAATCATGCCTCAACGTAGCTGTATTTAAGTAATATTACAAGTGGTTTTTCGACCGTATTATCTCGTGATTAATACAATGCAACGAATTGGGGATAAAAAACACAACTTAAAGGGTAAAACACAAGGAGACCAAAAAAGGTAACTGAATAAATCAACCATAAGCAATCTGTCTGTCATTCAATAAAATCAAAAACTATGTTCAAACAAATTATCCTATATGTTCATTAAGCATCGATAGAACAATTCTTTAGCTAGCCTAGAATCATCGTCCGCATTCATTAAGCATGCTTGTGTATGTATCTCGTTCTGTCATGATTGATAGCAGTTCTCGAGTAATATGAATAAAAAAATTGTAAACATCACAGTATCGAATAAGTAAATAAATAACTTCGTCCACATTATAATTTACCCGACTTAAGGGAGCCGACGTTCCAAACCAGCCTGCTTCGTTTTGGAAAACTCGTAGCATCACTGGACCGACGATCTTTATCCGTTCCTACATAAAATTCGACAATTTATGACGGAGACAAGATAAGTTTTAGAAATAAAAAATATTTCAAAAAACTAAACTTACTTTTTCTTTTCATATTTTTTTCCCAATATCCTTTTAATCTCGAATTAGATATCCCTTTAGACGCACCTTTACTCGGGTCATTCAAATTTCTCTTTACATGTGGTCTTCTTCTTAGTTGTTTGCCTTTTGTTGGGTTCTCTCCCATGTAATATTTCATCAAGCGCCAAGTGTTAGTTTGTTTAGTGTATCTAAGACAAACTTCTCAAGCAACTTCATAGCTCATGCTTCTGTACTTATCCGGTACGCTAATTTATGAACATGTGTGCGATATATAAGACCACTCGAGACGATCGGCAACATTCGAGACCCCTTAAGATGTTGATATTCCAAACTTTTGTATATGTCCCTTTTCGCATGTGTACACCATCGAAGTAATATGTGTTTCTCGAAATTTTGTACACGTTATCATGCCGAAGAACCCTTAGAGCGTGAGCACACAAGAACCCCATCATTTCAAATTTTTTATAACCGCACGCGATATCCAAATTAGCTTCGTCTAGTTTCACAATCCAAGTATTTGTCTGTGTCTCTATTATCGAAGGTTCTTATGTGAAATTCTGAATCATTGTTGGCAAATCCTTCCAAAGCAAGTCCACCCAAACCATGAAGAAACTCTGACTCAAACTTCGAGTATAAATTCCGCGTGTAAAGTAAAGCAACCCGCCTCGTAATCGTGGCCGCATTTTACCTGCAGGGACAATAACGGATCGCTCGCATCGAAATCTTCATCCTTCTCATTTCTTCGCCAAGTTTTAGCAATATGTTCAAGGGCCGTAAAACATTCGACTATCGTGCTTCGTTGGCTTGCGTAAACTATGACAGATGTTATTAGTCGACTCACTCCTCTGCGTAGATAGGATCCCCATTCCGAAAATGTCTTTATCGAATGCCGTCGACCAACGATGCCTTATATTATACAATTCATCCAACCATACATTTTCCCGAAGTTCTCCTATCTCAATCATTTCGCCCCAAGTTTCTTCGAATTCAAACTTTCCGAGTCACATCTACGCATGCATTTAAAAAAGAGATCGTATACTATCTTGTTTTTCCCGTAACCACAATGCACTTTTCAAGATAATTTTTCGTATATATGCCATCGACATAATCTATGTCTCAGTATGCGGCAAGCACTCTCGGATCGCTCTACTCATTGCTCGATCTCGGTCGACTGAATATCGTGATTGGGTGCTTGTTATTCATTATACGGATAAGGGCTTTGAATAACCACTCAAGGACTCGATCGTTTCATCCGACAAAAAGCCAACCGCAAAAAGCACATTCGCCAACGGTGGTTCACACCGACAATCGGCGCACAACATAGGTTGTATTTATTCGACTATAGCTTGTGTCAAATATTATGACATCACCAAAGCAATCATAATCGAGTCTCGGACATCCCATCACTCCATAAGAAATTCAACAACCGCCCGACTCATCAATTCGGACGTCCCATGCAAACATCGGATCCCTGGCTCGTCGTGCAGTGAATAGCTGTAGTAAGGAATTAGCATCCCCAAGTTCAATGTGTAATCTTCTCTCTTCGTAAGAGATTATATGCATCCCTCTTCGTACATACCAGGTTCTCCACTCCACCAACTTCGTGGCTAGAAGCTAAACGCATCTGGTGGTTCTAATCCCCGCTTTCGACATCGATCCGAGGACATCCGCACCGATGTCACTCATCTTTCCGCTCGAACGCAATAGGTGAGTGTCGCCAACATTCGCCAACGGATGGTTATGACTTTCATGAATTTCTTTACCGACCAGCTTCCTCGGACATCAACGACGATATCGGATCATGGCAGGACAACCAGCTCCTCGTATCCGCTCGCTCGTACCTCACCGATACATCGTCCTTCAATTCTCTCTTCATACCAGCCCTTACCACAAACAAACTCCCTCGTCTCGATCCTCCTCGAATTCGCCAATAACCAATGTGGTCCTTTCGCACAAGAATCCAACAATGCGTGCATAAAGCACAATATTTTTCATGTGCCGCCTTCTCATCATCGATAACAACTAAGCAATATGTTTACCACAGGATCATCGGAAGCACTCGTCTCTCTCGGCATCTCGCAATCGAATCGGATTCGAATGCTCGCATCACTATACTTAACAACCAATAATACAAAAATCATATCATGATAAGCACCACAAGAATACAATAATAATAAATATAAAAACATCGGTGTTTTTCGGTTTATCACTAATAATACACCCAAACTAAGAGAAGATCGCCTTCAAATTACCTAAATAAAACCACAAATAAATCAAGCAAAGTTACTCTTAAGATATCGCCCGAATACCACCACAAAATTACCAAATTAACACCACGTACCGCCGAAAAAATACTTAACAAGTATACTTTTCCGAAACTACATGAATACACATATAATATTACCAAAATACCACCATGTCTCACTATAAAAGAAAACTCGACATTACTCTTTCGAAACTACTGGCATACTAGCCGTAATAAAACAAGAAATAGTAACAAATGAAACGCATCCTCCACCAAACTACTAGAATACTACCTTCAAATCGTCGAAATCAAGCAAACTTAAGTTACTCTTAAGAAACCGTCTCGAATACCACGACAAAATTACCAAAATAACACCACATACCGCAAAGAAGACTCGACAAATATACTTTCCCGACACTACCCGAATACACCTATAATATTACCCAAAAATACCATGGTTCTTTAAGAAAAATAACTCGACGTCGTTCTTCCGAATCTACGAGCATACTACCTTAATAAAACTTAAAAACAATGAAACCGTAATAAAACATCGCATACAATAAAATTTACCAACCCGAGGATTTGTTCTGTCGTAGCTAAACTAAGCTCGAGAATCTTGTTCGTCTAATATATTTTGAGATTCGAACTCAATGTCGACTGACGGTGGTTTTTGTGCGAACGGCAAGATTCTTTAACTTTGTGTTATAATCAAATTTCAGCCTCACGCTCCACGACAAGCGTATGTCGAGAAAACCCCAAGTCTCCGCATCCTAAAGATAATGTAGAAAAAACGCCTTTATCCTTCTGCGGGTTAAAAAAACAGTAAAAATTTCATGCTATTTCGGTCGGGCCTGGGCTCGTAGAACGAAGATAAAAAGCTTTTTTTTTCAAACGTGCCATGGTGGGGTCCAGAAATCCACGTGGCGCGTTTTTACAGGCTACCGGACGCATCGCTGCGTACGCGATCCGGACTGAATAAAAATTCCTCTTTGAGAGAGTAACTCTACTAAGAAACAACAATAAATTTTTTTTGAGAAAAATTTATTGTTCAAAAAAATTATAATGATTATTATAAATTTATTTTATCTTTAAGAAATCAGACCCCAACTAACACACCACTGGTAAATGCAGCATTAAACAAATTTGGTTGAAAATAAAACAAAAAAATCTCAAAATAGCAGTCTTTATCCCATGGGTCAGGTAAATGAATCTTTTTTCATTTAATTATATTAAATTAAGATCACGCCCAAGTCTTTTTACATCTACCTGTACCTTTCTTAAGCATAAGCAAATCCAAAACATCCAATCTCCTAATTGGGTCATAAGAACGTTCAATGTAACCGAATCATCTAAGACGACTCTCTTTAATCATGCCCGCGAATAAAACTCCTGATACTACTCCGACCCTTTCATGGATATACTCGTTTATGTAACAATTAAAATTTTATTTTTAGATTCATGCCATCTTATCTATGCATGAAAGAGATATAATTCACTCTTTTAAAGTTAATTATGTTAATACTTTTAACACGGTAGGAAAGATTTGAGCGCTATAAAAAAAAGAAAAAAATTTAAATGTAATATGTAAATACATAGAACTATGTGGTATGTATGTTAATGCCTCTATATTTTCCTATTACTATGTTTATGTGCACTCGCCATGATTTTACTCTCCATATCTTAATTCACAGCTCCATTATCATAAGAACTTATGATATATATAATTTTGGGTTTCAGGGCTTGTGATGTGTAGTTTTTAGTCCTCAGTGCTACATATATTTTTGTAGCATTTGTTGGGAAACCATAGAGTACATGGAAGCATTGATGAAGAATAATTGATATCTTTGATATTATTTAAATATTTAAGTGATTAAATAGGCAAAGCAAGCGAATGAAAACTAGTTAATACAGAGAAACTGATGTACATTGTGGAAAGAATTGAGAGGGAGATCACAAAACCATCTCACTTTAGTCAGCGCAGTTCCCTCTTCGTAACATTAAACTGCAGCCTTAGAAGCAGAGAATTAGTGACAACGAAGATGGAGCTCAAGGCCATTAACCCTCCTGTAAAATAAATAAAACATAACTCTATTAAATCTATATATTTCATTCATCAATTAAGAGTGGACATAAATTCAGAAACATGACGTACATTTCTTATAAATTAACTTTCATAACACCTGAACTTTCATTTTTTACATTTCTAACACTCAAATCTTCAATATCACAAAAAAAATATCACTATTTCTAACCATTTAAAGTGTAAGTACATCTTTTCATACACAGTCAAAGAGGTATTAATGTAAATAGCAAAGTTTAGGTGTTAGAAATGTAAATACATAAGATGATAAGAATTGTGTCATGTATGTAAATCTTCCATAATTTACGGTTCACCTGAAAGTGATGGTGTCATAGCAAAATCAAACTGTGGGAGTAGTATTCCCGCAGCAATGGGTATGGCAACAAGATTGTATGCCACAGCCCACGCTAAATTCTGATGCACTTTGGAAATAGTTGCTCGAGCAAGATCTACGGCTTCAACAATCTGCCAAAAAATAAAGGTCAAATCCAAAAACAAATCATTATAAATTATAAAAAATATGGGGTCTCGTTTCACAAAAAGTATAGAGAAGAAAAAATTTCTATAAATAAAAATAGTTGGTGGTGGAATAATAATGTGTAAGAAAAGATAAAATATAAGAAGTTATATTCTAAAAATTGGTTTAAATGTAAAAGCGTAGATAAATGTGAAAAATATAAAACTACTCGCAGAGAAGTCTAAAAATATAATCATGACGCTAAAAATTCTACTTTTAATGATCTTTATAACACGTTAAAACTAAAGACGGTGAAAAATATATGTATAAACTAGCTAAACAAAAAGAAAAGAAAAAGTAAAGATTTAACTCAAGTAAAGTGTATTAAACATGAAAATCAAAAAATATTTTTTTTAGAAAAAAATATTCAACATAGGTGGGTGAGTTATTTTTATAAATTTTTTAATGAAGATGTTGATAATACGATCGACCTTAGTGATCTTAATATCATTAATAATAATAAAACTTCTGATTCTTACCGTCGCATTAAGTAGAAGTAGAAGTTGAGATGATTTAAAGAAACTAATGATGAAAGTCTGTAGGACTACTGATATCCCAATTGAAGTGTGGAATTGTTTAGGTGATTTGGGGGTATCTTGGCTTACTAAAATTTTTAATATTATTTTAAAAACTAAAAAGATGCCCGAGGAGTGGAGGAAGAGTGTATTGGTCCCCATTTTTAAGAATAAAGGAGATGCACAATAGTGTGCAAATTATAGATGAATTAAATTGATGTGTCATACTTTAAAATTATGGGAGAGGGTAATTGAACATAGGTTAAGACGTATTACCAATGTTTCTCATAGTCAATTTGGATTTATGTCGGGTAGGTCTACTATGGAAGGTATACATTTATTGAGAGGTTTGATGGAGAAGTACAGAGATAATAAAGAGGATATACATTTGATTTTTATTGATTTAGAAAAAGCTTACGATAAGGTTCCTAGAGATGGCCTTGAGAAGAAAGGTGTTGATATGACTTATATTCAAGTCATTAAAGATATGTATACTATAGCTGTTACATGTGTTCGAATTGAAGGAGGATTGGCCAAATATTTTACTATTTCTGTTGGTTTACATCAGTGATCGGCTTTAAGCCTATATCTTTTTGCTTTATTTATGGATGGTCTTTGACATTTACAAGAGGATGTACCTTGGTGTATGCTTTTTGCTGATGATATTCTCCTCGTGGATAAGATGAGAGAAAAAGCCCACGAAAAACTTGAATTATGGAGGTCTGCATTGGAGTCTAAAGGTCTTCGTTTGAGTAGAATTAAAACTGAATACATGGAATGTAATTTTAGTAATAGTAGCTGTAGTGACAGAAGTGTAAATTTGGGTGATCAAATTATTAAAGGTGTGAACGATTTAGATATCTCGGGTCCATTGTTCAAAGCAATGGTGATATAGATGGGGATGTTAATAGTAGAATTCAGGTTGGTTGGTTGAAGTGGAGGAATGCGTCCGGCCTATTATGTGATAGAAAAGTACCGCTTAGACTGAAATGAAAATTTTATAAGATGGTGGTGAGACCTGCAATGCTCTTGTCGGCCGCATTTTCTTTGATTTTGAAAGATATAAAGTTTAGTGATATAGTTTAATATAAAAGGTATATGATTTTTTAAAGTAGTTTTGGAAGTGGTGTATTTTAATTTTGAAAGATGAGACTGCCTAGATCTCATTTGTCAGTAATTTACATAATCGTGTCTGGTGTCACAAATGATACACTTTCTCGAACGATTATTGTATCCCAGCGACGTAGCACCCAATCATACAAATTAATTGGACTCGCGACATCCGTTTGGTTCATGAACATTTATGTGCGACCGACGAGTTCCTCTACCTAATAGTAAGATTAGGTAGAGTTTATTTTACCCGGCTTCTAAGTTCCTTATAGTGCAGTTCTCATAGCTTAATTACTTCGAACGACCGGCGTCACTCGGCAAAATTCCTATAATGATCGGCTAGTCATGCCTTCAGAATCTCAAAGTTTAGGTTTTCGCTAGTTAGGATGTGGAAAATCGAGTGAAATACTCGAACGAACAGTTATTTCCAGGAGTCCAATGGAAGGAAAAAGTAGAGGACGTCACGGATCTGAGGTAAACCTCAGTAACTTCCCAACTATCCTACTGTGTGGCTTCGTTTTGGAGACAATGTTATTTAAGTGTTTAATCCTGCCAATTTTATTATTTGAGACTTACACTTACATAATACCCGATTATGCAAATAGCCCGCAGAGATATGAGGGTTTATGTCGTACCGTACGACAACCTCGAAACCTAAAGCTGAGCTAGACTTACAGCTACGCAACACGGCCAGACATAGTTCATAAGAAGGTGCGAGGATTTACGTCGTGCGGCGAGCTACCTCAAAATCTTATATGTCATTATTTAAACTAGGAATGTTTAGTCGTTATGAATCGGCGACGACCTCCACTTGTGGTTCGCTCCTTGCTCCTCATCGTGTCGCCTACGGTGTATGCTCCAAGCTTCTTGTTGAAGTAAAAGCCCTAATGTCTAAGATTCAAACGGTTTTATCAAATGTGTTTCAATGTCTCGGGTTGTGTTGTTTTCAGTTTTGCATGCAGAGTGAAGTAAATTGCTGGTAAATAAAAAGTGTTGGAAAGTAAAGTGCAGTAAAGTAAAGCAAGAAATCGTCAGCATCTAAAACGTATATGCGTACTCTGACATCCGCTACCGTCGTACGATTATTATCACACAGATAGTATGACTTGCAGATGGATTTAAATAAACTTACCAGAAAAGTAAGCAGAGCGAGAAAACCCAATCACAAAAGTCAGAAAAATGAGTCGTAGAAAGCACACGTAAAACTCATAGACACATATGAAAGATTGAAACTAGGTATAAGACATCAATAGAGGTGGGGGATCAGAGCTAGACTGTGTGCTTCCTGACCTTGGATAAGAGTTACCAACCCGACGATCTACAGAGGACAGTCCTTAACCTCAATCCAAGTGACTAACCATGGACCTTTATAGATTTTATACGAAGTACTTTTCGATTTTCATGCAAAATTTGTCTAAGTTTTTATGAAGAGTTCTTTTAATAATGAAAAGAGATTTTTTTTTCGTAAAATAAGTATAGCCTGCGCTAGTCACTCTAATCATGCTGTAGACTACCTGGCGACCCAAGATCGCTCGGAGAAAACAATCTCACCAAGGAGCTCGATGAATAAGATCATCGGTCATTTCCTCTCCCTTATTAAGGTCCTCTTGAGTAGAGAGACACTATGTCTTAAAAATTCCCACATCGTATCCTCGTTGAAGACACACATTAGCATTATTATCATCGCCCTCGCCACCTAGACCTCAGACTCACACTAGTTCGATGATCCATATATGGCATTAAAAAAATATCCTCAATTTCCAGGAGAAATTGGGTGTAATGTTTAAACTCAAATTCCGGTACATTGGGTTTCAATGTTGGTTAAGTCATGTTGGGGAATTTCATTATTTGATTTAATTAAGGAAGGATGAACCACGTTTCGGTGCGTCCCTGTGTCCAGTGTCTTGATCAGTTTGTGAATTAGGGTAAGGTACTTAGTTTTACTATGCATTCGAAGGTTAGGCGGATGGGCTCTCACATAGGGTGTGCTCCTAAGATCTAGGAAGCCTGCAGTGAAGATTAAGTGGGTGAACTCCTCACCTAGCAGGCTCGTGCCTCTGGTGCAGCTCTACACCGAAGATCAGTGGAGCGACTCTCTCCTGAGGTCTGCAGAAGCCTACTAACGAAGGATCAGGAGGATGGTTCTCACTTAGTGATGTGCTCCTAAGCTTTATGAGCTGCTACACCGGGGACCAGGTGGATGGCTCTCACCAGTGCGCACCTGTGTCTAGGTTAAGAACCTATACCGAGGACTAGGTGGATGACAGCTCACCTGGGTGCGCACCTAGGTCTAAGAACCTACACCGAGGACTAGGTGGATAGGCTCATCTGCGTGGCTTCCTAAAGTCTGAGGAGCTCTACACGCTAACTTCATATCAAGTGACAAAAAGTTTTACTCTTTCTCAAGTTAAATCAGAAATTCCTTTTTTTGTGACTTAACCGTTTAAAAAGAAAAAAATAAATCAAGAGAACAAAGAAGGCCGGACACACTCCCAAAAACTAGGGAAGCCAAGCAAAAAAAAAAAAAAAAACGGAGTGGACCAACCAAAGAAACGACGGTTAAAACGACTTCAAAATGGCCCAAATCGATCAATAAAAACACCCCAGAGCAGTGGGCAAAAGGGCTTCTACAACTCCGGGCAGCGACT
Source organism: Papilionanthe hookeriana x Papilionanthe teres (assembly GCA_022702705.1). Taxonomy (NCBI): domain Eukaryota; kingdom Viridiplantae; phylum Streptophyta; class Magnoliopsida; order Asparagales; family Orchidaceae; genus Papilionanthe; species Papilionanthe hookeriana x Papilionanthe teres. The sequence goes on along the minus strand of CM040427.1, from coordinate 54,871,871 downwards.
AGCAAGTTCCAAACAGCGCATTCCAGAACTAGGCAGCTCACCTAAGCCTCCTACGGCTTTATAATGGCCTTGTACTGCAGCTGACAGCACCCTACAACAGCTTTTCACAAACAACAGCTTTTCACAGCTCCTAACAGGTAACAACAACGATAGGCAACACTAAACAGCCTCCCTATAGCGATAGATAGCAGTTGAACGTCTTGGACAGCACCTACACACTTTGGACAGCACCTAACAGCTAACAGCTTTAAATAGCACTTATACTCTTCCAAACATCACTCCCAAGCACTTAAACAGCCAACAACAGCTTTCTACATCAAATTTCTGCACTTAACAGCCACCCCAAACACTATACACCACTTTAAAAGTTCCAAACAGCTTTTAAAAAATTCCAAATAGCAATAAGAAGGCTCCTAAATGACTCCCAATAGTGAGGAAAATATCATTTAAATGGAGCAACAAAACTCTCCAAAACAGTGAACAAATTGGCCCTCAAATGACTCATAAACGGTGAACAAAATCAACCACAAATCTTCCAAAATTACTAAAAAAAAAAAAAGTGCACCGAACACAATATGTGAAGCCCCTAAAATAACAACAATTAAGGCTCCCAAAGAGGATCATAAAAGCCTCCAAAGTTTGTATGCTAATCGTTAGACATGTATTTGCATATCAAAACCCAATTCCAATGAAGTGCAATTAAAAGAATTTTGCATGCACATCACTTAATCCTTGTGTACTCACATCCATAAAATTCAATAAACTTGGCATGACATAAAAAAAATTGAGTGGTATATGTGTGAAATGTAAAGTATGAGCATGTTCATAAGAATTAAGTGATATGCACGTAATCATTACCAAATGATAGCAACTCGACCATCTTAGCCCTTTTGAAAGCAATTTTGCATATTTAATATGGTCATGTAGATTGTAAATAAGCATTAAAGTGTTTCATCCAAGCATAAATACCTCTTAAAGCAAATTATTTTAATGCATATGCTTCCGATTTTAATTGACTGAAAGACAAATATAGAATTATAAATTTCAGCTTAAAACAACTGAAGCCTACAAGATCCAAGAAAAAGAGAATCCAAAAATTTGTGAGGTATTATAACAGAATAAATCATATGCTAATGGTTTCATCCATATTGTCATGAGTAAGAAAATGTGACATAACATAAAAGAAAAGTTGAACCAGTTTAGGAATTAAGCTGCAGAACAACAAATAAATTCATGACCAACCAGTCCCTAGCCGTATATGCCACAAATCAGAAGAGTAGGTTCAGATTTTACCTGACTTTACCAGGGTTAAGAGCAAATTAGAGAGATATGACGAGAGGGAGGTGCAATCCAGGGGGAAACTGAACCAGTAAGTTTACTGCACGTGCAGAGGGCCGAACAGGTGAGTTGCGGTGCTTCTTCTGCACGGGGGTAGCAGGCGAGCAAGCAGGTGAAGCAGGGAAGGGTTTCTGGGCGAGTGAGGAAGAGGAAGGCGCTGCAGGTGAGGCGAGATCGAGCGTTTCGACGAAGGGAGAATGAGACAAGGCCGGTTGATTGCAGGCGAGGGCATCTGTCGCGTGCAGGAGAGGGTTCTGTTGTGAGCGGCTTCGGCTCGCAGAGGGGAGGAGTCGAGCGGGCAAGCTGGGGGCTTCGGGTCATGCGTGAGGAAGAAGGCGAGCGGGGCGGGTCTCAAGCGGGGCTTCATGTCGGGCAAGGGAGACGGGCGGCTCGAGCAGAGGAGGAGTTCTGTGTGGAAGGGAGCAGGAGTTTCGTTCGGTGCAGATGGAGGTGAGCGAGTGAGCTGTGTTTCGGTGGAGAAGAAGAGGGGATTCTATATCGAGGAGAGCTGAGGCCAGACTTAAAACTGCCGTAAGGACGGAAGCTGAGCGGCGGGAGTTCTGTCGTGGAGGAAGAGGCCTAATGTCGAATCAAGAGAAAGAGCCATCCCGCACATCTTATAGCTGCGTTCGTCCGTTACAGGTAATTGGGCGCCAAAATTAATACCTTCCATGCAAAGAGGTGTTTAATTGGAAAATATTAACACCTTATTATATTTAATTAATATGACATTAAATGGTAACTTTGAATTTTAAATTTTGAAATTCAAAATCAGGTAAGCTAAGGGTAATTAGTCTGGGTTCAGTCCAGATCAAACCTAAATTGAATTTGGGTCGAGCTCAGACCCGTGCCCCGCTAATTAAAAAAAAACGCATTAATTTCCGTGTCGTTTGCTCGCGGGCGAAATCATAGCAATATGGGTGTCCTTTATAGCCAAAGCCGACGTCCCGGAAGCATCCATGTGGTCCGTTTCGTCATCCGAGGTAGTCCGGACGAGTTCGCTGACGGTCGAGCTAAAAAAAAAGTGTCGAATTGTGGTGTGCGCGAATTCGAGTGATGAAGGGTTCACCTAAGGCCGTCTAATCCTATGGGAACTCATTTTCGGGCCCTCTACATGTTAGTCCGTAGCCCTTACAACCCGTGAGTCGAGTGATCGGGACTACTCATGCGATGGCCTCACAAAATGAGTCAAGAAGTGGCCGGAGTTCTATGGGAGGTAGGCGCCATTACTAAGTCCGCTAGGATGGTCGGCAGCGAGCTCCCGCAGCCTAGATCCTGCGTCTAACGTGAAGAAAGCTAAGACCTCACTAAAATGAGGTCAACAACTCTATGGTGCTGAATGTTGGCCTTTAAAAGAGAAGCATAATGGTGAGTTAAGTGTTGCCAAGATGAGAATGATTAGGTGGATGTGTGGCTTTACACTTAGAGACAAAATGCAAAATGAGTATATCCATTATAGGGTTGGTGTTGCACCAGTGACAAATAAAATTAGAGATAGTCGCCTTAGATGGTTTGGTCACATTAAACGTCGACCACCTGATGATCTGATTAGAAGAGTAGATATTTTAGATAAAACTTATGTTAAGAAAGGCAGAGGTAGAGTTAGAAAAACTTGGGCTTATTGCATAAAAAATGATCTTAATTTATTAGAATTAAACGAGAATTTGACACTAAATAGGATGCAATGGAGAAAAATGATTATGTAGCCGAGGATTAAGGCTTTGTTGTTGTTGTTGTTGTTGTTGTATGCTAACGTTCGCCCTTTTGATTTCTAATACTTGAGTTTACCTCTCATCTCATGGTGCAATTTTAAATAGTCATAGTAAACATCCAAATCACCTTAGTAATTTTTTAATTATCTTATTTTCAATATCTTTTACTCTCATATTTCCTATAAAAAAACTGGGGTAAGAAAAAACCAAGTATCTTTAATATTCCAAATATTTTGAAGGTAAATATCATTCCGTTTAGACTAACATATTAAGCTTGAGAGTTATCTTCTGCCACAGCTGAATTTTCTCTGGCAATGTTTGAAAGGAAATTGTTATTTGAAATATTAATAAATGCCTTGGAACTATATTGCACAGGTGACTTCTATCTCACGGCAAGGAAAGCCATGGGACGAATCGAAGTGAAGTTGTGATCCTTTCATCAAAACAATATCCACCAGTTGAAAATAAAGAGTTAAGAAGGTTCGAATAAGGTTTATAATAATGAAAAGGAGGCTTTGCTAGCATTGGAAAATATGGTTAATTGATGCGAGAATATTGAATATAAGTAATGTACAAGCTATCGTAAGTTTAAAAAATTTCTAACAGAAAATTTGAATATGAATTACCTGAGAAAGTCTGTTACCCAGAAGTATTACAGAGGCCGCATCTGATGCTGCGTTCTCTTTGGAATCAATTTGCAAAGCAACTCCAACATCAGCAAGTGCTAAAGACGGTGCATCATTTATGCCGTCCCCAACCTTAATGAATAAAAGAATAGAGAATAAATGGATAATCTCATATAATTATATTCTAATCGAAGTATGGCCTTCTTTCGAAATTTAATTCATTGCATAATAAATCACAGGTCTTCAGCTTTCAGACAATTATGTGGTAAGAACAACAAATAGCGGCGAAAAATAGGATTTATTTACCATTGCAACATGCTGTCCTTCAGCTTGCAAGCTTGATATGAAATCATACTTTTGTTGGGGAGTTACAGATGCCCTAAAATTTTCAATTCCAACCATCCTTCCCACAGCAGCCACTGCCTCTTCCCTGTCACCTGATAAGAGGACAGTTTTGATTCCCTTCTCCTGGAACCTTACAGTTCAAAGGGGAAAAGAGTGAGAAAATCACTGGTAATTTAATAAAAATAGCTTCTTTTTTCAAAAATGAAGATCTTATAAATATTAAAAGAGATGATTCTTTAAAGAATAAAGTGTCAAAATAATCCTGACTTTTTGCAGAGCGTCGTTTTAGAACCAGAGTCTATAAAACTGTCAATTTAATCCCCCAGAACTTTTTAGTATGGCTGAAACAGTCCCAACAGAGGACTATTTCAGCCTCAACTTCTAGAGACTCGAGGACAAATTTGACACGCTTATAAACTCTGGGACTAAAATTGTCCCACGTAAACACATAGAGAACTATTTTGACACTAAATCCCTTTAAAAAGATTCAATTTTGGCCCTACTAAATAGCAAAGTGGAGAAGTTCAGAAGGAATGTGCTCTTGTTTGTCGAAAAGGTGGCATTTATCGATGTAATGAAACAAACTTAAACTCCAACATTATTTTCTTATAAACATGAGAAATTAAAATGCAGCAAAATTGTGGGTGTGCCTGTTTTGTTGTAGTATAGTACCTCTTCACAGTTGAACTTGCATCAGGGCGAAGGATATCAGATATTGCTATTGCACCAATTATGCCCTCTCCTTCACGGCCCACATAAACTACTGAACTCGGCTGATTCAGTGATGGTACTCTATTTGATGAAATGCAACCTAAACGATTTTCGAGATCTATCAAGTCATGAGTAGCTATTTTCCTCCGAAAACGTTCATGAACCCAATCCATTTTCCCAACAGCAACTAAAGATCCATCAATCTCTGCCATCGATCCAAAACCAGGTTCAGTTAACTGGCCTCTAGTGCTTGGGAGTTCTACCTTCAAAATTTCAGCTTTGTTCAAGATGGCAGTTGCAATTGGGTGACATGCAGTTTTCTCCACAGCAGCGGCTAGGCGAAGAATTTCAGTTTCGTTGTAAAGCAAAGAAGCAATTGCTGTAATTGCAGGCTTTCCTTCTGTGAGTGTCCCAGTCTAGAAGGCGAAAATATGGAGAATTATGTTAAACAAAAATTAGAAAAGAATATAAAATGATAAAATAAGCTCATGCGCCATAAGGTACATTAAAACCTTTGCACTAAAATTTAAGGCAAGTCTGAACTAACATACTTTATCGAATGCCACAATATTAACCCCTGCTAAACATTCCAAAACATTTCCTCCTCTGATAAGAAGTCCCCGTTTTGCCCCTGAAAAAAATATTAATTTGGACACACAATAAAGATCAAGTCAATAAGAGCAAAAGACGGCAAATTTCACCCAAGAAGACGTGCTATAATTCAGTGAAGATGGAACAAAATATTGAAGCATACAAAATAACACGAAAAAACGTTAACGGTTCTGTTTATGGGGAGGGGAAGTGAAGAAACATGGAAGTGAAAGGCGAGAAGTCGAGCCAAATGAAACGGAAGGGAGAGAAGAAACGAGAATAACGAGAAGCTGAAGAGAGGAAGAGGGAACGGAGAGTCGATTAGGGAGGAAGATGAGGCGAGGAATCAGGGAAACTGAAGGTTACTTTGGTCTGTTGTGAAAACGACGTCAATAAAGTAAAAAATTGAATGAGAAAAATTACACGCAGAAAACAAACACAAGAGCGACACACAAATTTACGTGGTTCAATAAATTTGCCTACGTCCACGGGGCTGCAAAGGATTTTATTTTTTCGAGGAATTACACCGTCGAGCGCCTCCTCGACGTTTACAAGAAAATCTCTTTTCTTCTCTCCCTTCCTCTCGTTCTCTCTTAGAGGACTTTACTTGGCCCTTGCTTGGTTTTGACTTGGCTCTTCACTTGGCTTGACTTTATCTTTAACCAAAAGAGGCTATTTATAGAAACCACAGTAGCGATGAGGTGGGAGGAAGTGAGCGATGACGTGGGATGTAGCAGGTGGAAAGATAGGTGAGCGATAGATGAGATTCTTAATTAAGAAGCTAATTAAATAGCGATGAATCGGGTCTCCACATTACCCAACAACTTTGGCCTATGAAAGTGATGTGAGGGCTGCAGAGTACCAAGGAGCCGAAGCCGAACTCTGGAGCAGAGGATCACATTACTACGAGCCGAGCCGAAGAGGAAGACGAAGAAGCTTCGATAATGCCCTAGCCGAGTGTCGAAGAAGAAAAGAAGTTCTGCAGGAGGTAAAACCGAAGCATTCCAACCAAGCCTCTCTCACGCAGGCGAAGAAGCCGCAAGCTGAAGTTCGTGCGGAGGAAGAAGAAAATTCGAGTCATGCAGGCTCCAACCGGGGCAAGATATATTAAATTGATTCAAATATTAAAACTTAATAATAATAATAATAATAATATTCAATACTTAATTAAATGGTTTAATAAAATAATAAATTAATTAAATATCATGTTATGTGAGGTTTCAAACTTAGAAAGAGCAACGTCAATGCAGTTTAAGCATAAATTAATCGTCATCAGTTATAAGGTGAGTACTTTTATTTCTAAATTATGATAATAATTTTGCATTTCTTCTAAATCACTCGTATAAGTTAAGATATCTTGTTACTGCAATTAGAATAACTCATGATTCAATTTGATCATCTAGAAATAAATGTGAATGATTTGCAAAATTATACTTATGTACAACACATGCATGCTATAAAAGAAAGACATTAGATAATATTTAGAATTAAACAAAATGATTTATAAGATATCTGTACGCGTATTTTCAAGCATGATGAAACACCATTCGATTGTTTTTTAATGTGAACAACTAATGTACCCGTGCTAGTAAATGAGAAAAAAATATTGGTTGAAATACCTTAAGTGGTACAATTTGTAGACGGTGCTTCCTGTGACGGTTGTAGAGATATTAAATGATATTGATAAGATATTGATATAAACACTTTGAACATTTCAAATATTTATATTGAATTATGAAGAAACTTAACTGTCATGCATATTGTTCTTTTTCCTTGTATTGTTGTAGTTTAGATGTATGAGCATTCACTAAGCCTTATTTAGCTCACTGTTATTCTAACTAATTTTCCAGATTTAAATAAATTATTAAAAGATAAACGATGTACGAGTAAATATTTATAGACGTTGGGAACAAGTAGCAACGAGGTAATTTTAAATTGTACCGCTTTAATTTATTTTGTGGTGGTTCTTTCATTTGTTAAATTAAAGACTAATATAGAAAATTTAATTCACATCGTATAACCTTCTATACCCGCCTTGATTAATTTCAAACCTCAAGTCGGATAGTGACACAAAATAACATATAAATTGCTAGTGTATACAAATAATCAAAAGATAATATCTCATGCATCAATATACAATCTTCATTGATGGGGAAGTCATAAAACACTAGTTGGAATGAAGATTTAGAAATAACATCACAAAATTTTGGTTAGAATGCAACTCGAGCTAGAAGCTGGGAAATCAATTATGTTCCTACTAGTTCTACATTAGCAAGTACTTATGCCCTTCGCTATTTGATTTAAAATGTCTATCCATTTATAAGGAACGTAATAATGCAAGAAGAAAATAATTGCACACAATGAAATCGTGTAAAAATATGTGAAGATACAAATGCTTACATCATATATCTTGGCTGAAACTTACTCTCTACCGATGCTAAATATCTCTCTCCCCAAGCACTAATGTTGAGCATTATTCGGTTCGTTTTCTACTCACCGAACTTAACATCTTCTCACTTAGTTATAATGTGGGTATCACTCATCTCTATGCAAATCATTTCTAACACTATTGAAATTTGAATCTAATGTAGGATTCTATTTGTAGATAGAACATATCTAGGGGTTTATTTATAAATGTTGTATAGCTCTATATAAGTCAAAATATTAATGAAATGAGTAAGTTTAATTGCAAAAACATTCCAATATAGTTTCAGAGACTCAGTCCTAGCCCTCGCAACCACTTTGGCGAAGTTGCCTGGGACAGTACTGCATCGTGAAGGATCACGGGAAGGATCGTGAAACATCGAGTTGTCTGGAACAGGATCGTACGGGACGGGATTGCGTGATTGGAAGGATTGTTAAACAGTCGCGCTGAAGCACCCCTACTGGAACAGGGAAGGCAACGACGGGATCCCCTCTTAGGAGCTTCGCATTACAATATAAAGTAGTGATTGGAGCTACCCAGCGAGGCCCACTGGGATCGCTACTCCTACCTAATCGTGGAACCCATGAGATCGACGAGACAAGAGCGGCTTCGTGCGATTGTCTGTGGCAGAAGAAGGGGCGCGATCTGAGAATGAGGACGAAGGACTAATCTGATCCTTCAGTGTGATTTACCGTGATAGAGAAGACGATGTGAAGCCAGGAATTTAGTGTCAGGTTGTGCAGCAAAGTGATCAAAGGCTTTGAGGTCACGGGTGAAATAGTGGAAGGGGGCTGCGACTTTGACACTGTGTGAGATGATGCCAAAGAAGGTAGCATACGACAGAGGCTGAAGGAACAATAGAGTACCAAAGAAGCATTGGGTGAACCGGAGCATAGCACGCAATTGACCAACATGATCGCAACATACAAACGCGAAGGACTAAAGTCACGAGATTTGCGTGATTTAACTTGGATCCTAGTGATTGAGGATGTTAGGAGATGGAGATTGCGAGAGGTAAAGAATTGGAGCTTCTGGGAAAGCTAGATCCTGAAGTTTTGAAGGCATTGGTCGGGCTCATACAGAGAGTTAGTGTCTCGACGAGAGCCACTACCTCAACACATATTCCTGCTCAGCCGAGTGGACTTCCAAAAATGCAATCAGCTTTGGCTGTCTCGAGCTTGGGTATGAAAGGTGCTCAAGAGGAGACCAGCAGGTGCTACAACTGTGGAGAAGTAGGACACCTGAGCAAGGCTTGTCCAAAGCAACCTAAGGAGAGAGAGACAGGTGGACGTAAATCGTCTAGAGGAGGCTACCAGGTAAATCTAATGGTAGTAGAGAACGAGTGAAAGACAAAGGTGGTTGTTACCGATGAAGATTGCAAGTTTCTGGAGATATTGAAGGGGAAGCAGAGAGCAGCATGTGACGTCACTGAGAATGCATTCACCTTATCGTCATGTAAGGAAAACATTGCTAGTTATACTCACTCAGCCAAAGGTGCTCGTGATACACATGCTCTTGCCTCTATATCCACCACGAGTTCATCAGAATGGATAATAGATTACGGTGCATCTCGACATGTGACAGGTGCCGCTAGTGAGTTATTTTTCTATACCCACCTAGCAGTTTCATAAAGCATTCAGACCGTTGATGAGAGAGCACATCTTGTGGTTGGTAAGGATATAGTGAGGTGTAATAATTCTATAACTTTGTCCAATGCTTTGCATGCTCTTTACTTTCCAGTGAACCTTTTATTCACAAGTGTCATTATACTCTAATAAAATGTGTTGTTTCGTTTGACATTTCAAAATTGATCTTTCAAGAGAATGAGACTGGTTGAAAACTTGGGACTGGCACATAGAGTAGTGGACTCTGGTACTTTGATAGAGGGGGTGGACTCAGCCTTGACATCCATGGTCGAGAATGCTGGAGTAGAAGGATCTGAGGGGAGTGTGAAGCAAGTATTGTTGCTCCATTACAGGCACATAGAACACTCTTCGTTTAATTGAGTAGTTTGTACTCATCATTGTATGAAAAGACAAATAAACAAAAACTTGTGTGTGATGCTTGTGAGTTTGACAAGCATGTCTGGATCTTTTATGTTAGTTCTGGTAAAAGGAGTTCTTATATTTTTTTATTTGGTGCATTTAGATGTATGGGGACCTTGTTCTACAACTTCGATGGATGGTTACAGATATTTTGACTTTCGTTTTTCTCGTGTTATTTGGTTATATCTAATGAGAAATAAAAATGATGTGGTTGCTTGTTTTAAAGACTTTCACAAGGCGATTCAGACTCAATATGGTGTTGTTAATGAAGGTATTGGAGTCTGATAATGGGGACAGAGTATACAAACAAGGCGTTCGGGGGATATTTGTTAGCCTAAGGGATACATAATCAAATCACATGTTCATACACACCGACACAATACATAGTGGTATAAAGGAAGAATATACACCTTCTCGAGGTAGCTCAAAGCATGATGATTATGATGAATGTCCTAAAGAACAAGCGCGGGCAAGCAATTTTGACAACGGCTCAATTGATCAACATAATACCCTTGAGAGTGTTGAATTAGAGATCTCCTTATCGGATGTTGAAAGAAGATAATAGTGAGATCCTTTCATTGAAGGTATTTGGATGTTTATGCTTTGTGAAAGATAACATGCCGTCTATAGAGAAGTTAGATTCTAGAGCTGTGAAATGTGTATGCGTGAGGTATTTTGTTACTCAGAAGAGTTATGTATGTTGGAGCCCGATCGAGAATAGACTTATTGTGAGCATGAATGTGTCACTCAAAAAGTTTGAACCGTTCTACACTTTGGAGGTGAATTCACCATTCGGTGACTTAACAACCACTGGAGCTATGAGGCAAGAAAAAGTGTATAGTAGTAGTGATGGAGTGGTACAAGTGGGAGGAAAATTATGTCTTGTGATGTGGGATGAATTAATTGAGGAGGTGGAAATCGTGGAGATTGAACCTAGTGGTGGTGGGATTCAGACTGAATGTGAGCTAAGGGAGTATAGGCGGAGGAAGAAACAAACCAAGGGAACAGATCCTGCAGTGCCAACAAGTTTCGTCCCGATCTTCCCCAACTCTTGAGACACCTACACTATTCACCTTTGATTCAAAACTCTCAGGTGATATTATTCCTCCTCCATCTACCCTTACCTCCCCCCTTTTTTCATGTTAAGGAGGAACTCCAACAGCAATGCGGAACATCCTCCTGATCGTTTTAGGTAGAAACTTGGCATTGCAAACTTCATTTCTTATTCAAAATATCACATTTTCATAGATCATTTATTGCATCATTGAACTCTGTCGCTATACCTAAGTGTTGGCAGATTGCTAAAGAGGATCCCAAGTGGAAAGCGGTGATGCATGAAGATCTTAGAGCTCTTGATAAAAACCAAACATAGGAGATTGTACCACTACCAGCAGGAAGGCAATTAAATGCAAGTGGATCTTCACGGTAAAAACAAACTCCTGAAGGGAATGCGGAGAGGAACAAAGCACGACTAGTGGCAAAATGGTACAGTTAAACGTATGTGTTGACCTCATTTTTAGTGAGGTCTTAGCTTCTTTCACATTAGAACCTAGGATCTAGCTTTAGGAGTTCCTTATTTACCATCCTAACAGACTAGTAATAAAGCCCACCTCTCTCAAAACACTTCTTGACCCATTTTTGTGATACCTCGCATGAGTAGTCCCAAGCACTCGACTCTTAGCTGAAGCGGCTAAGCGGCTAACATGTAGAGTGTCCGAAACGAGTTCCCATGGAACCGACGACTTGAGTGAACCCTTAATGACTCGAGCACTCGACACCCCACAATTTGACACTTTTTAGCCCGACCATCTGCGAACTCGTTTGGAAGACCCTGGATGACGAAACGGACCACACGGATGCGTCCGGGACGTCGACTTTAGCTAGGAATGACCCATAACACTATGGTTTCGCGCGCGAGTAGTTGACACAAAAATCGATGCAAGTATTTTTTAATTGGAGGGGCGTTGGTCCGGGCTCAACCCAAGTTCAATCCGGATCCGAACTGGGTTGAACGTGAAATAATCATCCCAGCTCACATGATTTCAAATAAATCATTTAAACTTACATTAATTGGATATAATTAAGGGTTAGGTGTTTCCAATTGACACAAATAAACTATTTATTTGCCCGCCAAACTCAGCGTAATGGACACATTGGAAATTCGGCTATAGGATTCGACATAGCCTCTGCTCATCTCTCCCGCTCAAAGGCTGGCCATCTTCCTCTTGCTACTCCTTCTGCAACAAAGTAGCCCACTCGACTCCTCCCCTCTGCGAACCGAAGCCCTCGCCTACTTCCCTCTCGCGCACGACAAAGCACCCACTCAACGCCCTCGATCCAGCTCACCTCGCGTCTCAGCACCGAAATCTCGCTCGGCCCCTTCCTCCTCTACGCCGAAGACCCTCGCTCGACTCCTCCCCCCTGCGAACCGCCTACTTCCCTCTCGCGCACAACAAAGCACCCGCTCGACGCCCTCGATCCCGCTCGCCTCACCTCTCAGCACCGAAATCCCGCTCACCCCCTTCCTCCTCTGCGCCGAAGACCCTCGCTCGCAGCCTCCCTCTTCAGCTTGAAGCTCCCCGGAGAATAGCGCTCTCCCTCGCCGATGAATGGCTAGCCACCGAATATTCCTCTACTTTATTTTTTTTATTCGGTTTCTTGCTCAATTTTGCTGTTGCTAGCCCGATATTCTTGATGTTCGCTTAGTTATTTGTACTGTAAGTTGGCCTTTACTGATTTTTACATTTTTGGGATTAAAGCTTCTAGTTTCATGAAATAGCTTTATTTCTTCCTGAAAATGCTTGAGCTGTCTAAGTCATTAATAAATCAGGAGGACTTCTGACCTGCTGCTACTTGCTCATTTAATTTGAAACAACTTGAAACTACATGTAAAGCGTAGTTGCATACAAAAAACTCATTTAAGGTCTAGAGAGGTGTATAATATATGTAGCTTTGCTTCTCGTGTCAAAACTTGTTTTGGATGGGCTTCTTTGGAATATTTATAAGCATGTTACATAATTCATATATTTGAATTCAAAATATCTGTTTATATCCAAATTGTTTTAGCAACGAAATAACTGAATGTGAGTTACTTAGCCAATCAAAAGCTGCTTGCTAATGTTGAGCTTTTAACGAACTTAATTGCGTGTTTTGTTCTTTTGGAACTTCACTTCATATCTCTTATTTAAAGTTCAGTGTGATTGTCCCTCGCTTATCTGAGGTCTTTTGCTTTGTTCATTTGTTTATTTGCATTCACTTCAATCAAACAAGCTTATTTGATTAGGTTTACATGGCTATTTTCATGATTTGGTTTGGTTTAGACTTGAGGAATTGTTTTCATTACTTTCCTTTAAACCAACTTCTGCAGTTTTATTTCGTTAGCCCTTCATACTCGGCCCAAAGATTTGATTGATCCGATCAATCGAGCTTCACTAGCTCTTGTCTTGATTAAATTGTTGATGAAAGATTTACATACATACCACTCAATTGTCATGTGTTGCATAAGTGTTGTTTAGCATTAAATGGCTGCTATTTGGGTTTGGGAAGTGTTGTGAGCTGCTGTTGGAGAGTTGAAAAGCTGCTGTTTGGGTTTGGGAAGTGCTGCCTAGTGCTGTAGAAAGCTGTTAAGTGCTGTAGAAAACTATTAAGTGTTGTAGGAGAGCTGTTTGAAGCGTAGGATGGCTGTTTATTGCTGTTTGGAAGCTTAAAAGTGCTGTCCATTGCTGTATAAGTACTGTTTGAGGTGAATAGGTGCTGGAAAGTGCTGTCCATTGCTGTATAATTGTTGTTTGGGTGTTGTAGGAGGCTTAGGACTGCTGTAGATGGCTGTTTAAGTGCTTACAAGAGCTGTTTGGAGCGTAGGATCTCTGTAGGAGGCTATAGGAAGCGTCAGAGTGGTTGTTTGGAGTCGCCGATTGCTGTCTGGAGTCGTAGGAAGACTTAGGATCCCTGTTGGAAGCCCCTAGCCGCTGTCCGGAGTTGCAAGAAGCCCTTTGGCCCATTATTTTAGGATTCATTCAATTATTATAACACTTTTTAGGCCTGATTCACTTGCTTTTCCCCCTTTTGGCTTTGCTAATTTTGGAAGTGGGTCGGCCTCCTTCGTTCTCTTGCATTATTTTCCTTTTAAAGTGGTTAAGCCAAAAAATGGGAATTTTTTATTTAATTATTTAGAAGACGCTGAGAGATATTTGAGGATTAATTAGAAAACAATTAATTGAGGATAAAAAACTTTAAATCACTTTAAGCACAACGTTCAGCCGTAGCTTTCGTATTTGTGAAAGACACCCTGTAGCGAGGCTTCATCCACCCAATCTTCAATGTAGGCTTCCTAGATTTTAGGAACACACCCTAGGTGAGAGTCCATCCACCTAATCTTCAATGTAAGCTTCCTAGATTTTAAGAGCACACCTTAGGTGAGAGTTTATCTACCTAAATTTGAATGAATAATGAAGCTAGGCACTTGACTCTAATTCACAAACTGATTAAGACACTAGATATGAGGATGCACCGAGACGTGGTTCACACTTTCTTAATTAAATCAACTGTGAAATCCCCGTCACGATTTAACCTATAGTGAAACTCAATGCACCGGGATTTGAGTTTGAATATTACACTCAAATCCTCCCGCAATCGTGGACATTTGTTTGTAGCACTTACTGATCATCGTATCGATATAAGTTCCGATGCCTAGTTGCCAGGACGACGGCGATAACGTTTACGCGTGCTATATTTATGGCATACGAGGATAATTAGAATAGTATCTCATACCTCAAAGACCCTTCATATAAGGAGAGGAAAGGACTGATGATACTATTCGCCAACTCTTGGGGGATTGTTGCCACCGACGCTCTCAGGTCGCCAGTAATCCTAGCTTGATTAGAGTGACTAACCTGTGTACAACACCACTTTACAAAATATTTACAAAAATAAAACAAAATCTCATTTGATTGTTAAAAAAAACTATGCATAAAAACTTAAACAACTTTTGTATGAAAATCAAAGAATTTTTCTTATAAAAACTAACAAAGATCCATGGTTAGTCATTTAGATCGAGGTTAAGGACTGCCCTCCGTAGATCTTCGGGTGGTAACTCTTGTTCATGGTCGGGAAGCACACAGTTCAGCTCTGAACTCCCACCCACTTTTACTGACATCTTATACTTAGTCTTGGTCTTCCAGATGTGACTATTGGTTTTGTTTTGCCTGTTCGCGTTTTTGTTACGATTCATTTTGTTTTTTTACAATAATTCATGTTTTTCTTTCGTTTCCTGCAATTTATTTAAATTCCTTGCGAACCATACTATGCTTGCAATACAAATTATGCAACGGTAGCAGATGCCCAGATACAAATTTACATTTTAGGTACCGCAATTTCATTTGTTTACTTTACTGCACTTTACTTTCCAACACTTTTATTTACCTACATTTTACTTTACCCTGCATGCAAAATCGAAAAACAACAAAAACAAAATTTGACATCAAAACTGTGAAACATAAACCACCAATCTCAAACATTTGAACCCTGGAGTCATTGCTACAACAGGAGGTTTGGAACTAAATCCGTGGGCAGCACAACGGAGACCGGTAGAAGGACATCTTCGAGAGAGCAAACGAGTCTACAACAGCTAAGTATTCCTAGCATAATAGCAACTCATAGGTCTTCGAGGTAACTCGCTTAGCGTGGCATAAATCCTTACACGTATGGTACGAAGTAAACCCTCTTATCTTTAGGCTCCTGTGTAATCATGTTGTGCAACGTAAGACCTAACTCGCTTGTGTTCCGAGGTTGACGTATGATACGAAATAAACCCTCTTATCCCCACGGCTATTTGCATAATCGGGCATTATGCAAGTATAAGTCCCAGATAATAAAATTGGCAGGATCAAATATATAATTAACATCATCTCCAAAATGTAGCCACACAGTATGATAGTTTGGGAAGTCACTGGGGTTTACGTCGGATCCATGACATCTCCTACCTTTCACTCTTTTGACTCATGAGAATAAGTGTTCCTTAGTGAGTCATTCCCACTTGATTTTTCTATGTCCTACCGTGAAAACCTAAACCTTGAATTCTTGAAGACTAATACCTCTGATCATTATCAAGAGTTTTCCCAAAAGACTTCAGTCATTTGGGATGTAATTAACTATAGGGGCTTGCTCTTATAGAGAACTTGAAACTCAGGTAAAATAAATCTTACTTAATCTTTATATTATGTAGGAAAACTTGTCGGTCACACACAAAATGTTCGCAGATCAAATAGATGTCATAAACCTCCTAATTTGTGCGATTGGATCCACCGCGCGAGATACATTTATCTTTCGAGAAATGTGTAACACTTGTGGAATCGGACACGATTATGCAAACTATTGGGCAAATGACATCCAATCGGTCACATTTTTCAAAATTAAAATACACTATTTTCAAAATTTTATATAACTTTTATATTAAACTAAATCATTTATTTTTCCAAACTTGAAACGCTTTTCAAAGAAAAGTTGACCGACAGTATGACATTGGCTATGATAAAACAATTGCACCAACAAGTAAAGATGAGCACAGCTCTGGCAGTGAATGGTGGATGTAGGTTATACTAACTTGATGTGAAGAATGATTTTCTTCAAGGGGAGCTACTAGAGAAGGTATATGTGGAGATATCACCAAGATTCAGCACATCTCATACAGTCGGCAAGGTGTGTAAGCTCAGGAAGTCACAATATGGCTTGAAGCAGTCTCGTTTAGTCTGATTTGATAAGTTTTGAATGACAATGGTTGACATGAGATACTAGTAAATCAATGTAGACCACACAGTGTTCCTTCGACAACAAGAAAGTCACACTACCATACTTGCTGTGTTTGTGGATTACAAAATTATCACTGGTGATGTAAGGGAAAAGTTGCTCAACTGAAGGAAAGATTAGGGAAGCAATTCGAGATAAAATATCTGGGACAACTCATATACTTTCTTGGGATTGAAGTAGCCCATTGAACTAAGGGAATGGTCCTATCCCAGAGAAAGTATCTACTGGATATTCTCACGGAGATATATATGCAGGGGTGCAAACCTGCAGTCTCTCCAATTAATCAGAAGATCAAGCTCAATATAGAGGTATGTGAATCAATTGATCGTGAGAGGTACTAGAGGTTGGTGGGCCACCTAATCTATCTATACCACACTCGACTCGATATTTCTTTTGCAGTAAATGGGGTGAACCGCTACATGCATGATCCAAGGAAGGGGCCATATGGATGCAGTGTACCGGATTCTAAGGTAAATGAAGAGTGCACCACAAAAGGTTGATATTCAGGAAGAATAGACATGTAGATATTAAGGGTTATTGTGATTCTGACTGGGCAAATTGTGTTGATGACAGGCGATCTACATCAGAATACCGCATGTTGTATGTGGCAACTTAGTCTCGTGGAAGAGCAAGAAACAGTCAGTTATAGCAAAATCAAGGCAGAATACATGGCCAAGGTATTAGGAGTTGCTGAGAAGATATGGTTGAAAGCCTTGTTGGTTAAACTCAAAGTGAATCAAGAACTCAAATGAAGTTTTGGCGTGACAACAAATTAACAAGCAACGTTGCTAACAACCTGGTGCAACACGATAGAACTAAACATGTGGAGATTGATAGATTCTCTATCAAGAAGAAGCTGAATAGCAGATTGTTGGAACTAATCATGTGGAGATTGATAGATGCTTTATCGAGGAGAAGTTGTATAGCAGATTGTTGGAACTAATTCATATAGCTACTGGAGAGCATGTGGCTAACTGCCTCACTAAAGGACTTAGCTCGGTGGAGTTAACTAGATTATGAGACAAAATGGGCTTGATGAATATCTTTCTCCCACCTTGAGGGGAGGTGTTTAGATTTGTATATAATGTAGGATTCTATCTGTAAATAGAAGATGTCTAGGGATTTATCTGTAAATGTTGTATGGCTCTATATAAACCAAACTGTTAATGAAATGAATAAGTTTAATTGCAAAACATTCCAATAAACACTAATGGATGAAACATGTGACTATTCATTATCATTTTATACATGAAGTTCAAGAAAATGTCATTCATATGGCCCATATATAGTTTAAGGATAAACTAGGGGCCCTTTCACCAAACCACTTTTGCGCGCTCAGTTTCTACAAAGAGTATCAAGCTTGGATTCTCAAATAGGATCTCCATCTTGAGGGGGCATGCTAAGGAATAATGGATTCGCTGTAATTATTTAGTTTCCTTTGTTGTATATATTTTCTTTTATGATTTAATATGCATTTAGTTAGACCTAACTTGAATAGTGGGAGGATTACCTATAAATTACCAAATTCAAATGTCATATCTTGTCAGATATTCATCTGAATCAATAGCCAACACGAGACCATTACTCTAAATTTCTAAAAATAAGTACAGCATAAAAAAAAGTATTATATTATTCTAGAACTATTGACTCTGTATATAAATGGAATCTAAAATATTATACAAAAAATACACTTTGAAAAAATGAGTTAAAATCAATAGATGGTGCTATCAAAATTGAGCAAAAGAATTTAACGAAAATAAATGCCATTGCTAAAATTATAAATGTTACCCAGAGAAGTGCCAACTAAGATAGCTGTGGGAGTAGCAAGACCCAGTGCGCATGGGCAGGAGACTACCTGAATAATTGGCATCACTTAGTAAAGTAATAAAAACAGCAGAGGAAAAGACTGAGTTTAGATTTCGGGACAAAGGTATACAATCACACTATGTTTATAAATATATAAGAATTTCAATGAAGAAATAGGCAGATTATGAATCCATGATGTAACATAAAGCCTGTGATAAAATGCGTTGCAATCAATAAAATCATCATGCCATCTCGGAATGAAAGAATTTAATATTTAAATAAGAGCGCTGCATCAAATATATTACTCAATTACCACAAATAATACTTATAAAACGGAGAAAGAAATATTTTAACAATATAAACTTGAATAAAGACCTTGGTGAAGTTCAAAAAAAAAAAAAGGCCAATACTTACTAACACATCAACAGCTAGTTTCAAGCTTAATAACAATGAATTCCCTTCAGGACCAGCAATGTCATTCAGCAGCACATCTGGGAAGATGTCTGTTCCAATGTAATACCTATCATGCATAGAAGAGAAGATACAGCTAATGCTCAGTGTGGTGAACTAAAAATTAAACTGTAATGAAAATGAAAATACATTTTATAAACAAAGTTCCGTGCAATGGGGAAAACAAATTTTTGCACTAGCAAAAAATGAAAAAAAGGATAATTATGTATGTATTGCGATGGTTTGATTCGTGTATTATAAATAAATAAATAAAATACATAGTCTTGCCAATTTGAGTCCCGAACACATTCATTCTCTCGTAACAAGTGCAATTGTAACAAATTATTTTCCAATTGATCCCATGTGCTCTTTTTCCTCCCTTGTTCAAAAATATGTAGTCCTTCATTAATGCAAGTCAACATTTTTGAAGGGTGTGCCAGCCGATTTCTACTCTTCCACCCACTCCCCACATGAAACTGATACCAGAGTTAACTCAAATCATAATGAAAACGGAAATATTATTGTAGAAATTCAAAAGTTTACAACAAAGACACTTCAAAAGAGAAAATAAACAACACTCTAGGGCGATGACAGGGGATTGGTGGCGGCTGGCTGGCAGATAGGTAGGGCAGTTGGGGTTGGGGCAGCAGCAGGAAGGTAAGTAGAGGGTGGTGGCAGGATTAAGGCTGGACATGGGGCTATGGCAGCAGAGTTGATCGTGGGAAGGAATTAAGGCAGCAGGGGGGGAGAGAAGGGTTTATGGCAAGCAAGAGGTTATGACGGAAGAAGTTGCAGCGGGAGGTTGGCGGTTGGCTGAATAACTGGTAGGGTACTTGAGATAGGGAATGTGGCTAACAGGTTGACTGTGGGGGGAAGAGGGATGGCCAAACAGGAAGGAACAGGAATAACGGCAGCAGCAGGCGACTGGGAGGAAGGTGCGGCAGCACAAGCTGGGAAGGATGGGGGATTGGGACAGTAGGAATGGCTAGCCAAAGCCATAACAATGGTTGTTTTGGTGTTAGCTACGGTAAGGACGATATGAGGGCAGCTGGAAGGGGGCAGGTGCAGAAGGACTTCGGCGGCAGAAAACAGGGAGATTTGGGAGGTACAGGGATGATGGCAAAATGAGGATAGAGGAAGATGCACACCGCCTCAGATGAGTTACAGTCAAAATACCTTCTCACCATCAAATATAGCCCTAAAAAGAAAAAAGGGACGTCGGAGGCTGTCCAAATAGAAATCTTAACAAATACTAAATCCTAAAAAAATAAGCAACATATTTATAATAAGATAGGTGGGAGGAGGGGAAACAAGGCGTGGTTCCCACCCAATAGCCAGGGTGATATTGGCTGGGCATAAATGAAATTCCATCACATAAGGATGACAGATAAACAAGAGGCCTAAGGAAAGATGAAGTGCTTCTCTTAAAAAAAGAATTCATTGGAGGATCTTTATCCATGAAGTCGGGTAGGATTATTGATACATCAAGTAAAAAACTTCTCATACAACTTTAATTAAGATTGAAGCTGAAATTCAGTTTGACCTTACTAAACTTGATTGATAAGCAGGAACAAGAATTCAAAGCTCAAGTCTGCTTCAAGCTTGGCTAGATATTGACATAAGAAAATTCAAGATAAGGCAGGGCTGTTCGGCTCAATCAATCTCGTTTAAAGTGCAAAGTCAAAAAGCATTGAGCATGAACATGTAATGAATGAAAGATTGCCCAAAGTAACGAGAAAAGAATTAAATCACTGCAAAGAGGTCATAAATTAGCGGTGAATTAATGAGATGGAGCAGTGCAATAAGAGAAAAGAAACACGTCAGCACAAGGAATAGAGCAATATACACAAGAGAAACGAACTGGAATAAATGGAAACATCAATTCTCATCTAATAATGTGCTCAGCTGATGTAACAAATTACTTCCTATGGCAGCACCGGGCATTATTATGGGATACTCTCCAAATTACAAAGGTTACTTATATTACAACCCACATACAAGCAAGATCCTCATCTCCAGACATGTACCGTTCAATGAAACTATCTTTCCAGCTATATCCAAAACCATCACTATTACCCCTCCCTCATCCAACTTATCACCATCTCTTCTACAACCTACATTTTCACGTCCTATCTCCGCAAACAAACCCTCAACTTTACCAACAACTCCTATCTTCATTACCACTTCAGTCTACACTATCTCCACACAAATCATCAATCAACAGGTCTTCTATCCCAACTCCCTATATTCTACCAAAACATCCCATGATTATAAGGCTTCAAACTTGCTTCAAACTTGTTCTTTTAAACCAATACTAGTCTTTGATTTTCATATCATTCCTACGCACCAAGCTGACCCAACTTGTTACACTCAACCAGTCAAACATCTCCATTGGAGGCAAGCCATGTCAATTGAATTTCACATTTTACTAAGTTAAGGTACATGCAACGTGTTGCTCCACCTTCTAACAGCAACATCATTGGATGTCAGTGGACTTATCGTACCAAGCTTAATCCCGATGGCTTCCCCGCTAAGTACAAAGCACGACTTGTTGCTCAGGTTTTCAAGCAAATGCATGGCATCAATTATAAGGAAACTTTCAGCCGGGTCGCAGACATACCTACCATTCACATATTGCTTATAGTGACTCTCCATCATAACTGGCCGATTCAGCAATTGGATCTATCCAACGCCTTTCTTCATGGATCACTAGCTAAAACTATCTACATGAGACAACCGCAAGGCTTAGAAGATACTCAGTCACCTGATAAAGTGTGCCTCCTTAAAAAGGCCATTTATGGTCTCAAACAAGCTCCACGGCAACTGTATACCACCCTCTCTATCACCTTAAAAGTAATGGGCTTCACATGAGCACAGCTGATCCTTCTCTCTTGATCTATCATCATAAAAATTCTCATCTTCTTATTTACGTTGATGACATCCTCCTCACGGGGCAACGACTTGCCATCAATTCAAACTATCTTACAAGATCTGAGACATGCTTTCAGCACAAGGAACTTGGCCTCATCAATTTCTTTCTCAGTATTCATATTCAGCAAACTTCAAAAGGTTACTTTCTCAGTCAACAAGCATACAACACTTCCATCCTTCAGCAGCTTGGCATGAAAAATTGCAAGCTGATTCTTACTTCTCTCATAAAAAAAATTGAAACCGGATATTACATCTCAGCATGACTTCTCCAACACAACGCAATACCGACAGTTGGAAGGATCACTCCAATTTCTCATGGTTACAAGGCTCGACATAGGGTTTTCTGTAAATTACATTTGTCAACACATGCATAAGCCTTTATCATTTCCAGCTCATTAAACATCTCCTGCGTTATCTCAAAGGTACCATTCACTATGGTCTTCACCTTACCAAAGATTATCTTTAGCTTCAAACCAATTCAGATTCGGACTGGGTTGGCAATGTTGAGGATCGTCGGTCTACTATCGATTTTTGCTCAATTTTAGGAAACAATCTTATCCCTTAAACTGTTCAAAAACAGAAAATGGTTGTCAGGTCATCAACTGAAGCTGAATATAGAGCTCTAGCTGCTGCATCTATCGACATCCTCTGGCTCAGGCGACTTCTACAAGAATTTAATGTTCCTATCACCACTCCTACTCCCATATACTGTGACAACACATCATCTTTTGCTACCGTTCTCAATCCCATCTTCCACGCTCTTACTAAACAGTGAAGATTGATCATCACTTTGTTTGTGATCAAACTGCCGACATTCGCACTAAATGCCTACCAGTAACTCAGTTCTGCAAGCTTCGCAACCAAGCTCACCATCCTTCCATCAGACTGAGGGGAGGTAACAACCCACTGCTGCTCACATGAGTGCTGCCACTGCAGGTGGTATTCCTCCACCTTTCCACTTACTCTCTAACGGTTTCAGCTGGTAAAATTTCTCCATACAGCTGCGGCAGGTTGGGAACCACTCAGGCCCCTAGAACTTTCTATTTGGTGTTTTATATACTTATGTATTGCTGGAACATCAGTGCTTGTTGTTATTATGAATATATAAATGTAGAGAGAGGTTTCTGTTATGGTATATTTAAAATAATTGGAACGATTGACGACGAAGTGAAAAAATAGGACGAGAAAATTCACACCAGAAAAAGCAGGCACAGATTTACGTGGTTCGGCAATTATTGCCTACATCCACGGAGTTGCAGAGGATTTTAATAATTAAAGAAATTACACTGTCGTTCGCCTTGAAGATTACAAGAAAGTCTTTCACTTTCTCTCTCTCTCTCTCTATCGGAGAGCCAACCGAAACAGAAGAATAAATCAGAAAAGAAAAGAAAATAATGCTTGCAATTACTTAACTTTTCTTCTCTGCTTCGTCTCTGTCTTCTTCTTGAATTCCAATTCTTTTTCACCGTAAAGCACACTTAAGAAGAATAAAAATGGAGAGCCTTGCTGTTGCTTTCCTATTAGGCCTCACCCCAAGTCCAGAAGAAGAAAAAACAGGAATAAAAGATTTGCAATTCTTCTATTCTCTCCGTAAACCGCAGCCCAGAAGAAGATCCGAAAACTCGCTTCACATGTGCGTTACCCGACTCTTCTTCTACTGCAAGGAACAGGAGTTAGGGACTTCACAAATTAAAGGAGGCTTGTCCAAGATTTCTTCTGCACCTTTTTAATGATGGCGGGACCCACCATTATGTCTCTCACAAAAAAGTGGCGGGAACAGGTATAGGAAGTGGCGACAATTCTTTTTTTTTTATTTGTTTTACTGGGCTCCACATAACAAATCTCCCACTTGCGGTACCCAAGACATGCGCCGCAACGTCTTCTTCCTCAAAGTGATACCTTTCACTCGGCAACGTGCCCATTTCTTCAAATGTGTTATCCTCCACCTCTACAACTCACGCACTTCGTCTTCAGCTTGAAGACTAACCGAGCTCGAGCGCAACGCCTGCGCCAAGAAAGAACACCCCTACCAACATATCGCATGGTTCTCACTTCCACAAATTTTCTGCAATACAGCTCGTCCGTCATCCAACAACGACCGTATAAAGCCGATACTCGATTCGAACGCGTTTCGATTCCGAACCGAAACGTTGGATTCCCTGGCAGCGAATACGCACTCGACTATCACCGCAGTAACGCCCTTCCGATCCTTCGCCCAATTCATTCGAAGCTCTGTATCATATCATCTTCTTTCAGAACTTCCTCGACACTCGCTATATACTCACCTTACGTAGAGATGAAAGAACCGTCTTCCGCAGATCAGAGCTCCATTGAAATCGTTAGCTACACCAAAAGATAACATATACTCGTAAGATTCTTCTAAGATCTATATCTCCAAATTTAGATCAAGATCAACATAAACTTCGTACCTCTAAACTCTTACCCGAGAAACACAAATAAGTTTCTAAAGACCCTCTGCGTACCTCAAGATCCACTTCACTCGCTTCCCAACGTTTCTTTCCAGTGATTACTCACGTATCCGTTAACAACTCCCATCGCACTTAGTAATATCTAATCGATGCAAACCACAAGATACATAAGTGAAACAACAATCAAGATAAGGAACCTTACTCATGTGATCTCGTTCATCTTCTAACTCGGTAACTCGATTCCCGCTGAGTCCGACGTGATCGCCTGCGGTGTCCCAACTAGTTCGGCTCATCCATATCAACTGCAAGACCTTTTTCACATACTCAACCTGAGAGAGTCTCAACGTGCCTCTGACTTTATCTCTAACAATTCTCATGCCAAGGATTTTCTTCGCAACTCCCAAATCCTTCATTGCAAAGTGCTCTGATATCTGCTCCTTCAAATTATTGATATTATCAATACTATCCCCTGCAATAAGCATATCATCCACATACAACAAGAAATGATATATGAATTATCAAAATATCCGACGTAAAGAACAACGATCTGCGCGACATCCGTTATACCCCGCATTTATCAAACTTCTGTACCATCGTCCTGCAGCCTCGCTTCGTGCACATAAAGCTCTTCTTCAATTCGCAACCGAGTCTTCCTTTTCCCGTACCAAGAACCCTTCAGTGCCGGCAGTACGGCACGTCTTCTTCAAGATCCCCACGAAGAAGTTCGTCTTCACATCTAATCTGCCACGAAGCAGATCTTCGCAGCCCACCATGCATGCGACCATCTCCGCTATTGTAGAGCTTCACCACGAGTAGAGAAAATCCCGAATAATCAATACCATGCTTCGCTGAAAACCTTGTAGAACAAGCCTCGCTCGTACCTCTTATCGCCATCACGCTCGCCTTCACGCAGACACCCACTCGTCGTGTAACGCCTTCTTCCCGCGAAGATCCGTTAACTCCCAAGCTCGATTCTCAACAGAGATTCATCTCCTCCTTCATGGCTAGCCTCCCACTCGCTCGAATTTTCATATCGCAACGTTTCTTCATAACTCCGAGGTTCTCCACCATCCGTCGAAGAAATGTAATTTAAAGTGAGAGAATACCTCTCGCGGAGAAAGTCTAGCTCCTTCGACTCGCGAACCGCAATCGTAGAGAGTAGATCGGCTCCGAAACTAATCATGCGAACAATGTGACTGGGTGACCCGCACCCACTCTCCTCTTCACCCGCATCTCCGCCCCGCACCGCGACTTCCAGTAAATCATCAAACTTTACAAACTCGCATTTCCGCGTCGTTGCTTCGTAAACCGTACTTGGACTCGTCTCGTATACGACATTTTCATCGAAAATCACGTTCCCGCTCCTTACGATCTTCCGATCTCGATCATCCCGTAAACGATACCCAAATGCATCATCTCCATAACCCAATGAAGTAACACTTCTTCGACATAGCCTTCAAGCTTACTTCGAGCATCTCGGATTAATAAAAACATATAAAAGACAACCAAAAGTCTTAAGTGCGAGAAAATCCGACATCTTTCCCACTCCGCATCTCCTCTGTAATTCACAATTTAATGGAATCAGATGGCCCTCGTTAATCAAACAACCGCAGCGATGTTAACCGCTTCGCCTGCAGCAGAAGTGCAGTCAGGCCGCTGCAATCTCACGCTTCTAGTCTCGCTCATTAATCCGTCTCGTTCATGCGCTCTCGCAACACCATTTCGTCGCGGTGTCCCCGGAATCGACTTCTCAATTCCGATACCCCGAGCCGCACAATACTCCCGAATCCACCATCACCGTACTCACCACCATTATCGACCTTAGACATTTCGACTTTTAAGTCCGTCTCTATCTCAACCACGGCCTTCCAAGTCCCGAACACATTAAATACATCGATTTATGCTTCAAGAAATGTACCCATACCTTTCGCCGCGATCATCAATGAATGTGACGTAGTAACGAGAGCCTCCAAGAGATGCCACTGGAGAAGATCCCCACACATCTGTGTGTACTAAATCCAGCTTTCCTGCCTTTGGCGTTCTGCCACTTTTCAAGAAACTCACCTTCCTCTGTTTTCCCATAATGCAACTCTCACATATGCCAAGATCAACTCACTTCAATTCTGGTAGTTTGCCTCTGGACTGAAATTCATTCATACCTCTCTGTCTCATGTGGTCAAGTCTGCAATGTCACAACTCGCCAGTGTTTTCTCGCAACAGCAGATCAACACCGTTAATTAAACCGAAGTAATTACATAAAGTCGTACCGCTTTTCTTACTCCCGAGCGACAGTCGTTGCTCTTTAGTAACCTTTTGCGTGTTATTCGAGAACACTACTGAATGTCCACACTCATCGAGCTGCCCAACAGAAATGAGGTTCTTCTTCAGCTCAGAATACGTCCGACCTTTGCGATGTCCACTCGTTATCGTTTGAAGTGTAATGTCGATGTCTCTCATTCCGACCACATTCAAAGCTTTCCACCTCGAAGATATACTTTCCCAAAGCTCACCGCAACATAATTCCACATCAATTCCCGATGGAAAGTCAGTATGAAAAGCAGCTCCGAATCCAGATATTCGACTCATCAATGTAACCATGAATCGTCGCAGTAGAAGCATCACGTGCTTCTTCGCCTACCACATTCGTCGCTCGTCATTCTCCGCCTTCTGGGATTTCTACGCTTCCTCCTTATGTGGCCGCTTGCCACAATTCCAGCAGTTACATTTCGACTGTGCCTCGACTTGCTCATGCGTCTCGTGTCTCGATTTCGATCTTCCTCTCGTTTCGAGTTCCTTTCACGTGATCTCCCTCTCGAATCAATATTTAACGCCGAACTCGAACTCCGAGATCTCACGAGATCTTTCACGCGAACCTCCTCACCCAAAAATCAAATCACGAATATCATCAAATTTCAATTTAGACTTTACTCGCGTAATTATCGACAACCATCCTCATACATTTACTAGACTATTCGACAACGGCTCAACAAGATCGTGAGCACGTATCTCATCATCAAATTCAATTTCAATGTAAGATAATCGATTCGTAATAAGTATTGAAATCATTCAGCGTGTTAGTACAACGTACGTACCTTCCGCCATCTTCAAATCGAATAACTTCTTCATCGATATACTCGTTATTCGCCGACGGCTTTTCATATATACTCCGAAAGCGCCGCGAAGATCTGCAGTAGTCCTTTCCTCGACGATGCCGTAGTGCAACTGACCTCGATAGTAGTCAATCGAATAACCCCGTAACTCGTCGATCCAACAACTTCCATTCAGCTTCATCCATCCTTTCCGGTCATTTCCCCAATAACGGAAGACAAAATTTCTTCCCATAAGTAGTCATCTATCCGCATCCTCCAATAACCAAAGCTCGCGCCATCAAATTTCTCGATCCCCGAAACTTTCACTCGTCTCCGTAACTATCGTCTCCGATACTAGCTATTACAGTATATTTAAAATAATCGAAACGATCGACGACGAAGCCGAAAAAATGAACGAGAAAATTCACACCCGAAAAAGAAGAGACCAGATTTACGTGGTTCGGCAATTATCGCCTACATCCACGAAGCCGCGGATGATTTTAATAATCGAAGCAAATTACACCGTCGTTCGCCTCGACGATTATAAGAAAGTTTTTCACTTTCTATCTCTATGGGAGAGCCAACCCAAATAGAAGAATAAATTAGAAAAGAAAAGAAAAAATAATGCTTGCAATTACTTAACTTTTCTTCTCTGCTTCGTCTCTGTCTTCTTCTTGAATTCCAATTCTTCTTCACCGTAAAGCACACTTAAGAAGAATAAAAATGGAAAGCCTTGTTGTTGCTTTCTTATTAGGCCTCACCCCAAGTCCAGAAGAAGAAAAAAAAGGAATAAAAGATTTGCAATTCTTCTATTCTCTCCGTAAACCGCAGCCCAGAAGAAGATCCGAAAAACTGCTTCACACAGGCGTTACCCGACTCTTCTTTTACTGCAAGGAACAGGAGTGAGGGACTTCACAAATTAGAGGAGGCTTGTCCAAGATTTCTTCTACACTTTTTTAATGATGGCGGGACCCACCATTATGTCTCTCACAAAAAAGTGGCGGGAACAGGTATAGGAAGTGGCGGCAATTCTTTTTTTTTATTTGTTTTACCGGGCTCCACATAACAGTTTCCTCTCCATTGGCAGCTTCATCTATATTTCTCCCTGTTTCTGTTCTCAACGTTTCTACAGATTATCATGATGCACCGAAAGAAAAAGTGGCCACATGGCAGATTGGAAGTCTTGGAAAAAGCTTCGTAGGAGGGATTAGGGGCAAGCTGAGGATCACATTAGATATGAATTTAAATTTAGCTGACAACAGATAAAATCCTGATGATCTAATGAGAATGCCAGACAAGTATCAAGAGTGGAGATAAGAATATAGGGCTCATTTGTAGTTTATTTAGAAAGAATAAAAAAATTGGGCAAGAGCGCATCTTGTGGCATGGAAATGATTGGGCAGATTTGCTTCGGAATCAGTTTGATGAGAAACATATTAAAAGAAAGTTCCTTCTTCTTACTATAGCTCTCCAGAGATGCTAAAAAGTAGAGAAAAAACAAAGGTCAGCAGTGCAGCCATTAAACTGATAAAATCTCATTCCCCACCTCGGAGTTTATAACTCTATGAATGCAACAAGAGCCATGCTCGTTCACTTTGTTCGATGGAGTAGACCACTCCGCTCTCCCATACCATAATAAGGCAAAGAAAGTGGAAAACCAAACAAGCATAAAAAAATCAAAATATTTTCATAAAAGTCCTTAAACTACAATAAATAGTAAGTGTGCGGGTCTGACCAAAAAGCAAAAGTAGCAGCCGACATTGTCATCACACTGTAAACAAAGGGTCCAGCAATTGAATCTACAAGCCTCTGAACGGGTGCTTCCTGAGCTTGTGCATCCTCAACCTATGACAAGTACAATATAATGATTCTCTCGTGTTTTCTATAAAAAAAACATCAATATTTAAGGTAAATACTCACATACCATACGAATAATCTTGGAAATAGTTGACATGGCACCAGTTGTTGAGGCTTCAATCCTTAAGGGACCATCCTGGAAATAAAATATATTTAGAATTCAGCTATCAAGGATGATTAAACTCAGCCAAGGTATGAATTTACAAGAATTCATTATGACTTGAGCACAGCCGTTAACAGCAGTTCCGCTATTATTACCTAAAAAAGGGTTAAGAGTAAAATATAGGAAAAAAAAATCCTATTAGCCAACATAGTTATTCTTAGTTGACTTTATAAATCCTTCTGCTCCATTCCATTGAGGGCCACATAAGGTGCTAACTCTAGTTTATGCCCCTTTTGTGTTTCTTAATCATCACAAGTCTTTCTATACACATCACATGTACATGCCCGAACCTGCTAAATATCCTCCACAAACATATTTTCAAAATGCATTATTCCCATCATCTCTCCAACATTAACATTTTCAACTTTATCCTTCACAGTTTTACCACACTTCTTAATGTTCTCAATCAAGTTCATATTGTTGGTCAGAAGAGTAAGATAAATAAATTAGGAAAAAAAGCATTATGGCCTCCGAAAATTCACACCCTGCCTAAGTAAAAAGGAATGAGGAGAATTTTACGTGAGAGTTAATTACTCCTCTCGATTACGAGAGGACATTTGTGATTAAGACTAGTCATTAGGACGTTGATCTCTAAATGCATAACAACAATTAAGAATTTTAGATTGTAGAAATTTATGTAAACTTAAAATAATTAGAATAGAATCAGAATAATTCTTATTGATACAAAAAGGAGTATATAAACCCATTACAAGATCCACCCGTATTGAAATAAATAAAAACGGGATAATTAAAAAAGAGGAAAGCAATAATAATGAAATCAAAGCTATAACTCAGAATAATAACATTAATTAATAACGGCTAGTACTAGCCATTAATATTATAATAATCCCCCTTAAGTTGAAGCATAGATATTAGAAATATTCAACCTGGATTTGAAATCATCGAACAGTAGTCGAGAAAATTTTTTTGAGAGGATATCTGTCAGCTGGCCACTGGATGGCACAAACGAAACACAAATTTTCCAGGAATAGAGCTTTTCTTTAATGAAGTGTCGGTCAATCTCAACATGTTTGGTACGATAATGCTGGACCGGGTTTTGAGAAATGCTAATGACGACCTTATTATCACAGAACAACTATAAAAGGACGGAGACCGGCATATGTAATTCACATAGAAAGATGCATAACCAGAGATTTTCACAAATTCTCAATGACATGGACCGAAATTCGGCTTCAGCAAAGCTCTGGGAAACCACTGACTGTTTTTTGTTTTTCCACGTGACAAGATTTCCCCACACATATGAGCAATACCTCGAGGTAGATCGTCGATCATGGACAAACTCGGACCAATCAACGTTTGTGTAAACTGCAATAGAATGAGAGGTGTAGCGAGAAAAAAGTAAGACTAAGTCTGGTGTGCCTTTTAAATAGTAGAAATTCGGTGGACAGCTTGGAGATAGTGCTCATAGGATCTTGCATGAATTGATTTACTATACCAACTACGTGACATGTCTGGGCATGTACGGGCAAGATAGATGAGTTTCCCCACATGGTATTGGTAGTGAGTCTTGTTTACAGGAGCAGCATTGGGATCATCAGGAAGTTTTTCATTGGGATCCATCGGGACAACCACTGTTTTGCACAGAAGAAGATTGTTCTCTTTCAAAAGGTAAATCACATATTTACACTGAGACAGACAAATGCCCCAACATGACTGACCCACTTCCATGCCTAAGAAGTATTGAAGAGATCCTAAATCATTTATTTCAAAGTAGCAAAAATGTCTTTCAAAGAATTCAATGCTGATAGATCATTACCTGTGAGTATAACATTGTCGACATAGATGATAAGGATAGCAATCTGACCACTGGAGGAATGCCGGAAGAACAAGGCGTGATCCAACTGAGCCTGAGTCAACCTATGACCCACCATCACCTTCATGAACTTGCCGAACCAGACTCGCGGTGATTGCTTCAGTCTATAGATGAACTTTTGCAGCCTACACACTTGCCCCTAGGATGTAGTGGAGGCTTAAAGGAAGGGACATGTATACCTCCTCTATAAGTTCGTTATTCAAGAATGCATTCTTGACACCAAGCTGGAATAAGGCTCAATTCAGATTCACCACAAGGGATAATAAAACCTGAATGGTATTTAATGCAGCAACTGGAGCAAACGTCTTCTTATAGTCAAATCAGTAGGTCTGTGAATACCCTTTAGCGACCAATCTTATCTTATTGCGTTTAAAGGATCCATCTGATTTAAACTTAATGTGAAAAATCTATTAGCATCCCACTGCTTTCTTATCCCAAGGAAGATCAACGATGTCTCAAGTATGGTTCCGCCGAAGGACATTCATTTTCTCCATTACGACAGCTTTCCATGCTGGGTCTGCTAGTGCAGCATCGATAATAAATAAGAGCTAATGATTAACAAGGGCAGTAGCAAATGTTCCGTAGGTCAGTGATAAACAGTGAAAAGAAACATAGTTTGTCATGGGATAGAGAGAGCATGTATAATTGCGTACCTTACTAAAGGAATCATTTGGAGTAGTAATGCTAGGAATATCGCCCAGAGGGTATTCAAGGTCCTGCAAGGAGGTAGTGAGCTCCAAAGTAGGTATATCGGGACGAGTGCGCCAAGTGCAGACATGGAGTGGGAGGAGATGGTGGAACCAAAGAGACAGTGGGCTCCTCGATTGTAGTAGAACTGGTAGAATATCCACAAGAGTAGGCTAAGAAACAATGTCCAAGAACTCTAGCTCCCCTTCGCTAGAGGCCGAGTTAGGAAAATAGGGAACACTTTCAAGAAATGAGACATCAACATTAACATAGACTTTATTTGTGATAAGATCAAGGCATCAATAGCCTTTTTGAGTGGCAAAGTATCCGAGCAAGACACATTTTATGAACCTGGGATCAAGTTTACTCTGAGTTGGGCCGTATTCCGAACAAAGGCCATGCAACCAAAAATTTTGGGATCTAAAGTAGAGAAGACCCAATTGGTAGGAAAGCACGACCTCAAGATAGAGAAAGGGGTTCAAAACTTTTGAATTTTTAGAGAATTCTATTGATGAGATAGATGTCCACAAGCCAAATTTCAACGAAAAAAGAATAATATATGCAACAAAACATGTTTCAAATGATAATGGACATTGTTTACAACACTTAAAGCTCCAAATCATGTTTTTGGTAGAAATAAGTTTTTGTATCCTCATACTCTCCCAGTACCCTCGGACCATAGGCCAAACTACAATAGAAAAATACCAGAATATGCAACAAAACATATTTAACATCGCATTGGACATTATTTAGAACATTTTTATAGCTCCACATAATTTCATGGGAAAAAAATTTATCCCCTCCGTTTACCCTAATCGTACCCTTAGACCCACAGGACAAATTTCAATGAAAAAATAATAAAATATGCAACAAAATATGTTTTAAATGGCATTAAACATTTTTATAACATTTCAAAGCTCCAAATCATATTTTAAGTGAAAAAAACTTTTTTGTAATCTCCTTGTACCTTTAAGCCCACATACCAAATTAAATGGAAAAATATCAATATATGCAACAAAACATGTTTAACACTGAATTGCGCGCTGATTAGAACATTTTTAGAGCTCCATATCATGTTATCATGAAAAAAATTTTTGTGCCTTCCTTATTCCCTGCTTGTACACTTATGCTAACATGTCAAATTTCAATGAAAAAACAGTAAGATATGCAACAAAATATGATTCAAATATTGGACAATATTTATAACATTTCTATAGGTCCAAATCATGTTTTAACTGGAAAAAAAAATTTATACCCTCTAGTACCCTTAAACTCATACAACAAATTACAATAGAAAAACATCAAATATATGCAACAAAATATGTTTAACATTGCATTGGATATTATTTAGAATATTTCTAGAGTTTCATACCATGTTTTCATTATAAAAATTAAAAATAAAAAAGAATAAAAAAAAGTACTCTCCTTGTACGCTCAAACTCACAAGGCCAAATTTCAATGAATATGCAATAAGATATACAATAAAATATGTTTCAAATTGCATTGGCTATTGTTTAGAACATTTCTAACAAAAAAATTGTACCTTCCAGTATTCTCCTTGTACCCTCAGTCCCAAAAGCTAAATTTCAATGGAAAAAAATATGATAACCAACAAAACATGTTCAAATGACATTGTAGATTGCTTATGACATTTGTGAAACTCTAAATCATGTTTTAAATAGAAAAAAAAAATTAGACCTCAAGCACACAAATCAAATTATAATATTTCAAATGACGTTTCAAATGTCATGGATATAATTTATGTACCCTAAACACTCAATAAAACAAGCCAAATTTCAAAGCAAAAACACCAACATATGCAAAAAATCATGTCTAAATGTCATTTAGATCATTTATAGAGCTCTGAAACAGGTTAAAAAGAAAAAAAAAAATTTCAACTTCCTTATAAACTCATCGTACCCTCCTAACCTCCTGAGTTCATTTAAACATACTTAAAATATCATAACACATTTTAAACAAACTAAAATTATAACAAAAGCTTTTTTCTCGAAAGTTCATTCATATACAACAAAACTGTCTGGTGTAACCTTCGACAGTTTGTCAGTAGTGTTATTAACTTCATGTGACCTTTTTGTATCTTTACTAGACTCACGAAAAGTTCATTCCCAAATAACAGTTAATATATGATAATAGCCTCTTTGTAACCTCTTCATACCCAAAGAATGCTCAGAATAACTTAATAAATAGTATAAACAAAACAACTTGGCGACATAATAAACTTGTACACTGAGCACACACTAGAAGCTAGAAGTATATATGAATTAACTAAGCGAGATTTAAAAAAACATATGATATAAGTGTGTTAAAAACATCAAACCAGAAGTTATCTTGGGAAATCATCGGCCGAAGAACAAAACACGATTTGTCTTTTTCCCTAATAGAGTAAAGGGAGAATGTGCGCAGCTCGAAATCTTGAAAAATTTATCATGATGTAAAACCCTCGGCTAAAAAAAGAACGCACACGTTTGTTTCGGGGAGAGACACTAGTATAAAAGGGGAATGCGCATGTTTTTTCGGGCCGAGTCAGGCCGACGCCTTACTCTATTACACATGTCGATTATGAATTAAAGCGTGTACAGTTTTGGGCCAGGTCGGGCTCCATGTTTATACAGAAATAAATTAAGAATGTGCTTTATATGTGGGACTCGAATTAGGAAAGCCACGCATCATGATGTCATTGGAGTCCGGATGTAGACCTACATCCGGACTCTATCGTAATATTTCTTCACATTGATGGGAGTTGCAACATGCAGAGGACGACAAGACCTAGGCTCGTGCCTTTATACACACACAAACACACACACACACATATAGTTTAAGAACATGTGCATGTGTTGACTTTCTATAAATTTTTTAAATTCTCATGCATTTCAAATTTATATCGTCTCAAAATTTGTATTGGAACCTTATGAGTGAGAACCATACATTATTGGTGCCATTTCCGAACAATTTTGGCACGTTGGTCGCCCCGTATAATATAATTTACGAACAGAAAACTTCGTAGTGATTTCGACAATGATCTAGTAATTTGACCTTTATTTGTGTGATATTACTTCGCATGCAAAACATAAACAATATGAGTGTCATTTTTGGGTAATTTCGATGTCTTGGATGAGCTTGTGCAGACTATTTTGCAAATGAGAGTTATTCCGGTGATTTCAATGGTAGTTGCGACACGACGTCGCTTCTGAACATCACTTTCTCATTATGCTTCCTCATTTTGATCATGAAGGCCCCTTCTTAGGTAATTTTGATGCCCAAGATGCACTTGTGCAGTCTTTTTTGTAGACAGACTTCATTTGGATAGCTTTTAGAGCGATTAAAGCAATTTGAACTTGATTCGAGTGCACTCAAACAGTAGTTTGTCGCCGCCACCAACTCTAATTTGGCTTTATATTTCGACTCGCATCACATAGTGGCATAATATGTGGGTCAACAAACATGATTTGATAAACTATTCAATTCCAAGAAAAACAAGAATAACAACTCTATTAAAGAATAAAGTTAAGATATCAATTATGAATTATTTATGCATTCCCATTAATAAATTAAATCATGAGCGGTCATTAACCAACAACTGCAAAAGAAAGGTCCATCAAAAGCCAATTTCAGAACATTTAGTTCCAATGGCTGCATCAAAAGTGATTGGATACAAAACTTCTTAATTTACTTGAGCACCTGTCAATAGGGGTTCTTTCACTGTACATGACTGCCTCTTTTATGAACTCAATATACTTAATCTATCTAATGCGGTGAAGTTCAAATGGAAATAAATATGAACTAAGACTCATTATTTCCTGTAGACTACAATGGAAAAGCTTTGTCGGGCAGATTATTGTTATTGTTATCAAGAATAAGTGTCGTACGTAGTATAATGATGCAAGAATATACCCAATTAATAGTTCCAGCAGAAATGTGTGAACCTTGTTCTTTCAACACCGGAAGAGACTCCCCAGTTAGCATGGATTCATCAACAACACTTCTTCCTGCGAGAACATTTCCCTGCATAGGCACATAAGCAGATATATTATAAAAAATCCTGAGTAGTCCATCACACTAAAAAACAAGGATTCTGCTTATAATGAAGGCCTTAAATGTTGCTAATCATCAACAATGTCATATTTAATATGTTGTTTGCTT
The DNA here is from genome assembly GCA_022702705.1 of Papilionanthe hookeriana x Papilionanthe teres. NCBI lineage: Eukaryota > Viridiplantae > Streptophyta > Magnoliopsida > Asparagales > Orchidaceae > Papilionanthe > Papilionanthe hookeriana x Papilionanthe teres. The sequence continues at coordinate 54,835,867 of CM040427.1, read as the reverse complement.
AGTTTTCCAATATAAAGGTTGAATTTTATATTCATGAAAGAAGGGGATCCTTTAGGCTGACAGGGATCCATAAGAATTCCAAAATTATTTTATCAGAACTAAAATATGATTTTAGGGCCATCATCACATAAACGAAAATTTTATTAGAGAATGAGAAAAGTACAAGGAAGGCTTTTCAAATGAAGCTTAATCTGACTTTTCATGCAAAAAAATAGAAAAATAAAGAGTGCAGCCGGGTCCAAATCCCTTGGATGGAAAGCAAAAAATAGAAAAATACACTCAATTTGACATGCACGTTTCAAGCAGAGGACTAGCATAACATGCACGGCAACAGATTGAACTCATGATTCCTTTCGGTTAAATTCAAAGCTGGACTTTCCGGACTTGCAGAGCACCCACAAAAACTTTGGTTTTCCTTCTAGCATTGTCCAGTTAAATTGCATTCCGGCGATTAAGATGAAGACATGCGTTGTGAACATACCCAGTTATGGAGATACACCCATCCTAAGTAATAAGGGTCCTATGAGTTTAGAAAGGGTTTAGATTTTGGCTTGATTCAAGTCCAGCTCAAGTCAGAAAAGGATGACAATGAGTTAGGATAATAACAACCGACCACAAGTAAATTTTTTGGTAGATTAGAGCCAAGCTAATTAGTTAATTTTATTCTGAAGTCTGAACGTATACAGTATCAACATATTTAGAAACAAAAATATAAAATTATATTAATAACAAATTTATTTGGATAAGTGTAGATGTGCTTGTATAAAAAATATTTTACACTGCATAAGACCATATCAAGTGACAAAAATGTGGTCAAGTTCGAATTTCAAGTTGTGTAATAAAAAGATGAGTTAAAGATCTTCAAGGGTTCTCATATCCAAATTTAGCTACTTTTATCCAAGTAAAAGATAGTCTGATATTCTATCTAATAAAACATTAAGCCCTGTCCAAAATCCTGCAATTTAGGTAAAATAACTTGTATCAAATAAAGTATTATGCCAAGCCAAATAGCCTTGTATTTAAAAAAAGAATATCTTATCTATATATGATGAAATGCTATATTTGTCAAGTAAACATTGCTATCAGGATAAAAGATCTTAGTATGCAACATTTCAATAAATATGCTAAATGTAATAAACATTCACTTTATACTCACAAATTTGCAACCATTGACTGTTTAGTGTTTTACTAAGCAAAAAATAATATTTGATGCTTAGTAAACCCAGAGCTCAAGTATAAGAGAATAAATTCATCTAAGCCCATTGTCATGAACCTCACAAACTTCTATGATGCCCAGCCCATAAGGTGAGATCATAAGATTCATTATTGGGCTAATTCTAACATCACGGTCATGAGTCCGGACAGCAGCGAGCATGTCCAAAGGCAATATTATAGGCTCTGACATTTTGAGCAAACAGTAAATAAAGTATTAGACAAGCCAATAATCTAAATGGCAAATATTGGGCTTTCATCTATAAATTCCTAAGTCCCAATTATGAGTTTTCTTCAAAATCTTAGCCTCGATCTAAGTAATCAGGTTGACAAAAAGCTCGTTAACCAAACCTACTTAACCCGACCACTACAAAACTAATCATCCCATCAAATCAACTTAGACAACCTTACCTATAGAGAAAAGCCACTAGGCTGACTCATGGGCCGTCTTCGCCCTTGAGGATGTCCGTCAAATTCATTGGCCTTCCAATTAAAGTAAGCGACAACTGAATCAATTTGGACCAATTCCAAGCAAACAAATTTTTTTAAAATTATGCTTAATTTTTGGGTCTTTTAATGGATGCAAGCCCTAGACAAAACTAAACATAAGCTAGCTTCAATATTAAAATCAACCTCATGTGTCCCTTAGACGCACATCACCTAGGTAAACTGAAATTTTAGATATTTGATGGACATATCATGCATCATAGCACTTATTTACTATGTGAACCTCTAAAATCGCAAATAGTCAGGTTTATGCCTCTAAACTATTAAGTGAAACTAATATGATCAACATTCTACCATTAAACAAGATGATGTCAATATCAAAATTATGTCTTCGACAAACACATATTTTCACCCCAGTCTACTCAAGAGACTTGACATGAGGCAACAAATGACTGCTAATCAAGTCTCCTAGACATTATGGCTCGAAGCACACTAATATTAGCAAAAACTGAATCCACTAGTACACCCAAAATATCATAACCATGAGATCTTGATTAAGCCTACCCCCATCCCTTAATCATTTCACGCTCAATTAAATTAAATCTAATTACCACATTTATGCACAACATACAAGCATAAGCAACCTCCTTAATTGAAAGTTCGCTCTCATAAGTGAGAGGGATGATTAACTATGGGAGCTTAGACTAATAAAAGTGCTTGCCCTGATATAAATAAACTCTATTTTAACCTCAAGGGAAGTTTGATTAAAATAAAGCTAAACTACCCCAAGCAAAATTACTCCTGAGTTTCTCGTGCTCATCAAGGAGGCTCAAGGAAGGGGTGGCCTTTTTAGAGTATTAATATTTTAATTATTTCCATATGTTATTTAATATAGCTAGAAAGCCCATATCCTGGACAAAAGGGTCAATTTTATGCAATTTTATGCATGGCATAAAATCGGGGTTATATAGTCATTAATAAGAACAAACCACGACAAATTTCAACTTGGAGCAAAATGCTTTAAAACCATGAGTATATACCAAAATTAAACAATGAAATAAAATGATTTATTGATCAAAATTCAAGCAATTGATAATGATTAGTAACATACATCAACGGGAATAGTTTCACCAGGCAACACCAAGAGTGAATCTCCGATCCGAACATCATCAGTTGGAATTTCAACACTAACGGAACTTGCACTTAATAGGCTATCAGGCGATGTGGGCTCTTCAGATGGAGTAATCACTAAACGTGACTTCGTAGCAACCAAAGACTGCAAAAAATGCATCATATTAGTTGCATGCAATAACCAATTTAATTTTTTAAAGCTTAGATTATAGGTGTTTATTATTCATGTATAAAATGCTTGCATTTTTTAACAGCCAGCTCTTTATGGACAGATAAATTCTGTATCTATAATTGGGGCAGAAAATCCATCATATTTCACGCAATAATTAAATCCATTTTGAGTACCATATAAGATTTGGGTTGAATTGGAAGCTTGGAGCTCAAAATCTCTGATATGTAATGTTGTTAAAACAGATTTACCTTAACTTCTCGACATGCACGGAAATTGAGGAATAAATTAAAAAACTAAACAAAATTGGACAACTAATTGAGCATTAATAATAGGATACTACGTTAATCTTAAACCTTACCAGTAGCTCATTCATGTCACTAGAAGCCTGGAGCCTGGCCCTTTCCTCGAGGGAACGTCCCAAAAGTACAAAACCAAGAAGCATGACCTGCATGCTAGGAAAACAATTATGTTGATTGAGAATATACTTCCAGAAGGGTCAGATATCTCACTAAGGACCTGTTTGGGGCAACTTATTTGGCGCGGTGAGTTCTGAAAACGCCGGATGAAGCGTTTGGAAACAATGGCGCAGTCGCTTTTCTTAAAAATTTATGCTAAACGTGAGCTGCAGGTTTAACCCTACTGCCCGCATTTTTTTGCGAACTTGTTACTGACCTACCCTCTCGCGCTCTCCTCTCATTGTTGCCCTCTCTCTCGCGTTTTCATCTTTCTCGATCGCTCCTCTCTCTTGTGGCAACGGGTTGACTTTCTCCTTTCCCTCTTCTCTCCGATCTCTAGTGGCTACGGGTTGCCTCTCTACTCTCCATTTTCCCACCGATCTCCGGCTCTCTCTCTCTTATTGTGCTCTCCGTCCTCCCATGGTATCACTTTTTTTTTCAATGGAATGACTTTCTCTTTATTATTTCTGGCTTTCTCAATTGTAGTTTGAAGTGATAATTTAGATTTTGCTATTTCTAGCTTTCTCATTTGTGGTTTGAAGTGAGAACTTGGATTTTGCGATCTGTGACTTTCTCTTCATAATTTGAAATTTGGATTTTACGAATTTGTGGATAAACGTGATATGGAACGGGGTTTTAACATTACCTTTGTTTTTTTAGTGAGAATTTGAGAAATGACTGAAAAATGGTGTTTGATTTGTTGAAAGCAATGTTTCAGATGTCTTATATTTAGTATCCTCAAATAAAAAATATGGAATGAGGTTTTATTTTTACCTTTGATGTTTAAGTGAGAATTTGAGAAATAACTGAAAGAGAGTGTTTTATTTATTATTAGCAATGTTTCGAGTGCCCTGTATATAGTATCCTTAAATGAAAAATATAGAGTGAGGTTTTATCTTTACCTTTGATGTTTGAGTGAGAAACTGAGAAATGGTTGAAAGGCAGTGCTTGGTTTGTTGGTAGCAATATTTCAGGTGCCCTGTATGTAGTATCCTCAAATGAAAATATGAAATGGGATTTTATTTTTACCTTTGATGTTTGAGTGAGAATTTGAGAATTGGTTGAAAGAGGGTGCTTGATTTGTTGTTAGCAATGTTTCGGGTGCCCTGTATGTAACTGGGGTTTTATCTTTACTTTTGATGTTTGGTGGTGATGAACGTTGGTTTGTGTCTGAAGCTGATGGTGTTGTGGAGGTGGTGGTTGATGTGTGGTTGTATTTGTATTAGAGGATGTGTTGGTGACTGTGTGGAGGTGGTTGGTGCCTGATAGTGTTTGTGTTAGAGGATGTGTAGTGGATGTGTGAATGTAGTGTTTGTGTTAGTGGATGTGTGAAGGTGGTGGTGTTGCGGAGGTGGGGTTGGTATATGGTTATGTTTGTGTTAGAGGATGTGTTGGTGGATGTGTAGAAGTGATGATGTTGTGAAGGTGGTGGTTGGTGTGTGGTAGTGTTTGTGTGGAGGGGTTGATGTGTGGAGGTGTTGGTGATGGTGTTGTGGATGTGTTGGTGTCTTGATGTGTCAGTGTGTGTAGTGCTTGTGTGTGGAGGTGATGGTAGTGGTGATGTGTAGATAATGTTGTAGTGTGGTGTGGAGGAACATTAGTGATGATATTGTGACATTCTTATTTTTCTTTGAATTGTGATATTGTGGCATTCCTATTTATGTTAATTAGTTTTTTCATTATAGTAATACAAAGATTAAGACAAAAGAAGCCGGTTCATCTATAATGTGAGACAAAGAGACAAAATTGCAACCTTTGTCTGAAGGAGTTCGAACTAAGAAATAGGCTGACAACCTATTTTAACACGAAGGGTTGGCAAAACTTTATTAAAAATTAAAGAAAAGTGCAGATAGAGAGTATGATATGATGCAGTTAAGAAATAAGTGAGATCAGCTAAAAAGCGTTGGAAAATCTGTAAGGAATTAAAGCGATGATCAACGGGCTTGAGGTGGGATCAGGTAAAGCGAACGATTGATGCTTCCGAGGAGTGGTGGGCAAAAAAATCGGAGGGGAGCATTTTTAAAAGGTCCCATATTCTTGTTAATTATTAATTTGTTTTCAAATCCAACAACATGTTTGTATGTGGAGTCTGCTGAAAAAAAAATTAAATACAGTAGAATCGATCCTGAACTGGAAGAGAAGTTGGATCGTATGTTTGGAGGTGTCGTGTTAACGGGCAACAATGCATGTCCCCTATTGATGCAGGATTAGTGGCATCCCAAAAATTTGAGAGCTAGTCAAACAGGTGATTCCAATGAAGGCCTCAGCCCGAACCTCCATTAAGTTGAGTCTACGAGCCGGTCAAAGCATTCCAAGGTTGAAAAAAAAAGAAAAAGGAGATGTTTCCTTAGAAGTCAGATCTCACAGTTGGTGGCTTCATACACCAATGACCCCAGCCCATCACAAGCAACTTCTGTTCAGCAGGTTATACGAATTCTGGATGCAACTCCTAAAATTTATGAGTACGTGACGTTGTATTTGTCATATATGAAGTTGCTTGAAAATTAGATCTATAGAGAGTTTTTGATAAAGATGTTTGTTGACCGTATAGTGACTTACCTACGTTATTTTCATGAGAGCAGTGACATTTAAGAGACTTTTTTAGTAGATTATTGTAGGATATTTCTATTTGTTTATGATTTTTATGATGCTTTGGATATTTATGTTGTTTTGAACATACCACTTTACTCGAGATTTTTACATTTCTCGCTATGTTTTCTATTTACTTCTATAATGTTATTTGCTTATGTTAGTTTTATTCGTAACCTTACATGAATGTAGCTAATTCATTGATGTTTATGTTTTAGTCACTTCGATACCAAAATACATAGATGCAACTAGAGAAAGACGCAGAATGAGAGTTATAGCTTCAGTATTTTTGATGTACGAATATTATAACTCGTACATAGAGTGCTCCGTTTGTATGAAATCCTCATATGTTAACAACAAATGGGTTGAGAATTGTTTGCGGGCCACCCAACGAGATTTAGCAATATGTTTCACACGACACAGATGGTATTCACCGATCTGTTGGGGAAACTATACAAAAATAATTGACTTCATGGCTCATCCAAAACAACTTCACTAGAGGTTTTAACAATAACCCTCAACATATTATCGCAAAATGAATCAATGTAAGCAGCTATGGAGCGATTTCAGCACTCTTCTGAAACAACTTGCATATACTTCTCAGTAGGGTTGAATACACTTGTCACTTTTTCTTCATAAATCATAAAGTCATCAGATCCTACATTCAAAAACGCCCCCACAGAGATTTCGCACGATGCGATAAATATGTCATACTTTAAAGTAATTTATCCTATTTATTACATTTAATTTTCATATAAATATCGTAATTACGAAACTATTCATTATTTTTTAAAAATTGTATTGAAGCAATCGATCGAACAGACGTTGATGCACGTGTTCCAAATAATGAGAAAATCACATTCATCGGTCGTTGTGGGTCCCCGACCTAGAATGTCATAATGAAATGCGACTTCAACATGCGCTTCAACATTTGTCATGGCTGGTTGGGAGGACAGTGCACATGACAATCGAATATTCAAATCTGCAATAAGAAATAACAAAACAACTTTCCATATCCACTTGCAGGTTCGCTTGAGACTACGCAACTTTTCTAACTTTTTTTCCTTCTAACACTATGTTGACCTCACTTTTGTCGAGGTTTAGTTTTCCTCCTAGGATTTAGGGTTACGCTTTAGGAGCTTCCCCGACGATCTTAGATTCTTAGCAATGGGCCCACCTCGTTTTAGTTTGCTCGAAGTCACCTCGTCACTCTTTTGGAATCCCGGACGAAATTTCGTACATTTAGCTCATAGCAGGTTGGAATTAAATTTAGGAGTCCAAATTGAGTTCCTATAGGACCACCGGACCTTAGGACAGTCTTGTGCATGTTTCCTGCACCACCGAGCACAAATTCCTTGAACCACGGCCTCGACGCTTTCAACCACCTCGCAACGGATCAAGATTGAAGCCAGAACGCCGGGACGAGCGACGTCGAGTCAGAATTTCAGAAAATGTCGGATTTGACGCACTTTCGACGCGACCGTCGACGAGGTTGCCCGAACGACCTCGGATGACGAAACGGACTTCGCCGATGCGTCCGGAACGTCGTTTCTGCCTAAAATTGATATTTAATTTGCGACGCCAGCCCGTCGGGGACGAAACTTATGAAATGATTTTTAATTATCTTATTAATAATAATAATATTTATATTATTATTATTAATATATGCTTATTCATATATTTTTCCCCACACTCCCTAAACCACTATTCATCCTACCCGTCGGATCTGTCTCTCCCGCGCTCGAGCATGCCGCTCGACCAAGCTCTCCCTCTCTCTCCCCCATCTTCTTCACGGCACCAGGTGCCCCATTCCCTGCGGCTCCTTCCTCGAGCCGCACGCATACACGCGCTCTTACCTGTCGTCGGATCCTATCCCTGCCGCGACTCTTATCACCTGCGGCATTTCATGCCGTGTGCGGGCCACTTGCGCGTCTGTTTCTTCGTTTACACGGATAGAGGTCTCCCTGCGAGTGCTCTCCCCATCTCTTTTCTCCCTTGCCTATAAATAGCCCTAGGTTTAAGGAGTTAGAGGTGGCCGAATTTCATCTTGAAGAAGGGGAAGTGCTGGTACCTGAATCCTTGCTTTGCTTGTGTGCTCTACATTGTCTGGTAACCTCCTTCTTCCCCTCTATTCTTTTCGGTTTGGCCCAGGGAACCCGTGAGCTTGCTGTTGGTTTGGTTCTCCCTGTTTCTTGTTTCGCTCGGGAACTTATATGCTATGGAATGTCTTACCTAGTTGCATAAATGATGATTCCTTGCTTTTCCCCCATAGTGGCATGATGGCCTTTTATTATAACTTCATTTGGGGGGGGGGTGTTTATTATTCAAGCATGATAAAGATCCAAATATGAGCATGTTTTAGAAGCAGGCTTGATCATTTGCTTATGGTGGAAGTATAACATGGCATGGGCTCTCCTCTTTTCTTTACTTAAGATGATAAAATGTGGTATATTTCTATTTCATATGGTTAAAAAAAGTTGAAGCATAGCCTTGGAATAATGTTGGCTCCTCTCTCTTTTATATTATCTAAGGCATGTAAATATGTTTTGAGGCAAAGTATTGGTCCCTTCTAGCATGTTGGGGTATGCATTCTAAGCCCCTCTTCTTACTTTCTTTCTAGCATGAACCATGGAGGAACTTGTTTAGCTTTTGATATACATGTTTGGGGCTCACCTCTTGCTCCTTATGGCTCTCCTTCATCAAAGTTATATGCTAGGGAAAAGTTTTACTTTACTTTGGAGAACCCCATGTTTGTTCTCATGCTAAATATATTGTGGCTTTATACATTGTTATGATGAATATATGGAAGAGTTTTGCTTCAGCTTTACACTTAATTTGGTGGCCTGGATTTATTTTTTTACACTGGGGTGGATTTTGGGGGTTTTGTGAAATCTCATTTGGCTCATTTTAGCTCTATCCAAGAGCCCTTTTCTTGATGTATAATTGCTGCCCCTTTCTTTAAGGCTTTAAAGGATTCATTTTGGCTTCATTTGAGGGGCTCGGTTTTGCTCATTTAGCCCCCTTTTGCTTTGGCTTTAAGTGGGGAATGCTGTGACTTGATTTTATATTGATTCCCACACCTGCTATGGTTCGGGTTAGGCCTGCAGTGCCTCGGTTTTTGCTCTTATGGTATTTGTCTTTGCCCTGGCTTTGTTGTGAGTGGGCTGTAGTTGGATATTGGCTCGGTTTCCTGTTACGTGGTGGCTCGGGTTTAATTTTGTGTTGGAGATATTGTGATTTGGAGTCGGGCTGATTTATTTGGCTCGGCTGGGTGCTTAATGGTGGCTCGGGTCTATGTCTTGAATTGGCTTAAGTGTGGCTATATGTGAATTCAAATCTCATGGCTATTTGATAAATACCTTTATATACTTTGTTATGAGCTTGGAATTGAATTGATTTTATGGGGCTTGTCCTCTCATTGTGATTAGCCGTGAGCCTTATTATGGTGATTCGGATTGTCGGGGCCTTACCTCTTGCTGCCCCTTTGTTGTAGCTTAGGCCGTGAGCCTTTGCTCCTGTTTTTAGCCCTGGCCGAGAGCCTTATTGGGGTGATTATTGTGATGGTGGCTTTGCTTCTTGCTACACTTGTCTATGAAATTGATTGGATGGATTTGGGAGAGCTTCCTAGCTTACTCGTGGGGAACATATTGAGCACGATACTTGAAATACTTCTTGGAGGTTTTATTTGGTGGAATTGATGCTAGTTTGGTGGCTTATGGCTTGTCCATTCACTTTCTTATGTATTGGAAGTTTTCTGATGTTCATATTGTCATAGCTTGAGTCCCGAGCCCGTAGGTGAGCCTACTGGGGGAGTCTGTGTTTCAGGAATTGAAAATTAATGCGGGTACTTGGAGTTTGGAGGAATCCCGAGCAGTGGTCCAGAGTCCAGGGCTTGGTCAGTATCTTTATGTCTGTTTTTCATGCTTTTACAGCTGTCGTTTGGGGAAAGGGGTGTGTTCCCTAGGGGTCTAGTCCTCATCCTCTCCGAGAGCGCCGATGTGCCTTTAGGTCTTTTCATAGGTCGTGTAAGGACGGTCAGGGAGTCCGGGATGACTTACTTGTTTTGACTGTTATTGGAAATCGGTGCACCTCTTTTTACGAAATTTGTGTTAGGTGGACCGCTTTCCCTCTTTCTTTCCTTGTTCCCTCGTCCCTTATTTTTCTCCTTGTTTCTTGGCTCAATGTCCGCACCTACAGGGGACGTGTAGGTGTGCACATATAACCCCTTTGGGTTATATGTGGGGCCATCAAGCAAGGCTGTAAGTGCGGTGGGGACACTGATAATATTGCATAGGGAAGGTTACGAGAGAATCATAGAATGGCGTCGCCTGACTCAGAGACTCTGTAGAGAGTAGAGCAGGAATCACGACACTATTCGCCCGTCCTTGGGGTTTCTACTGCCGACTGTCTAAAGATGTTAGTAGTCCTAGTCCTATTAGGGTAGTCGACCTGTGGACTGAAAATATTTTAAAACAAAATACATACATTTGAAAAATACAAAATTACCTCCACCACGACACAGCCTACTTACCTACAGCTTTTACTTGCATGCAAACCTAAAATGAAATGTGTGAAAATTTACGAAGGTCACGGTCGGTCTACTCGAGTCGGGTTAGGCTGCCTTCGCGGAAAGTCGGTCCAAGTGGTCGGCACTGCAGGTGAGACATATAACACGGCTCCGAGTCCTTAGCACCACCGCGTCTTACGTGTCTTTTCCGGATGCTCACGGCTACTTCCTACGGTTCGCCGTGAGTTTAGCGCGACATCTGTGAGTTTCTTTTCGGTGTTTTTGCAGGTTTTCATCTACGACTTTGTTTTGTTTTCGTTCGTGATTTTATTCGAAGTCTTTCACGGACGCCCTTTCTTTCTTTCTCGATTTTCTTTGTTTTCTTTTACGATTTTCTTTGCTCTCATGTCGTCTTTCTTTCCGATTTACCGTCGGGTTTCATACTTTCCGTTTTTCATGCACGTACGGTAGTACCACTCACTCACTTCAGGTCTTTCCTACTACGTTTACTCTCGTTCTTTTCTTACACTTAATGTCTTTTCCGCGGGAAAACAATAAAATAAAAACGATAAACAGTAACGATACACCGCGTGGTAGTCATCACCTACTGGTACACTCACGCATTTTTCTACTTCTTTTATTCTCTTGCGTAGCATGTTTTACTTTTTTACAGATGTTACTTCATACGCTTAGTATAGCATGTTTTGCTTTTGCTAGCATACACTCTCGTGTAGCATGTTTTACTTTTCTTCGTGCATACTCACTCGTTTAGCATAGCATATTCACTTACATACGTATATTCATCTTCTGTTTTGCTGCTTCTTCTTTATCGTCTATCACGTTGCACACACTCACTCTTGCAATAAAAGTGATAATTAAAATAAAATAAAACAATTTGCATAGTCCACTTTAACCTAAACTTTAAATTTAAAGCTCGCGATCTCGCTACGACGCTGGAGCTCGGAGCACGTGGGCAACACGGCCATCTTCTTCAACGAAACATGTGTCGACATCGAAGAAACCATTCTTAGTCTAAATAACAAGCCTGCTGAACTTCGAGGTAGTTCGCTGAGTGCGACATAAACCCTCACTCGTTCTTTTAGGCCTTTGCACAGCCTTGCTGTGCGATATAAGCCCTAACTCGCTTAGGATTCCGAGTCGTCGTCCGATACGGCGTAAATCCTCCTATCTTTCAGGTTGTTTGCATAATCGGATATTATGCAAATGTAATCCCTATAATTAATCGACTAAAATTGAAACTCAAATAAATTCATTTTCAAGACTTAAAGCTCAACCAGGATAGATGCAGAAGCATCGTGAGGACTTCTGCATCGAGATCGACGTACTCCTACCTCTCTTTTCTTCGACTCGGAAATAAGCTGTTCTACATTGCGCACTCACCTATCGGATTTCTATACTATCTACACTTCGTTGAAAGCTCTACTTTGATTCATGTAGACGAAACCCACGATCAAAATCGAGAGTTCTCTCGGTGACTCTCGATCATTCGAGGGGTAATTATCTATAAGGTTTGCACTCATAGGGAGCTTTAAAGACCCCGGATAATATAAACCGCTATTTAATTCTTTTGTATTAAATAGGGAATTTGTCGATTCACATAAAGGTTACGTGACCGTAACGGATGTCATGAATTCACGTAGTTTATTTGATCGAGCGATGTCGTCGTAGTAGGTGTCTATTTTTCGGGATAGCATGCGTTCTCTGCGATATTACGCTCGTTCATTCATATCGCTAAACGAATGAGATTCGTCCACTCTCATTCTCATATTTTAAAATTTAAAATTTTACTTTCAAAAATCAATATATATATATACATATTAAATTAAATCTCAAAGACGCGCATTTTTCAGCGGCCGACACACTATTCATTCAATTTGCATCATGTAAATAGTATTTGGTTTATACTTGATATTCGTTGCAGCGAGGGTATCTCAAGCCTTATCCTCAGACGAGATACCACATACCTGATTTTGACCGAGCAAACAATATCGCACAAGGCGAGGAAAGAAATATTCAGCAAAGACGTTGGTTAACTTACGTTGGTGTTATTGAGAGGATTTTTTAAGTTTTAAAATAAGAAATGAAAGTTTATCTTCGCGATAAGACATCTTATACCGTTTCACTAACATGTACGAGATTGTGATTGTCGCGATGACTCTCGTAATTATATTCGACGACATCCTTCCATGGACGACATCGAGCTCGGCGAGAGCGGATAGATGATCATGAACATCGTCTGCTGCGAGGACATATGAGATCTTATCTTGGACGCGAGTTTGTCGCAGAATCGAAAATGATGTTTCCGAGACCTGCATTAAAGACGACGAAGAAGCAAGCGATATGGGAAAGTTGAGGAAATGAATCACAGATGCGATAATTGGAGGGCGATTAGAAGGAATATTAGTTTTTATTAAATTATTAATTGTAATGATTATTGACGACATTCACTATTTATTGTATCAGTATTTTATACAGTTTATATTTTTTTTTGTTCTTTATGCATTTAATATTCCTTGTTTTGATTTTTTACGCAATTTGTATGTGTATTTTTCTAGTGGGTTTTGAAGGTTTATGATGAAACGTTTGACTTTATAAGTTCTTCTAAATTACATGTGCGTTGTTATTGATTGGTGTCACATGTGAAATCCTAATAAAGACAATCAACTGTTGACGTCTTTCTTTTCCTATCTCATCAGAAGCTCAAAATCATGCGCAGGATTTTCATATTTTAACCACTCCTGAGGACTAGGCCGGGACCTACACTTTTACGGATTCGAGACGTTTCTTGACTCCGTGAAGTTTCGTATGGACCCGGTTCTGAATTCTTCGCGTTATTGAGTCGATTAAAAGCCAGACGTGCGAACACTCTTGTTTGAGTTCCTATAGGGATTTGAAAGCCATAGGCGGACCCCACTGCCCGTGCAACGTTTGACTTTCTGCCGCAAGCAATATGTTTGACTATGGTTGTCGTTTAGGCGAGGACCAGTCATCGATTTGCTCGTTAAACGGCTCCGTTCGGGTCAAAATAATTTCATTTGTCACATGACGCAAATAGAATTTAAATTGATGCGACCGTCGGCACACTTGTCCAGATGACCCCGGATGACGAAATGGATTGTGCCCATGCGTCCGGAAAGTCAATTTTAGTCAGGAAGGACATACATTTTGGTAGCTGTCGGCGTTGTTTTGTGCGTGGGGTGCCGTAGAAGAGCCGTCGTGTCGCGGAATCGGAATCCGTCGCTGGCTGGACGGATCAATTCAGACAGAAAAAGAAAGGAAATCAAAATGACCTCAAGCATTTTTCGTAGTTTGAATGAAAGAAGCGCTTCTGGCACTCAAGCTCATACATAACCTCCGAAAATAAACACGAGGCTGGCTAAGGCTTGCAATCAAATAAACGTAAGAAATATATGACGTTCGTTTGGTCTCATGAAACGATTTATTCTTGCGACAATTCACTTATTTAATATGAAGAATTAAATAAGGTTTATTTTAAGCCGGGTTCGGAAAATCTTATATAGAGGTGAGCACTATAATTCAATTACATCTTAAATGACTCGAAATCAATCTAGAATACTGCTTGATAAAAATCGAAATATTATCTTCGAGAGATCAAAAGGATAGAGGCTTTTAACGAAATAAGATGTGGATGTGTGCAAAAGTGAGGTGCTCGAATGCGGAATGTAGAATCCGAAAGGGAGAAGAAGCTGGGGATGTCGTGAAGTCAGAAGCGAGCTCAAATAACTTCACAGCTATCTCTGGTTTTCTTGACGACTAACAAGCTCCACTATTGAAAACGGCCGTCTTGCCCACTATGCTGCGCTCGAGTCTCCTTACTTGTGTAAGGCGAGTTTTAAGGTGGCGGGTTAAAATGTTCAATCAGGTGGCTACATGGTCGAAGTTCTTACAACGTCACTATGCCGATATGTTTAAATGTTGTACGAGTTATAACGGGATATATATATAGCACGAAATGTGACAGGACGTACGACAGATATATAATGCAACGTGCCTAAACGGGGATAACATCGCACGCTAAACGGTATGAAAAGTGACAGTAAACGGTATAGCGTACGATGGCAAGTACGAAAGGAGGTAACAACGACTGCGAATATAAACAAAGCCTGTATACCAGGAGGCCCGTTATTTTACTTTCGTCTAGCCGTGCAGAAGTGTCTGCATATGAAACGAAGATGCGAAAATGAAAGGTCGTCGAAAAAGCTCGAGAAGCAAAGTATTGGCCCATGACGGAAAGGCTCGAGAAAAGTAGTAAAAGTCGCACGAAACTCGAGAAAATCCTAAAAAGACCACGAGTGCTCTAACAACAATCGAATGAAAGCCGAAGAAAGCCGCAGGACACTCGGGTCGTGGCAGCTCGAGGCAGCGAAATCTTGCTCGAAGGGTCGTCGAAGGTACTCGGTCGCACGAGTGTATAAAGCCCGCCACTCGACGAAGGGTGTCAACTGGGCACGACTCGGGAGAGTGTTACACTGCAAGGCGATAATCAACAAGTGGACAATCAAATTTTATAACATAGTTTTGAAATTTATATTTTTAGCATACACGTGGGTTTCAGACATGCAAAAGAGAGTTTTATCAATTTTTAATTGTGGTGGAAATATATTTTTTTATTTGTTGCGAGATGTAGTATCGTATTTTTATCAGATTTTTAAAAAATATGATTGTCCACGAGTCGATCATTTCGTAGGGTAAAGGATCGCTAACAATCCTAAGAAGGTACGGGTGCCCCGCTGCGCTTGTAGCGGTGAATGATGTCGTCGTCGCTACGGTTCACCGGGGCCCGGAGCGAATCTGCGATGTCGTAGGATGGGACGTCGTTCTACTATCAACGGCGTGCCTTTGCATCATCGCCGTCATCGCCGACAACGAAAAAAACCAAAGCCGACTCGAGTGAAGCGGGGAAAACGTGTCGAGCGACGAAAGGGAAAGGAAAATTAACTCGCCCGAGCTTGGAGGGTAGGATGACGAGGTGAGTTAATTTAAAATTCCCTAACACATGTAATGACAATGCGTTTAAAAAACGAAATCCGAGTTCACGAATCGGCCGAAGTGTCATTTTCACGCTCGAAACGCGATTATATCAAAAGGAAACTTAAAAGCAAAATTGTATGGAAAACGATCAAAGCCTTTTAAAATCTAATAAAGAGAAAAAGTGCTAAGAACGACAACAGTTGCGAACGTTTCGAGCCCATAAGAAAGTGAATGGACAAGCTTCCCGAGAACATCAATTTAACCCCGATTCATCGAATGAGGCACCTAAGAAGTGGCCCGAGCACGATGCTCGACATCTCCATCTCGAAACGAGCGAACAGCTATAGGTTACATCTTCATCGATCCCAACTCAGACACTGACGATAAACAAGGCCACCATCACATCGGCCACCGACAAAAAGGCTCTCGGCTGAGCCCCGACAAAAGGCGGCAACAAGTAAAGTTTCTATCAGCACTCAAGACTCACGAAATCACATCCGATGGACTCGCAGATGACCCAAATTGAACCTGACTCCTTCCATAAACATAGAGTTCGGTTTCCACCCGGAAATGAGCACAAGCCAAGTCCCTCAGCTAGAGCCGAACCCGAGCACAAACACGAGCCCACAACAAGCCTCCAGAAAGCCGTGCCAACTCCGAGCCAAAACGGCCCTCGAAAACGAGTTCCGATCTACGAGGAAGCCAGAGCCGAGCCGGCATAAGGCTAAAGGAGGCGGCTCGACCTCGGGCCCAGACGGCTCCCGAAGAAGATCGAGCCCGAGCCGAGACAGAGCCCGAGAGAACGGCCTGACCTCGAAGCCACAACATCCTTCACTCGATGCCAAAACAAAAGAGGAGCTTAAAGGAGCCGAACCGAGCCAATATACGGTTAAGAAATACGGCTCGATCTCGAGCTAAACGACCCCCAAAGAGGCAAATACCGGCTTATAGGAAGCCGAAGCCCGAACCACATGAGGATGAAACCCGAGCCGTGGGCGGCTTCGGGATAAAGCTCAACTTTAAATTGAAACGATCCAAGTATAAAATCGAAATCAAAGGTGGCAAGAAAGCCGGAGCGAGCACGACGGGGGTGAAAACAAACCCGGCTTTAAATCACGACGGATTTCGACATAAAGCGAAAGCTAGAGAAAGCTAAAGCCAACCAGGCACCGTAGCTAAACTAGGGACGGCTCCGGTTTTAAATTTAAAACCAAATGGATAGCAAAACTAACAAAAGCCGAGCCTCATGAGGCTAAAAAAAAAACGAATCCCAAATCGAGTTTAAAGCCCAAAATGCAGCGGGACTCCACAAGACCGATTCACATGAGGCTAAAACCAAGCCCGATCACAATTAAATCCAGAACCAATATAAAACTGAAGCAAACTTCTCCTTGAAATCTCAATTAAAATGAAGCACATACATATCTTTAAAAAGCTTCACTACCATGCATTCTGCTAGCAAGAATAAGTATAGAGCGAACATGAAAAAAAAAACTTTCAAATTAATTAATCATGCTTCGTGAAGGGCTAGATTTCCATATATTCGAGGTATAAAGCCACCACATGCTTGTAAACAAAGGTGAGCATAAAGAATTTCCAAACTAGCTAGCATATCTTCATGAAAGATTAAAATGCAAGAGGCAAGAACAACGTAAACCTCTCGAAGCCGAGCCTAAATTTTCTCTACAGCATGCTCGATCGAAATTTCTTAGCACATTTGAGTTGTAAAGAAAACATTCCCAACATTTATACAAGTATCGCATTAGCGTCTTTCTTCAGAAGAAGAACCATAGGAATCAGTATTTCAAGCAGCTAGATAAGATTTTTCGTAGCATACAAGTCTTAGCTCGAAACTATGAACGGGGCAAACCGAGCCGAAGAGCACAAGTGAAGCCTCCACGGGGCCAAGCAGAGAATAAGAAAGGGGTAGAGGAGGATTCTGAGATTGCGTAGAACGCGCGGGAAGCGAGCCGCGAGTACGGGAAACGCTCACGACGAGCAACTCCCTCTCTTCGCGAGGTTTCGGGCCGGCCCCGATCCACCCCGAATGGGGTTTAAATAGGCGAGAGGAGGGGAAGCGAGGAGGTCGAGCTCGGCCTACGGGATCGGGCGCAAGTGGGGCCGGCGGCGGATGCCGCGGGAGGGAGCAGAGCTCGGTAGGGACGCACGCATGAGGTGCGCAAGTTGCTCGAGGGATAAGGATAGGGCACATCACGAGCGGCTCGAGGAGCAAACGGCCGCCAGAAAGCACGCTCGGGCACGGGAGGGACGAAGGTTCCAGGGAACTCGCGCGGGAGAGACTTAGGCACCGGTCGAGTGCGAGGGTAATTAGGGCAAAGGGTTTGATTTTAAAATAGGTTTTAGAGTATCTTTCTTTTTATTTTTATTATTTAAATTAAAACTTAAATTACAAGTTTCGCCCCCGACGGTATCGTCGCAAACTTAACGTCGATTTTAAGTGAAATCGACATTCGGACTGTGTCGGTGCGGTCCGTTTCGTCTTCCGAGGATCGTCGAGCAACGCTCGTCGACGAGCGCGTCGAAAATTGCGTCGAAATTTGGTATCGTCGCAAAATTTTGTATGACGCATATCGAAAGCGAGGTCAACAGTAGCGTTTTAAATTGGTTCGAAATGTGCGTAAATCGGCGAAATCGAATAATAGTAAAAAAAGATTTTCTTAATGATAAAAAAAAATATTTCTTCATAATAAACCCACGCCTCCCCTTCTTCCGAGCCCTAGCCTTCTCCTCTTCAGCGATGACCTTGTTCGTGAAGCTTCTTGTCGGTTCTCCGGTCATCCCTTTCTTCTCCGACCACAACCGACATCAATGTCCGGTTCTCTCGCCGGTAACCATCTTGTACTGTTTTTCCAGCTCAATCGATTTCGAACACCTTCTTGTTCGAATCTTAGCCGGTTTTTCACCCCATGTGGTGTATTCCCATCACCGTCGGTTTTCACCGTCGGCAATTTCGTTGGTAAGTAACCTCCCCTTACTCGTCTATAAATACCCCTTGAGTGACTTGTTTGGGATGGGTTGGCTCACTCGATTTCCTTGAGTTTGGAATTTTTGCTAGTCCTTTGCATTTCTCTGCTCGCACTCTTTAATAGTCCGAGAGGGGAAGTTTCAAGTGACAATTCCTTAAGAATCTCTTCATGGTTTGCTATAATACTTCCAATTTCTGTAAGTTTCTTCTTCTTTTTCTTCTTCCCTAATGGTTAATGCGATATATATATTCATTAATTACAGATAAAGAGAATGCCTCTTTTCCTTATTTGCTCTTATACTTATGAATTGAAAAGAGATATCTCCATTAAAGATCCTTTTCATTTCAATAACTTAATTGTTTTTGTAGGAGACCATGAATCTGTTCTTTATAATTTCAGTCATCTTCTATATTGAATTTCAATAAAAGAGTTGAGAATTTTTTTTTACATGCAACACATAGTTGTGAAGTTGATAGCACTTAGTGCATTTGAAGGCTTATTGCGATTGCTTATAAACAAATATATATATAGCAATTGGAAAAGTATTTCGTCATTGTTGATCTGATTCTTGCATTTTCTTTTCAGAAATCTCGAAAGTTTGATTCGTGATGAATTTTGAAAAAAAGAAAATCTGTGCTAAGGTTCTAGAGTTTATATGAGTGATGCTTAGAGGAGTTTACTCTTCTTTCTCCATTGTTATACATAGGCAAGAATCTATTCTATACGAGCTCTTCACCAATTCTTTTATTATTTAGATTCTTTAAAAAAAAAAGGAAGAAGAAATGTGGGAAGAACAAGATTGAGTTGAAGTTATTTATTCATACTTTGCTCCCATTGATCTTTCTAAATTTAGGAAAGTTCTTGACGGGTGGTCACATTGATAACTCTCCTTATAGATTCGATCTTAATATCAACGAATTTGCTTACCTCTGCAGCACCAAAACTTTGAAGGGTTTTAAGTGGCTTTGACATCTTTGCGTGTGGCCTTGTAATTTTTTTTTACTGGTAAAATTTTATATGCATATTATACAATCATATGTATTTATACTTCTAATACCCCAAATTCAGCTCTATTTGAGAATATATGAAAGATTTGAAATAAAGGAGAAAGTAAAATTTGGGTGTTAAATATGTAAATGTAACGGAATTAAATAACAAGTGCCTCATATCTCCATGTTATAGTGATGGTTTAGGTCTAGTTTTCCGTTTCAGAATTCAAGCTTACATCTATCTATGATTTATCCACTTTAATTTCTTCGACTCGTTCAAATCTCTGAATAATTTAAAGATTGGATGTCATAAATTTGATACTGTTTAATTTTTATAAATGTATATGTTTTATTACTTTTTGCATGGAAAATCAGGATTGATGATATTATTTACATGGCACTTATATACTTATATGTATGCTGGAATTAGTCCTAACATTATAGAATCTGTGAATTCGATTGTTTAATAAGAAGGAATGAAACTTCACCCATTCTCATTTGAATAATTTTTGTTTAATGACTAAATTTAATTATGTAAGGTGGCTTAAATGATTGTTATGTTGTATTTGAGATCAATGCTTTGTTCATTGCAACGACAGTAAGGTTTAAATATATGTTTGAGTTATCAAGTGAGATTGATAAAATTACTTTTGAATTTTTGGTAAATTTTGACTAGAGTTTTTTTTTCTGAAATTTCTCAAAACATTCCAGTTATGTACTATAGCAAATTATGTTTGCATTTGAACCACATATATATATATATATATATATCGAAATTTATTAAGCTTATTCCTTAATCAACTCGTGGGGTTCACACATTTTTTTGCAATACTATACAAACTGCATCAACTGTAACCATTTTGAGTGAATTTATGCTACCCTTATCCAAATTACAACTTTACAATATTTTTCAATATTCTCAAAAATTTATTGGCAAGTCAGTAAGTCATATGGAATACTTCTAAGATAGCAAGTTTTACTGTCTTTGATGCACCGCAGGTTTCAATTAGATGCCTGTTGCGGGTTACTCCATTATTTGGGTTTTATTTTATTTTTTTTTATCATATCCTTTGATCTTCATCCAGAAATAAGTATGAGCATGTAAAATCTGTGATTAAGTATCGGCCCTCTCTTTATATGGTATTTTGGAGTGGTTCTGTTATTATGGTGAATCTAAAATAGTCTGATATTTAAAGTTCAATGGGCAATTTCGATTGCATAACTTCATCATCGTTTTCTGCCTATACCATCAGGTTATGTTTAATGCTTTGTCATCGTTTATTTCCATATTGATGAGTTTTACCCATTCTGTAATAATTATAACGATTGTAGTTGAATATTTGTTTTAAATGAAAAGTTTTCTCCAAAAAGAAGTACAATTGGAAATATGATTTCCTTTGATCTAAATTATTTGAATGACGCATTTTCACTTAAAATACACATGGAATATCAAAATGGGTTGATAAGTTGGATATGTGTGATCAAGGCAATGATGCACAAAATATTATATTCATGTTTTTATAGCTGAAAATCCAAAATCAATAATCAATTATAGATGCCTATTTTATCCTTTGAGTAGGTAGTTTTATCCCTACCATTAAAAGATTCGTGAACCATTAACAGATACTACGACAACAGATACTACACCTGCACAACAACAGATATTATACCTTCAATCCAAAATTCAGAAACTACACATCAGATATTATACTTCTAAAAGTTTAGATACTATGAATTGGTTCACTCATCAATTAAGTGGTAGAGGTTAGAGACTCGCTCAACTCTGACGATGATTTGTTACGACTTTTAATTGATATTGATATAAAGACTTCAATACTTGGGGTTGCCTGTGGGATCGTGTTAAAAAAAAAATTGAAGTCTAGACTGAGCTTATCCCCAAATTGAATTCTTATACCCCATTTTGATTTTTCATATGCTTAGGTTTTATGGACACATTTATTTTTCAAGCTTTTCATATGTAAATTGTAAATGTCTATCTAATCAATATTATGCAATAGTGGTTTGTTTTGGAGCATTGTCACAAACAAGATGTACGTGCTACTATTTTTTTTCTTTCTTACTGCTCAACATGGATAATCTTACACCTAATTCTCATACAAATTGCTCTTTCTGCCTTTTGCGAGGTAAACCCGGTCACGGTCGAGACATTGGATGATCGTAAAAGCTACTCCGAAGTAAATAAAATAGACGGCAACAAACTTTATTTTAGTGAGATCTTTCCAAAACACTGCTTTTAATTTCAATACTCCTTCAAAATTCTATAACATACATTCATGTGATCACAAAATAATGTTTTAAAGTTCACATATAATAATAACAAGAATTTGGAATAAATTGGTTGTGTTCTTTCCTTTCTCCTTTTCTCGGGACGAGACGTCGACATGTTGGAATGATAACTCATTTCCAGCAAGCGGTCGAGACAACAAAAAGAGGCAGCAGGAGGAGCTTCAACTGAACTTTCGTAGACTTAAATCATAACATCTTTAGGGCGTTGAGGTCGTCGTCTGGTACGACGTAATTCCTCACATTATCTTTTAGGACTTAGTACGATTGTATATCGTACGATATAAGTCCTAAATTGTTTAGGATTCCGAGGTAGTCGTTTGGCACAACATAAACCCTCATATCTTTTCGGGTTATTTGCATATATATGTAGTGTTGACCTCATTTTTAGTGAGGTCTTAGCATTCTTCACGTTAGACCCTAGGATCTAGCTTTAGGAGTTCCTTACTGACCATCCTAGCGGACTAGTCATGGAGCCCACCTCCCATAGAGCTTCGAACCACTTCTAGACCCATTTTTGTAAGACCTCGCATGAGTAGTCCCAAGCACTCGACTCCTGGTTGCAAGGGCTAAGGACTAACATGTAGAAAGCTCGAAAATGAAGTTCCGTATAGTGCGGACGGCGCCTAGGTAAACCCTTAATGCTCGAGCACTCGACGCACCACGACTTGACACTTTTTTGGCTCGACCATCGCCGAACTTGTCCGGACGATCCCGGATGACGAAACGGACCACACGGATGCGTCCGGGACGTCGACTTTAGCTAGGAAGGACACCCATATTATTATGGTTCCGCACGCGAGCCGTTAGCACGAAAATCGATGCATATTAAATTTAATTAAAGGATGTGAGTTTAGGCTTCACCGATTCAATTCGGGCTAAACATAGCCGAATTAGGTCGGGTTGGTGACAATTTAATTTGTAATTTAAAATTTCAAATTCAATTCAAATTCCCAACTTAAATTCTCCTTAATTAAATTTAATAGTCATTATTATATTCTAATTAAGTCGGTACGCTCGTTTGGAAACCATTCAATTCCCCGCCATGCTCGCGTAACGGCAATTTCGGGATTTACGGGATACGAATCCCGCCGACTCCTTTCCGCCGGAAAAAATTGGAACTCTCGGCCTTCATCTTCCTCTCCCGGTTCCTCTCACCCGCGAGCTCTCGATCGATCGCCCCGTCTTCCTCACGCACGCCCGTCTCCCCGCACCGAGATCACCTCCCTCGCTCGCTCCTCGCGCGATCGAAGCCCCTCGCGCCTTCTTCCTCGCGCACGAGACCGAAGGTCACCCGCGTCCGAATCCCGCACCCGCTCGACGCTCGCTCGCCTCGCCTTCTCTCTCGCGCGGCCAGACACAACTCGCCTCACCCGCTCATCTCCGCACCGAGCCCTCTCACACCTTCCTCGCCCCCTGTGCACGAGCATTCACTTGCTCGCCGCCTCTCTGTGTCGAGCACGTTCGATTCCTCTCGCATCGCGCCTCACTCGCTCCGCTCTCTCCTGCACTTCCCTCGGTTGGGTCTTCCTCCTCTCTTGCGCCTCGACGTCGATAGTACGCGAAGTAGCAAAGCTCGTTGAGGCTTCGGCTTTGTCTTCGGCTCCGGGTACTTCCTTGAAGCCCTAAAACCATTATGCCTCCCGAGCACTCGCTAATCGCAGCTATCTTGCATACGAAACTATCCTCTTGTGATCCTCTCGTTATCGTTATTATTATTATTTCTTTGCTTTTAATTTTGCATGATGTCTGTTTCGACTCTGTTGCTACTTGAATTTGTCGTCTTTTCAAGAGTTTAATCGCGGCTTGTTCTCATGGATTTAATTTCTCTATTTTAACGATCACATTATGCTTGAGTTTGAAATATGGTAATTAGGCTTAAGCATGTTTGGCTTAAATAGTTGAGAATTGCTTTTCTTTGCTTGTTGAATGAATACAGTGGGCTTGCTTGCTTCAATTATGAATTATTGGATGTGAACCTTTTCCTAAGTGAGTCTTCTCTCTACTATTATTCCAATAGTCTTTCCTGGGACTTGCTATTTTTTTTTTTTTCCTTCTCTTTTTTTTTTTGAAGGATTCACATACATACCATAGAATGCTTATATATTTACGTACCTAACACCTAAACCTTATTATCTTTTACATTGATTCCACACAATTTTCATGCGTTAACCCTCACATTTACATCCATAGCAATCAAATGTTTGATATTGCAACAAGATAATACATTTTACTCTCGTCCCTAGGAGTGAAATGTATTCTTCACTGAAAAAAAAAAAAGGTAACTCGTACGCGAAGAATCGAAGTGCAGGAGTTAAATATGTAAATACATAAGAATTGAGTGGTATGTATGTGAATCTTCTTTCAATTAAAATGTTACCGCTTTTGAAACGGATTTACATGCAAATTTTTGGCTCGATTTGTGCTTGATTTGAAGAGTTTAAAATATTGTTTTAAGCCCTTTTTTTAGGCCACGTGATTTCACGGTTTTGGGAGGATTAAGTGCTATTTTGAATCCTATGAATTTACTGTTTTTGAGACTTAATATTATTGTCTGGGGGTTTTAAAATTAATGTTTTTGGAGTCTTTTGCATGCCGATTTGAGGGGCTAGTTTTGTGCACTGTTCGGGCCATGTAGGCGATTGTTTGGAGCTACCTAAATGCTGCATAGTGCTGTAGTTAGTCGTTCGATTGCTTGTGAGAAGGCTGCTTGAAAGTCGCTGTTAAGTGCTTGTCTAGTGTTTGGGGTGGTTGTTAAGTGCAGAAAACTGCTGTTAGGAGCTTGGAAAAGCTATTAATTGCTGTGGTAAGCTGCTGTTTAGGATGGGAGAGCTTTGAAAGGTCTGTTCGAGCTTTAGACTGCTAGCTGCTTTAGGAGGTTTAGAAAGCTGCTGTTATTTCTGTAGAAGCGTAGGAAGCTGCGAATAGTTGTTCTTTGTTTGAAAGTGCTGTATGAGTGCTTGTGAGGGCATTGGAAGTGCTGTCTAGTGTTCAAA